>OX381721.1:64344191-64389818 GCA_947462335.1 Harmothoe impar | reverse complement strand
AACTTGCCCTCCGGGACGTTAAACTAACAAACAAACAAACAAACAAACCTATGACGTAATAAAGCATGTTTGATATCAAATTAAAGCCCCCCCCCCCCCCCCGTGTATGTGATATAACTACTGCCATGTTTGTGTGTCAGGATGGTTCCCCCCCCCCCCGCCCCCCCCCCCCCCCCCCCCCCCCTGTGTATGTGATACAACTAATGCCATGTTTGTATGTCAGGATGGTAGAGGAGTTCTCTCCCCGGGCCGTCTACACCAGTGGCAAGGCCTCCTCTGCGGCCGGTCTCACGGCCGCCCGTGGTCCGGGACGAGGAGAGTCACGAGTTCGTCATCGAGGCTGGAGCCCTCATGTTGGCCGACAATGTGAGTTAAATTTTTAAAATGTTTCTTTAATGTATTATTTGGTTAATAATTAGACGTAATTATATTGATTCGGCGCATTGCCTTTCTTCTGTCAAGACCCATTTCTTTTGCTAGATCTTGATGTAGAAGGTAGTTGCGTGTCATGTCATGCTTATATATGTATCCATCAGAAATGTATAAAATAAAAAATATGGTACTGTAAAATGGTAAACAACCAATGGAATAATCATGAGATGAGATGAGTGATGTGAGCGGTAACATATCTTATGTGACTATATAGTTAGTCACTTTGGTCTACATGAAACAGGTATCAATCTCTTTTTTGATTCTCAATTTAAAATCTGAAAGGTCTTCTATCAAGGTGTACTCTGCCTTGAGATTATTCCAGCAGTGTTTCTGCTCTTTTGAAAGTTTTGTTAAATGTCTTGGAAGCGGGAGCCTTGTCTGATACATACCGTAAATTCTCTGATAGAAGACGCGGCTAGTACGAGGGTCAGATCCCTGGTGCGGCTTTTTCGATTTGAGGGTTTTTGTGACCCACTAAACCACGTTGGAACGGTTGGCATCACAGCCTATATCACCTGAAGACACTGACACCAGCAATCTCTTGAGACCTTGGTTCCGCTCTTGCAATGTAGCCTGTTCCTGGCAAGCTATGGTGTGTGAGTGCAGTCACAAGTAAGAGTCTCACGAGAGATTGCATGAGAACTAACATGGCCGCACAGACGGGGCCCCGGAATCATCGCTCTACGCCGTCTTCTACGCCCTCCCCACCCAGCGGAGACTCCTTGTGTTGGTTTTTATTGGCACGACCTTGGTCCACAACTGACGCTGAGTTTGTAGCCCCTGTAGTGCCACTGGGAACCTGCCACAATCTACAACACGCGGGGAGGATGCAGAGCATGTGGGCAACAGGACATGCCTGTCTTTACTCTAAACCTTTAACCCTTTAAGGACATGTCGCTAAAAAGGGTCATTTGTTGTAATCATGCCCCAATGCATCATGCCGAACCTTCGGTAGTGTCTCCAAACAATAGTGTCGGCATGATGCTTGAATGCAACATTGGTGAATTACTCACCAGAGCTGCATTCATGAGGTATAGCATAGTGCCCCCCCTGGTGAGAAGCAAGGGCACTGCTGGTATTTCAAGTATAGTAATAATAACAACCCGAGTATAAAGCGCCCCCTATCTATATTTACAGTATTACAGAGTGTCTATGAGCTCCCTCAAATGATCATATTAAATACCAAATTCCTGACATTTAAAAATAAAGAATAGATAATGTACAGGCAAGGTGGTGGTGTAACAGGCTGTGTGCTGTGTCCTGTGGTGTAGGCCGGGACTGGCTCACACTGCTCTATAGGCTGTGCCAATCATGTATTGTGTGATTATACGACCTAAATGTATGGTGTGTAGTGTACAGTCACAGTGTAGATAGGTATGATTTAGGACGTGTGCTGTGTCGTATCATGTGCTACATAGGTTTTCGTACATGTAGTATTGCACAAGTATAACTGTGAGGTTTCTCTCCTGTGTGGGTCATGTGTAAGTTACATGTTGTATTGTTGCAGGGTGTGTGCTGCATTGTGGCTATATGTTGTGTGTGTGTGAGGTTTCTCTCCTGTGTGGGTCATGTGTAAGTTGTGTGTTGTCTTGTTGCAGGGTGTGTGCTGCATTGTGGCTATATGTTGTGTGTGTGTGAGGTTTCTCCCCTGTGTGGGTCATGTGTAAGTTACATGTTGTATTGTTGCAGGGTGTGTGCTGCATTGTGGCTATATGTTGTGTGTGTGTGAGGTTTCTCTCCTGTGTGGGTCATGTGTAAGTTACATGTTGTATTGTTGCAGGGTGTGTGCTGCATTGTGGCTATATGTTGTGTGTGTGTGAGGTTTCTCCCCTGTGTGGGTCATGTGTAAGTTGTGTGTTGTATTCTTGCAGGGTGTGTGCTGCATTGTGGCTATATGTTGTGTGTGTGTGAGGTTTCTCCCCTGTGTGGGTCATGTGTAAGTTGTGTGTTGTCTTGTTGCAGGGTGTGTGCTGCATTGTGGCTATATGTTGTGTGTGTGTGAGGTTTCTCTCCTGTGTGGGTCATGTGTAAGTTGTGTGTTGTCTTGTTGCAGGGTGTGTGCTGCATTGTGGCTATATGTTGTGTGTGTGTGAGGTTTCTCCCCTGTGTGGGTCGTGTGTAAGTTACATGTTGTATTGTTGCAGGGTGTGTGCTGCATTGTGGCTATATGTTGTGTATGTGTGAGGTTTCTCCCCTGTGTGGGTCATATTTAAGTTACATTGTATTGTTGCAGGGTGTGTGCTGCATTGACGAGTTTGACAAGATGGACCCACGTGACCAGGTGGCTATCCACGAGGCCATGGAACAGCAGACTATCTCCATCACGAAGGCTGGTGTCAAGGTAGGTACACAAAATCTCAAGTTCAAGGTCATGTGGCTGTTACCAGAGCCTTCCTTGGGAAGGATTTGGGAACGAGAGTACACTACACTTAGGCTTGGAACCGTCTGAACTGTGGGAGCAACTCAGATGACTATTTACCGGTAGGCAGTTCCCCAGTGGCTGATCAAACTTTTAAAAAAAAAGGGGGGGGGGTGTTGGAATAATCTCTCCATAGCAACTCTTGGGGGGGGGGGAGGACGTAAATTTTCTTTAGAATTTGAAATGGGGTGGGTGCCCCCCACCTCAATATCTGCCAATAAGTCAAAAGATAACTAAAATATGTGTATAGATGACTTACATTTTCATCTCCCCCCTCCAGGCGACCCTGAACGCGCGAGCCTCCATCCTGGCGGCTGCTAACCCCATCGGGGGTCGTTACGACCGGACCAAGTCCCTCAAACAGAACATCATGATGACCGCTCCCATCATGTCCCGCTTTGACCTCTTCTTTGTACTCGTGGACGAGTGTAACGAGGTGAGTCCATAAGTTAATATATGATAATAATGATAATATATATCCCTAAATAACTTTGATGACTAATAGCTTCACCTCTTCCCATCATGTCCCGCTTTGACCTCTTATTTTTACTCGTGGACGAGTGTAACCAGGCATGGGATTCTTCCGGATTTATCCGGAATTCCGGATTTTTGAAGGCCAAAAGGTCACCCCTGTGATTTGTGCAGACCCAATGAAAAAATACTTTAACATTAATAAGGGGGGGGGGGGGTCTCAGTCTCTAGAGGCCTTCATGCCATGCAATGTATACAAAATGCTCCCCAGATAACGTCTTTTGGCTGCTTTTTGGATTTTTCTTCAAAACCCAATCCCATGCCTGTATAACGAGGTGAGTCGACATGTCACCAGTTACCTGGTGAAATACTGTAAAATCTCTCAAGCCGACCTTTTTGGGGGGTTTTAGGCTTGATTCTGTTTACCGTATTTGACATAATATGCGCACAGTGCGCTTAAAAAATCATTATGAACACCTTTTAGTAGTTAAGAGTTTAATTGGGGTCACAAATTGAGATATTTTTAGTTATTTGCAGTATAAAAATAGGCCAAAAACCGGCGGTGTGCGCTTATTAGGTCGAATACGGTATAGCATTGTCTCATAGAAGGGGGGGGTGGTCGACTTTTAAAGGAGTTTTTTTATGAAGTAGATTACGGTTTAACCATGTTTAAATGGACACAAATTTGGCTTAAAATATTCTCTCAAAATTGTCTGTGATCGCGCGTCATATCGTCATATACACGGCAGGAGGAATCTGTTAGGTTATTGTGTGTGTTATGTTTATAATCAGGGTTCCCACGTGTCATGGAATGTCATGGAATTTGAAAGTTGTCTGGAAAGTCATGGAATGTCATGGAATTTTGTGAAAAATTGCTGTGTGTCATGGAATGTCATGGAATTTGAAAATAATGGAATTAATATTACAAAATCTCCTAGAATGTACCATTTGCTTTCTAGATTTTTGAAATTTTTTCGGGGGTCGGGGGCATGTCATGGAACACACTTACAAGAGTCAGATTGTAATGCGGCAATCTATCTCTTACATGGTACCCCGGATCGGGCGGGACTACTTGCCATGTGCGCGGATCTGTCAGATTTTCTAATATTTAACAGAACCATTGTCAGTCACATATTTAGATATAATCTCCATTAACTGACATCCATGAGTCAAGGTGTAACTGAAATTAGATCATACTCATTGTAGAAGAGCCTCTGGAGACTTTGACAGCTAGCCTTGTTTGTAAACAACATTTCAAAATCTCAACTGCCATGGCCGAAATTGTAGTCCAAATTTAGCTAAATATTTGTCATTTATAACCTCTATTGTGGCATATTTAGTTAGAATATAGTATTCTTAGTTGATTTCAATCGAGATTGCTTCCTATTTAGTGAAGCATTCTAGCTTTATAGCTGTAAAACAGGCGGACTACATTTTGTAATGTATGTGCACACAGACTTCGCTGTAAAAGGGTGCGCGAGGATACACCCACCATGTGAAGTGGTCCATAATGACCGAGTCAAGTCCCGTATTTGAGTTGACGAGGTTGCCCGGATGGTCATGGAAAATTGAGATTTTTGTCATGGAATGTCATGGAAATGTCATGGAATTCAATCTGATTTTTTTGGTGGGAACCCTGCATTAATAATGTGTTTATACGTGTGTAGGTGATGGACTATGCCATTGCTCGTCGTATCGTGGACCTGCACACCCGTCAGGAGGAGTCCGTAGACAGGACGTATCCCCAGGAGGATATACAGAGGTACATCACCTTCGCACGCCAGTTCAAACCCAAGGTAGGCACCACAAGACAGGCCGTATAATCCAGGGGAAAATAATCAGGGCTTGACAAATCGCTGTGTCCAGTGCCCGTGACACAGAAAAATCTCACTGGACACAGAAAAATTTGAAAGTTGTGCCCAGTGGACACAACTGAAACTGAGGATAATTTCTATGAGCGAAACCACCAGCCAAATATGAGTTTTATGCAGCATTGGAAAGCTTGTAATATTTGGATTCTAGATATGGAAGTCAACATATCAATACAAGATCCTGAAAAATCATCCTATCATTTAAGAGAAAGTATTTATCGAAATTTTCATGGCCCAGTCGGGCACAGATTCCACTGACTGGGCACAACATATTTTTGTCTCTGTGCCCAGAGGACACACCTGTATTGAACGATTTGTCGAGCCCTGATAATGCTACAATATTACAAAATCTAGAATGTCATGGAAAATCTCAATCTGAAATTTTGTGGGAACCCTGATTGTTTGTTTGGTGTTCATATATGCAAACGAGAACACGCATCCCCCCATGAAATTGATTCTAATGTCGTTTTCTCACCACAAATGTGACCCTTGGTAGTCAGTATACATATGTACTATTGACTATTCTGTACTACATAAACATGTACTGTACATGTGTCTAAAAGAACTTTGCAGAGGTCCATTTTACGTAACCAGATCTGTGCAGAGGCCGGTAGTACATGGCTCAGACAGCGTGACTATATACTACATATACACTGTATACATACACTACACTGTACTACCGTACATATATACCTGTACTACACATGGTGTCTAGCAACCTAAAAGACGCTTAGGCCAAAAAAAAAGGGGTTTGTTTCAGGTCACCCGACCGACCCTATCAAAAGAGGGCCGACGTTTTTTTACGCAATTTTGAAGAAATTTTCATGTTTTTACCCTTTTTTGGTTAATATTAGGAGATTCAAAAAAATTGGGAGTACATTCATGTTAAAAAAAAATTAAAAAAGAAGGAAAGAAAAATCGACTTATCGACCCTACATTTTCCTGCCATGTTACCTGAAACAAACCTTTTTTTTTGGGGGGGGGGGCTACTATTCTATATACCTGTACTCTACATGTAACTTGTGTTTACCAGATCTGTGCAGAGGCCGGGCAGTACATGGTAGAGTTACAACACCCTGACACATCCCCACACCTACATACTGTACCACTATACTACATACACCATGTTCCTTTACCAGATCTGTGCAGAGGCCGGGCAGTACATGGTAGAGGAGTCCTGACACATCCCCACACCTACATACTGTAACACTATACTACATATACCATGTTCCTTTACTAGATCTGTGCAGAGGCCGGGCAGTACATGGTAGAGGAGTCCTGACACATCCCCACACCTACATACTCTAACACTATACTACATATACCATGTTCCTTTACTAGATCTGTGCAGAGGCTGGGCAGTACATGGTAGAGGGGTCCTGACACATCCCCACACCTACATACTGTAACACTATACTACATATACCATGTTCCTTTACCAGATCTGTGCAGAGGCCGGGCAGTACATGGTAGAGTTACAACACCCTGACACATCCCCACACCTACATACTCTCACACTATACTACATATACCATGTTCCTTTACTAGATCTGTGCAGAGGCTGGGCAGTACATGGTAGAGTTACAACACCCTGACACATCCCCACACCTACATACTCTCACACTATACTACATATACCATGTTCCTTTACCAGATCTGTGCAGAGGCCGGGCAGTACATGGTAGAGGAGTCCTGACACATCCCCACACCTACATACTCAAACGGGGCTGGGGAGTTGGCTCAGAGGTAGAGCGTTCGTCTGGCACCCACAAGGACGTGGGTTCGAGACTCAGCAGCGCCCTGCTGATTGAGCTGCGACCTCCCCCCTGCTGTGGTAGACTTACAGCATATCAAAGGCCTGTCCATCTCACACTGTGCCTATGTAGTGTGGGATGTAAAAGAACCATTGTCTCGGTAAAAGTGTAGGGACGTGCTTTCTATCTTCAGTCACCTCATAGATTCGATCACCATCACCGCCCTTGAAATGACCATAGCTGTTAACTAGGGCGTAAAGCAACCCAACAACCAACCAACATACTCTAACACTATACTACATATACCATGTTCCTTTACTAGATCTGTGCAGAGGCTGGGCAGTACATGGTAGAGTTACAACACCCTGACACATCCCCACACCTACATACTCTAACACTATACTACATATACCATGTTCCTTTACCAGATCTGTGCAGAGGCTGGGCAGTACATGGTAGAGGAGTCCTGACACATCCCCACACCTACATACTCTAACACTATACTACATATACCATGTTCCTTTACTAGATCTGTGCAGAGGCCGGGCAGTACATGGTAGAGGAGTCCTGACACATTCCCACACCTACATACTCTAACACTATACTACATATACCATGTTCCTTTACTAGATCTGTGCAGAGGCCGGGCAGTACATGGTAGAGTTACAACACCCTGACACATCCCCACACCTACATACTCTAACACTATACTACATACACCATGTTCCTTTACTAGATCTGTGCAGAGGCCGGGCAGTACATGGTAGAGGAGTCCTGACACATCCCCACACCTACATACTCTACCACTATACTACATATACCATGTTCCTTTACTAGATCTGTGCAGAGGCTGGGCAGTACATGGTAGAGGAGTCCTGACACATCCCCACACCTACACACTCTAACACTATACTACATATACCATGTTCCTTTACCAGATCTGTGCAGAGGCCGGGCAGTACATGGTAGAGGAGTCCTGACACATCCCCACACCTACATACTGTAACACTATACTACATACACCATGTTCCTTTACCAGATCTGTGCAGAGGCCGGGCAGTACATGGTAGAGGAGTCCTGACACATCCCCACACCTACATACTGTACCACTATACTACATATACCATGTTCCTTTACTAGATCTGTGCAGAGGCCGGGCAGTACATGGTAGAGGAGTCCTGACACATCCCCACACCTACATACTGTAACACTATACTACATACACCATGTTCCTTTACCAGATCTGTGCAGAGGCCGGGCAGTACATGGTAGAGGAGTCCTGACACATCCCCACACCTACATACTGTAACACTATACTACATATACCATGTTCCTTTACCAGATCTGTGCAGAGGCCGGGCAGTACATGGTGGAGGAGTACCGACGCCTCAGGCAGCGCGACTGTTCAGGAGGCTCCAAGTCGGCGTGGAGGATCACGGTGCGACAGTTGGAGAGCATGATCCGGCTCTCGGAGGCCATGGCACGCATGCACTGTCAGGACGAGGTGAGTCACCTGATCCCTTTTTCTCTTTAAAAGTTAGTTAAAAGTCGGTGACCCCACGGGAGGGGTTGACATTTTTTTGGTCCCCCCCTCAGGCAAGTTGAAATTCAGCGCGGCCGACCCCTTTGAGCTATAGTAACTCCCGGGCTTTTTCGCTAAAACGGGGTGCAATTTTTTTGGTCCCACCCTCAAGAGGTCCAAATTTTTTTGGTCCCCCCCCAAATCCACCAACCCCCCCCCCCCCCCCCGTTGTTAAAAAATGACCACTCCCTAAGAAAAGAATTGTGATATTTTGCCAGTTAATTTCTAGATTTCTAAGAAAATGCCAGTTGAAAAAGATATTTTCAACAAAATTGACGGAATGCACTATTTGACATCTACTGTAAATTCCCGCATTTCACGTAGAACCCGCACCCCTAACTTGTGAAAATCCTATAACCCGTTTTTGGATCTGAAAAGTTCTATTTTAGTACTGTTCTATAATGATTAAAAAAACCTCGTACAACCCGCACCCTATATAGGAATGTTTGGTATCAAATGAAAGCTAAGTTTGGTTCGCATACAATCGCGGGTAATACGCGGGAATTTACGGTAGATTAAAAAAATTAATCTGCGTACGTATTACATGAAATGTGGGTTATCAGCAGTCTATGATACTAAATATGTCAGTTAAAAATACTTTTTGGTCAGTGATTGAAAAATACTGGGAACCCTGGCTTTCAATGCACCAATGCTAGTAAACTACTTACTTTGGAAAGAATAAGAAAGATAGTAAACATCTACATTGTTGTTGCTGCTATAGGTTCAGACTAAACACGTGAAGGAGGCGTTCCGGCTGCTGAACAAGTCGATTATCCGTGTGGAGCAGCCGGACATTCACCTGGAGGAGGAAGAGGCAGAACCCGAGCCTGAACCTGAGGCCATGGAGGTGGACGGTGAGTGATGGACTTTAAAGCTTGACCGTCATGGTTGAAGTGAGCAGGGGTGTGAAAGCTCCGCAGATATGCGGAATTCCGCATTTTCTATCTCCCAGAGGATCATTCCTGTGATTCATCTAAATCTGCTGAGAAAATGAAAAGTCATTTACATGTATAAGGGGGGTGGGGTTATGGACTCTGATATTTTTGTTCTCTCTGAATTTTCACAGATTCTTTAGGTTTCTGGATCTAAACCTAAAATTTGAATGTACCTGTGAATAAAAGATAGATTTTAGGTGATTAAACAAGCTTAATTGCAAAACTTATTGAATGAAAAGCATTAATTGTAATGCTGCCTGGAGACGCATAATGGTCTTCAGATGATACTGTTTTCGGCATTTCACACCCCTGCATGAGGCCAAAAGCACTTTTGTATATAGTTCAATTTTGATTCAATAGAGGGCTCTTAAGGGCTGGGAGCTCAGCTCTTACAGGCACAAGATAGGGTGAATATGTTGTAGCTGGACAGTGCTCATGGTCCCCTGTCCAAACACTGCTGCCCTCTGGTGGACCTGCTATTTTAGTCCATGTATGGAAAATGCTGAACTTATTCCCTGACAGCCCAGCTTTAACTAAAGCAGTTAAATGCAGCTTTCTAGAGTAATAGACACTAACTACACCTGAGGCCATGGGGGTCGTCGGTGAGTGATACCATTAACTACCGTTACCATAGTGGGGGGGGGGGGGGGGAGAGGTGGATGGTGAGTAATGCCACTTCCTACTTTTTGTAAATTAAAGATTGCCATCTCTGGTTTAAAGTCCAGTTCTACATTAACGTCCTCTTCCTCTCCAGATGCGTCCCAGGAGAAGCCGGTGAGTCCGAGCGGAGGAGCGGCCGCAGCTACCGGAGACGACAAAACCAAGAAGAGCCTCAAACTGTCATACGACGATTACCGGCAGATGGCCAACCTACTGGTGCTGTACATGAGGAGGAAAGAGTCAGAGGCAGCCGGAGAGGGTACGTAGAGTTATATCTTATATGTAGGTGTTAGTGTGGTATGTAGAGTTATACATTATATATAGGTGTCAGTGTGTTGTGTAGTAAGTGTTAGACTCAGTCACACACACAACCTACTGGTGCTGTACATGAGTAGGAAGGAGTCGGAGCCAGGTGGTACTCAACATTTAGTCAAGGTGTGGCCTTGTTGGGGTCCAGATAAGGCCACTTAAAAAAGATAATCAGCTTTGCGGATACCGCCCGCATCTGTTAAAAAGGGCCGCATGGGTGCTATTTATTTCATTTTTTCATAAAAAATAGGGTCAAAATCCCGCATCCATAAAAAGTTTAACATATGATATACAGAACTAACCATATCTCAACCATTTATTGGTGTAGAAACTAGATTTAAAAAGCAGTTTACTCCCTGTTTGAATCCCAATGTATTTGGATTATTGTTCCTATGATTTATGATGAATATATTGAGGATTATATATCAATTAATCTATCCAAATTCCTTTGAACTGAAATAAAAAAATAAAAAGGGGCCGCCCTCATGATAAAAACTAGGAATATCAAATAAAATAAAAAGCCGCCCTCCCGCACCTATTATTTCTGAAAAGTCTCTGCAAAGCTGATAATCTTTTTTAAGTGGCCTAATGTGAGATTACATAAGGCCGCTTAAAAATGATTATCAGCTTTGCGGATACTTTTAGGAAAAAAGAGGTGCGGGCGGGAGGCTTTTTATTTTATTTTATTTGATATTTCTTTTTTTTTGTGCCATGAGGGTGGCCAATTTTTCTTTTTATTTGGGTTTGATATAATTTGGATAGGTTAATTGATATATAAGCCTGTATATATCCATCATAAATGTTGGAAACAACAATCTAAATGCATTGAGCTTAGAACGGGGAGTAAAATGCTTTTTAAATCTAGTTCCTACACCAATAACTGGTTGAGATATGGTTATTTCTGTATTTCATAATGTTACCCTATTCATCCATGCAGGATTTTGGCCATATTTTTTACAAGACAATTAAATAAAAAGCACCCATGCGGCCTTTTTGAAGCACCCATGCGGCCCTTTTTAACTGGTGCGGGCCGTGTCTGCAAAGCTGTTTCTTTTTTTTTAAGTGGCCTAAGGTATACATAAAATAACATTATGGCGAGCCTTTCAACATTAACACATGATTCCATGGCCTTAGTGCCCTCGGCAAAATTATAATCAAATATCGCCTTACCCTGGTAAGTCTCATTTAATTTCACAATTTTATTCCCCAGATGAGGAGGCCTCCATGCGGCGAGGGGAGCTGGTTACTTGGTACCTGAAGGAGATGGAGGCAGAGATAGAGTCTGAGGCTGAGTTGATGGAGCGCAAGTCTCTGGTGGAGAAGGTCATCTTCCGCCTCGTGCATCACGTGAGTACTTTACACTTGACCTAAAAGACACTTACTATTCTGTACCTATACCTCTACCATTACTTTGCTGCAGGACCACATGGTGATTGACTAAAAGACACTTACTACTCAATACTTATACCTGTACCCTTCCCATGTTACAGGACCACGTGCTGATTGACCCTTCCCATGTTACAGGACCCTGTGTTGATTGACCCTTCCCATGTTACAGGACCACGTGTTGATAGACCCTTCCCATGTTACAGGACCCTGTGTTGATTGACCCTTCCCATGTTACAGGACCCTGTGTTGATTGACCCTTCCCATGTTACAGGACCCTGTGTTGATTGACCCTTCCCATGTTACAGGACCCTGTGTTGATTGACCCTTCCCATGTTACAGGACCACGTGTTGATTGACCCTTCCCATGTTACAGGACCACGTGCTGATAGAGCTAAAAGACGCCTCCTACCCTGTACCTATACCTATACCTGTACCCTTACCATGTTACAGGACCACGTGCTGATTGACCCTTACCTTGTTACAGGACCACGTGCTGATCGAGCTGGACCAGACGGGGCTCACGGCCGGCAAACACAGCGAGGAGCTGGTCATGGAGGAAGACCCCATCCTGGTGGTGCACCCCAACTACGTCATCGACGGCTAGATGACGTCACGACGACGTCATCGGCGGGTAGATGACGTCACAACGACGTCATCGGCGGTTAGATGACGTCATTACTACGTCATCGACGGTAAGATGACGTCATTACTACGTCATCGACGGTTAGATGACATCACAACTATGTCATCGACGGGTAGATGACGTCATCGACGGGTAGATGACGTCACAGCGACGTCATCGACTGTTAGATGACGTCACAACGACGTCATCGACGGGTAGATGACGTCACGACGACGTCATCGACAGCTAGACGACGTCATCGACGCCTAGATGACGTCACAACTACGTCATCGACGGTTAGACCACGTCACAATGACGTCATTGATGGTTAGATGACATCACAATGACGTCATCGACGGCTAGACGACGTCATGGACGATTAGATCATGTCGTCGACGGTTAGACGACATCACAACGACGTCATCGGCGGTTAGATGACGTCACAACTACGTCATCGATGGTTAGATAACGTCACATCTACATCATTGCCAGAATAAACATAGTCTTTGACAGTTAAGTAAAATAACATCATCAAGTTAGACACCCCAACGACGATGTCATGGCAAGTTAGAGCATAACAAGTCAGATGAATAACAAGCTTAATGTGGGACAGTGTTCCATGGGACTATTATAAAGGACTAGTTATATTGTTATACAGGACTTTAATAGGGTGATTTCTGTGTCGGACATTAAACTAAACAAACACATGTAGATGTTTATACATGAGGAGAGATAATCATGTTCATAGATTGTTGCAGACCGATAATTCACATTTTGATACATTATTTTTGTAAACCAGCGACTCACTGCCAGTGTGTTTAAATGAAGATGTGAATGTCACTAAAAGATGACACTTGTCGGCATGATGCACCAATACAGCACTGGTGAGTTACTCTCTAGGGCTGCATTCATGCATCATGCCGACCAAGGGCATGATGCATTCATGTATGATGCCATCTTAAAAGGGTCAAATAGATATGTGAATGTAGCATGTAAAGAACGAGGACCCAATGTTGAACGTGCCAATGGGGTTATAAGGACTGGGAACAGCTCTGTGGGCAGAGGAGGCCCGCATGTAAATAATGAAAACTTGCTTATACAAACCCTTTGTATATAAAACTTTACTCTGTACATATTAACTACCTTGATCAGGAGACTGTCAGTGTATACATGGGGGGTGAGAGTCCTATTCATTGACAACAGAAATATTCTCAAATTGAAAATTAAATGTCGTGACTGCATGTAACCAATTTTGTACAATCTCAAAATGGTAGAATTTCATGTATGTAGGTTTTGTCGACTTAACTTAAAAGATAAGGAGTCAATATTAAAACTCTTTCACAGCCGTGTGAAAACTACCATTGATGTTAATATGTCCATAAAACTGTATACAGTTGGATAACGACGATTCTCAGCGGTTGCGGAGATTCCATTAACGTTTTGTCAACCAGCCATATCTGAGTGGGAGATGTAGAGCACTGCCATGTGTAAGGGGTGGTGGCGGGGGGGGGGGGGTACCACGAGCTGTGTTCACCTGTGTATGTGGCCTGTGTTGTGTAGTATACGCTACATGAGGTCAAACTGAACCCTGTAAGGACGGCAGACTCCTTTAGTGTGCACTGCCGTCGTAATGCAGGTCTGCATTCATGCATCATACCCTAAAACCTCTGATAAGCCAAATTCCCTTATAAGCCGACACCCTCACCTTGAGAGAATATCATAAGCAGAATATGGACCCATTTAAACATGGTTAAACTATAAAACTTGATAAGAACTTCCCTTATAAGCCGACCCCCCTCTTTGAGACAGGGTTATAAGCCGAATCAGGTCTCAAATCCCCAAAAAAGGTAGATATTATACTTCTGAATAGGCTCTATGATGCATGAATGCAGCACTGGTGCATTGATCTTTAAGGGTTAATTTAGAGCCATATATGGTATATTTGTACCTACTTAATACAGACCCGTATACACATACTCATCTGTAGACTAGAGATAGATAAGGGCTTCCACATATCTACTATATAGTTTTGATAACGCTTATTCAAAGCTCAAATATTTTGTGTATTTGAGACATATTTTTGTATTCTTTTGATCTGAATAAATAAGGTTGACAAAGGAGCTGGATTGTTTAGTCATAACTAGTGTACACATACACCATACTTGACAGGTCTAGTAATAATAAGACACAAATAACTGTGGTATCAATTTATTTGAAGACCAAATGTGACCCATTTTAGGGCCTAGATATGGGCTCTTTCAGTAGCATTGGGTGGAAAAATATCATTTGAAAAAATTTAATGTATGCATAGCTATCTTTTTGTATACTTTATGTACAAACCAGATTTCAACCCCCATCTTTCCCAAAATGATGGCCATAGGGTTTATAATTGTATTGTATAATACAGTTGATGTCTAATTTAATCTAGATTCTCTTAATTCAATTAAATTCAACAAAAAAGCATGTAAATTATTTGTTGTGGACAAACTGATAGACGAGTAGATAACATTTGTCCTAGACCTCCATATATAAATTTGTCGGTAAGTAGGCACTTTATTGATAACAAAGTGAACCACATTTGAAACACACATATACTAACAATCATAAAAAAAAACAATACCGAGTGTTGTCCATGAATACACAATGGCGTCTGTCCCTGGAGGCAGGAAGACTGGGGGGGGGGGGGGGGGGGGATTAAGTAGTATGAGGGTAGTGACCCCAGGTGGGTAAAACCTGAACTAGTATAGGCTGTCTCTGATAATATATCCTCATACACCCTATGAGTGAGTATAATGCACAAATCATATCACCTAAGAATGAATATTGGCTATACTACATGTCACATACTGAATGAAAACGAATATCACAACATTTTATATGTGCTACTTCAGGCCCACATATTTGGGACCCATTTCGTTAAAACAGGTCCCAAATTTTGTGATACATTCCTGCAGATATTAGCCCTATAGAAACGTATTTATTTCAGAGATGTCACTTTTCCAACTTTTGCAGGAATTCCAACATTTTACTGGAATCTCTAATGAATTATGTTAATTTGCTACAAATAATTAACCAAAATCCTAAGATTTCCTTTTTTTGTCGACAAGTGAGTGACATCTCTGGTATTTACATCAGGCTCAATGGAAACCCATAATTAAGTCAGTTTGTATAGTCTTTCCATGGGTTGATTAAGAAATGTAGTCTGATGATATTGCCACTAGTCAGCAAAAATGTTAAAGAAAGTTAAATAACAAAATTGACGAGTAGTGAGAGCGTAATGTTCTTTCGAATTGAAGTGCGTCCAGGGTTCTCTAATGATGTAAGGTAAATATGGTGTGTGAATTTCAACATGAACTGTCTGTGGGAACCCTGCAGTACAAAATGGTTGTTTCAATAAATGTGTTGTCATATCACATCAGTGTGAGTCCCAGTGATACTCCTGTCCATCCTCAGTCTGCCATGTTGTGTCCCGCAGCATTGTATCCCGGCCATACCTGTCTGGATGTGGGAGTCTAAGCTGATACAACACGTCCTTCTGCTGCCTCAGGGTGGACTCCTCCTCATCACGCGGAACCACAACTAGTGTAAACTGTAATACCAGGCACAGTCCTGCCTGATGACAAGCAGGCAGCAGGGTCACCAGGTCACTCAGCTGTATCCTGCCCTGCCGCACTGTGATCTCCATCTTGTGTAGGGCTGCAGCTTGGTCTAACAGGTACATCAACACTCCACTCAGTGGTGTTCTGTCACCCACCCACAGCTTTAGATACTTCACCTGCAGTCCCACCAGTTTGTTGAACAGAGGTCCCCACTCCTGCTTACACCAGCTACAGGCAGGGGGGTCACCCCACAGGGTGTAGTCCTTATCATGTAGGTAGATGCCAGCACCCCTCCATGTAGGGTGTGAGGTGCTGCTGTGGTACGTCCTCACATACTGAGTCAGCAGTTCTGCAGCATCACCAGGTGTGCAGGTCCTCACTGTGAGATAGTCACCTCCATCCTTAACCCGACCCCACCGAGTGGCACCACACTGTAGGTACCTGAAACACATGCATGTGGATATCCATTAGAGGAAATATGGAATTAATGAGGAATCAGTTTTGTAAAATGATTAAATGGTAGGCCTATATTAAACAGGGGCGGATCCAGGAATTTGGGAAAGGGGGCGGGCGTAATACCTACAGCATTAGGGGGGGGGGGGGGAAGAGATGACTGGATGGTGTGAAGCGACCCTTTCTGAGTGGTCAGTGCTGGGTGATGAGATGGATTGGTGTGGGTGTGGGGGGGGGGGGGTAATTATCCTTAACCCGACCCCACTGCGTGGCACCACTCTGTAGCTAGCACCTGCAACATATGGATGTGGTAAGTTAGGGAAAATAAAGAATTCACGAGGGGTTTATTTTATAAAATGATAATAAGGTATGGCTTATGAAATCAAACGAGCACTACTTGCAGTACCATGTCTCATACTATGACGGCGGGGATGGTCCCAAGGTCACATTCATGCATCATGAGACAATGGCAATAGGACGCTTAATCTTGTCTTTTTTTCCCCTTTATTTATTTATTTTATTTTATTCTATTTTTTTTTTTTTGGGGGGGGGGGGGGGGCGTGTGCGGGAGGCTTGGAGACCTGGGCTGTTTTCCAGGCGACTTTTTGACCTGGTGCAATAATTTAAGCAACCTAGTGACTTTTGGACAAATTTGGCTATAGTAAAAATAGTCTAAAAAAGTGACTTTCTTACTTTAGGCCCTTAATATCGGTGACTTATTATTAATATTTTTTAACCTGTTTTAAGCAAAAACCTGTAAAAATGTCGATCCCATGACCCACCCCCCCCCCTGTTCTTAAAAAATGAGCACTCCCTAAGGGGTGTGGCTTATGTGCGAGTTTTTCCCAGGCTCATTCATAATGTTAGTGCAACTTATAGGATCAGCCCAAAGTAAGGGGCTTTACGCGAGGTTTAACGGTAGTCATCTGTCTGTCAGACGAGTTTATTTATCTTATATTCTTAAAATGAGATAATTATTTTTGGCTGTGCACACTCCACTTTTTCGCACCAGGGACACTTGATGTAAGAGAATGCTGATGCCTCTAATTCACATTATGAAACCTCTAATGGTCATATAGGAGCCCTTGATAGGGGGGTCCCCATGTCGCATGTCAATCTTAAGAAATGCCCCATGTCCCATGTCGCTAAGGAAAAAGCCATGTCGCTAGTGTCACTAAGGGGACTCTTTGGGGCCGCAGGCCCCTAGAAAATTTAGGAATTTAGGGCATTCAGAGTGGTTTGAAACAGGTTAGAATCTATCTTCAGAAAATTTAGGAATTTACATTTAAATTCACGTGTTTAAGGGAGTTTGAGGTTGTCATTCGAGAAAATTTTGGGGATTTTATTGTGAGATTAGTGTATTTTAGTGCTTTCTGACGTTCTGATGCTATTTACATCCATGTCACGAAGGCAAATGTCGCATGTCAGACTTAAGAAATGCTCCATCAGTCCATGTCCCATGTCACTAGTGTGGCCATGTCCCATGTAGATTTTAAGAAATGGCCATGTCGCCATATCAGATTTAAGAAATGGCCACGTCGCCAAATCGAATTTAGGGGTCTAGGGCCATCCTAAAACTGATGGAAAGAGTCGACTTCTTTGCATTTTCTCAGACTAGGGTGGCTCTTTTCCTTCAATGCAATGCTACTCCTCAGCATTTTCAATTACTACAGTCACCAGGTATTACAGGATATGGATACATGCAGGCAGTTATTTTGGGATAGCTGCAGCTGTAGTTTGGATGCACATGACCTGATATCTCTAGCTGATAACTCTATTATACAGTTCAGATGTAATAGGCTAGGTGGCAGCACTGTTGAGATACAGTGAAATCTCTTCATAAGGAGGACGGTTAGCAGCTCGACCGTTAGCGCCTGAGATGTTACCCCAGGTACACAAGCCACAGGCTACCTCAGGTACACAATAAAATATCAGCCAATCAGGACTCACCTGCAGCTGCAGCAGCAGATGCATCTGCTATGTTAGGTTTGTTTGGTTGCACTGTGTACCTGAGGTACAGTAGACTACTAGTGGGCCTAATTGAGTAATTACACTAAGTTACAGAAACCACAACTCAAGTATTCATTCTGTACCTCAGGTACACAGCGGGCATTCTATCTACTGTACCTCAGGTACACAGTGGTCACCTGGTGTACCTCAGGTACACAGTGGTCACCTGGTGTACCTCAGGTACACAGTGGTCACCTGGTGTACCTCAGGTACACAGTGGTCGCCTAGTGTACCTCAGGTACACAGTGGTTGTACTGTACCTCAGGTACACAGTGATCTACTGTACCACAGGTACACAGTGATCATCCTATGTGTACCTGAGGTACACATTCTAACCCTACTGTACCTTAGGTACACATCCCTACTGTACCCTAGGTACACATCCACATGGATCCACACTCCTAGGGCTATATGCTTACTACACATGTGTTTTCTCTTCTAGAAATTTAATTGCAAGGAATGCTCTATCGTGCAAAGAATCTCGACATACATCTCTACCCTGTCCGGTTTTGGTCGTTCCCCCTTTATCGTGACCTTTGTCGTCAGTTTCTTCCCCATCACACTTCCTACAAACACTGCGTGATGGGTTTGAACGTCCATCGTAAGCAGACTGACACTTAGCACACACCTTCGGCATTAAACCACAATGTTATTGTCCAAGCCGGGCGATAAAAAACTCACTGCTCGTTCTGCTGGTTGACACAAGATGGCGGCACCGTTTCACGACGGTACTTCGTCAAAGTCCTGATAATCTTCAATAACCGTTCAACCCGTGCCCTGACACTCTCCTCCTTTCAGCAATACTTGGAAGAACACTTGACACGTCTCCGCCACTAAGCACAGCTTCCTCAGCGTCAAAATTCCTGAGATATACCCTTATTATACGCTGGCTTGTGCTCCCTCTCCTCGTCAAACCAACAATGGCCGACTCACACTCGGAGAAGACGGAAGTGAAACTCGCGCATGCGCCCCAGCGCTGTTACCCGGTGGTTCCCGCCAAGGCTCCCCAGATTATACACCAGAAATACCTAAGCCATTTCTTGTATCGAAATTTAATTGCAAGGAATGCTCTAGTATGACATGCTGTGTACCTAGAGTACAGAAGGATGTGTACCTGGGGTACAGAAGGATGGCTACTGTGTACAGAAGCCTACGGTACCAAGGTACACAGCAGCCAACCAAACCCAACCACTAAGAGACACAACAGCAGGTCGATTCTGATTGGCTGATTATATCCTGTGTAACTGAGGTAGACTGTGGCTTGTATACCTGAGGTAACCTCTCAGGCGTCTAACAGTCGAGCTGCAGACGGTTATAAGGAGCAGACGGTTATAAGAGGCACATTTATTTGATTTGCCTAATTCTTTTCTATACTTTTCTATAGTGAAAGAACACTATTAGAGCGAGCATTTCTAGACAAAAATCTTTCATAAGGAGCACTTTTTGACCATGAATCGGATATATTTATAACAAACTTCCAAATTTTGGTTACAACAAACAAATTTGCTTGGTCTTAATAGGCAAAATCATGATTTAGGAAATCTCCTCACACTAATAGTCCAGTAAACGAACGAATTTATGTCAACAAAATTGCAAGAAAAGGTTTCTCAGTGGTTTTCACCTCTTTGATATATGTACTTTCCAGAAAAAAATTGTTTCCGGCAATCCCGCCTGGGGAAGTGACCCAAATCCAACATGGCCGCCACTAAACCAGGTCAAACAGGAAAACTGCTATAAAAATGGAACAAATCATCCTATTCACACATATGATGGCTCTATTAACATCAGCATGAACAGATCTATCCAATAGAACATATCTCTTAGTTTTGAAGTTTCAAAGAATAGCGTAAAATTCAAAATGGCCACCAAAAAGTCGTTAAAATGCATGAAACGATACATCTCTGGTTCTAATTAACATAGAGATACAAATGAAGGTTCAAAATATATGTTTCTAGGGTCAGAGAATTTGAATTTACTATGCGTGAAAAGATAAATGGCAGCCATTTTGAATTTTTAATGAGGTCACTGCTGAGGGCTGTTTAGATTACTACCAGAAAATAGGATATTTTCCTGATTTGTTTCCAATAAGCATAGGGATGAGATTTGGGAAGGAGACTTACATAACATTTTGTGAGACCAGTAATATGAACTCAAACATTTGCAAGGGACAAACATATATGTGAGCAGGCACGCAGAAAGAATACTCCCTGCGGGGTTAGTTCTGATTTTAGCCACCAGGGGAGAACCCTCTTCCCTTGCCTGTGCACATATCTGCAGTTTTGGGTATTTACTTAGATGCCTGCCACCAGGTTTCATCAAAATTAAAGGTAGTGATGTTTATGTGCACTCTCTTAGTTATATTAAACAATAGCAAATCTCTAGCCCTAATCAGTATGGAGATATGATTCAAGTTTATAAATATTCAGAATTCTCTGAGGTCAGAAAATACAGATTTACCATCCATTTACCATATACAAATTCTAAATCCTACCTAAATATGTTCCAATATTGTAACAGTATAATATCTAAGGAATGGGTCTCTATGGGCAATAAGAGCTCAGAAATGGGGACCCATAGAGCCCAGTCATGGTCTTTCGCAGGGGATCATCAATGAATAGAATAAAATTGAAATTCTATTTTACACACTGGCCATATTGGGTAATAACATCAATTGTGATCAAGATAACAAGAATCTGAATGAAGTGCAGATGTAGGCAGAGAGGTATGGCTTTGGTGAACATCCTGAATCAACTTTAAGATTGAATTGTTAGTTCCAGTCAACAATTTTGTGTATATGATGATAGAGGCATAGCTTCCATCAGTGTATTATCTGAAAATAGAGGTAATGTCTGAAACATTTTTTAACAAGCTTGAAAGAATCTGACATTTGGGCATAGTAACCAATAGTGAACCAGATGTCACCAACCATACATCACAAATTGAACTTGTCCCCAATTCTAGTCAGTGACCTAAGTTGGTCCTAGCCCACTGGGATGTGTGCTTGTTGGCATCATCAAACTTTCCTCCAACTAAGGTCCTGGTTAGTTACAGATACTATATAGTGTTGTTGTCTTCACAACAGTCCCAAACCAACAAGGGTATGCATTCCAGCAGATTATGGGACAACACAGGGTAGATATTGTGGCAGAATTGAAATACAGCATCTTTACCTCCCAAAGACAGCATCGTTTGTGGTAAAAGATCATTTCCAGGTTCTTACAGTAAGACCTTGATTAATCAGTCTTTGATAAGTCTGTTGCCTAACTTTTTGGTCTCTTATAATTTAGGACGGTTTTAATTGCATACTAATTCTTATTAATATATTGGTTATTTGTGCTTCCAGTATTGGTCTGTACTCTTGGGTACACATTGGATATTTTACATTATAATTAGCCTGGAGAGACCCCCTACCCCCCGCTTGCTCTCTCCGTCCAGCACACCAGCATGGTATGGCAGCAGCCCCAGGGAGCAGACCACTACTACTACTACTACTACTACTACTACTACTACTACTACCACTATGTATGCTCTTTGATAAAGGCAAACACAGACATTTAGATCTAATAGTTATCTCAACATACATGTGGAGACACATTAGATGTAATGCAATACGGGAAGTTCTAATTGTACAAGTATTACTTATCTATATTGACCTTATGCATTATGGGGAGAGGAGGATTGACAAGACCAGGCTAAACATAGATCAAATCCTGCAATAACCCCTTTGGTTGGTGTATTACTCCCAAATTAACACAAGCATTATTAAGTGCTTTATTCAACACCTCCTGCACATGCATACGTCTCCCTATATTTCTACCCTTCCCTCAACACTCAGCTACAAATTCCCCTACCTCATGGTATTGATATTAATATCATACAAGGGAGGAAGTTGTTAGTGTATGTTTGAGTGTTTGTCTGTGTGCCTGTTTATCAAAGAGCATGTTATTGGTAGTATAGTAGTTTCATAGACTGCCATGTAGGATTACCCCCCCCCCACACACACACACATAGTAGGCTACAGCCCTCCCCCCCCCCCCTATTTGCCTATTTCATGCCTCCAGTTTTTCCAAAATTCCTGGATCCGTCCCTATAGGGAAGCTTGAAGGAGGAATGATATAACTGGTGGAGGTAAATCAGCTTGAATGTCTCAAGTCTGTTTTGATCACTTGTGAGAACAGGTAATTCAGTGGCCATGACAAGCACAACATTGCTAGGATGGAGATGATAAAGACCTTCAGTAGGTATAGTTGCATACAGTATCCACCAGATCCCACTGGTGGTCTGCTAAAACTACACGTGGTTCTTATGTCATGGATATCCTATCACATATTCCCTAGATCAATCAACAGAGTAGGTGGTCAAGGGGAAATGTTTATAACTCATGATAATGAATTAGCTAATGGAACTTATTGTATTAAAGATTCATGTATGTATTTCCTCTTTCCTGACTTCTCTCTACACACCTTGACAAGAAGTCAATGTGTGGCTGGAATACACTTTCAACAATATACAATACCTCAACTTGTTTAAACTGGTTCGGAATCTCAGACTTGTAACGTTATAGCTATGACTCAAATATCAAGACATGCAGCCACCTGAACATTCAATCACTAATATTAATCTAATATCAATGGGTAGCCGCAGCATTATAGGTCTCTATCATAACTTAGACATGATGGCCAACTGGTAGAGTACTGGCTATAATTATACTCTGATATTTCATACCTTTACTTTAGGTCCAACTAGCATTTAGCTTGATGGGGGGGGGGGGGGGATGCTGACCCTTTTGTCAAACCCTAAAAAAGGTCAAACCTATGAAGTGTAAATTGCTGTAAAAGACGCAAAATATCCTCTTTTCCGGTGGTAGTCGAAACAGTGACCTCATTAAAAATTCAAAATGGCTGCCATTTATCTTTTCACACATGGTAAATTCAAATTCTCTGACCCTAGAAACATATATTTTGAACCTCCATTGTACCTCTTTGTTAATTAGAACCAGAGATGTATCATTTCATGCATTTTAACGACTTTTTGGTGGCCATTTTGAATTTTACGCCATTCTTTGAAACTTTAAAACTAAGAGACATGTTCTATTGGATAGATCTGTTCATGCTGATATTAATAGAGTCATCATATGTGTGAATATGATGATTTGTTCCATTTTTATAGCAGTTTTCCTGTTTGACCTGGTTTAGTGGCGGCCATGTTGGATTTGGGGCACTTCCCCAGGCGGGATCGCCGGAAACAATTTTTTTCTGGAAAGTACATATATCAGAGAGGTGAAAACCACTGAGAAACCTTTTCTTGCAATTTTGTTGAGACTAGGCTATATATTTCCTTTCGTTTACTGGACTAAAAGACATGTCTTCACAATACACAGGGATGCCCTGGCAGTAGGTAGGCGTCCCTACACTACACAGGGAAGTCCTGGCAGTAGGTAGGCGTCCCTACACTACACAGGGAAGCCCTGACAGTAGGTAGGCGTCTCTACACTACACAGGGAAGTCCTGGCAGTAGGTAGGCATCCCCGACCGACACAGGGAAGCCCTGGCAGTAGGTAGGCGTCCCTGTAGGGGTGGTGGCTTTTATATATGACCAAAATCGGTTACAAGGCAGGTTGGTTACAAGGAGCAAATTTCCCTTGCCAAAAGGTGCTCCTTATAACACAATTTTACTGTACTACATTGTAAGACAGTGCAGGGTATAGAGTACAAATGTCCAGGCACATGGATGGGTTTGTGCATGTTTGGTGGGTTGTACAATCATCTTTGTATGGCTGAAAATGGTAGTTTGACACAATTCCTCCCACCAAATTTCATCCTAAACCCACAAATCTTATTGCACGTCCAGTAACAGTCAGAGTGCAGTCGGGATAGGTACTCAGCCCTATATATAGGGGCGCTGAGGTTTAACAAGGTGCCACTTTTAAGCAAAAATTCTTTTTCATCAAGATTTTCACCTAAGGGAGGGCTATCAGCAGTGCCGCTGAATATCAATACAACATTAAGTGCTCATTGGGATGATCTCTCGACCCATGCCTCTAATAGATGTATAGATCTATATGGGGGGCTCTGCCTCCCCCAACCCCCGTTTTCTTTTCCTTTATTAATACTAAAATTGTGTGTATCTTGGCAGCTCGAGCCCTCTTCTGCTTTTCTTGTTAAAGACTAAATATGCTGTATTATGGTGAGTTAAATCATCATAGAGGCGGCTGGAAAGAGTTAAGAAGGAAGGCAGTGCCTCGTTATTGTGAGGGAAACTGCTATTAAGTATGGCCGTGACTATTGACAGTTCGAACTGTCAATAATAGAATAAAATTCCCTTATTGACAGTTTGAACTGTCAATACCAGGATATAATTCCCTTATTGACAGTTCAAACTGTCAATAAGGAAAAAAAGATTCTCTTATTGACACTTCCAAAAAGGAACTGTCAATAAGAGAAAATGAATCTCTTATTGCCAGTGTGAACTGTCAATAAGGGAATAATATCCTGGTATTGACAGTTTGAACTGTCAATAAGAGAAAAATATCCCACTATTGACAGTCTGAACTGTCAATAAGAGGAAAGTTTTCTACTATTGACAGTTTGCACTGTCAATAGCTGGCCCACCTTGATTTTGCTATTGACAGTTCAAACTGTCAATAGCGGAAAACTTTCCTCTTATTGACAGTTCAGACTGTCAATAGTGGGATATTATACTGTTATTGACAGTTCTTCAACGAACTGTCAATAGTGGGAATTTCCTCTCTTATTGACAGTTCCTTATCATTACTGTCATAACCCTGAGAGCGATTTTGGTGGAAAGTTCGATTTTGGTGGAAAGTTCGATTTTGGTGGAAAGTTCGATTTTGGTGGAAAGTTCGATTTTGGTGGAAAGTTCGATTTTGGTGGAAAGTTCGATTTTGGTGGAAAGTTCGATTTTGGTGGAAAGTTCGATTTTGGTGGAAAGTTTGATTTTGGGGGCAAACCCATTTTGGGGGCAAAACCGATTTGGCACCAAAACGGATTTTGGGGGGAAAAACGATTTTTGGGGCAAAACCGATTTTCAGTGCAAACCCCGATTTTCGGGGTAAAATCAATTTTGGGGGCAAAATCAATTTTGGGGGCAAAATCAATTTTGGGGGCAAAATCAATTTTGAGGGCAAAACCGATTTGGGTCCAAACCCATTTTGGGGCAAAACCGATCATGGGGTAAAACTGATTTTGAGGGCAAACAAGATTTTGTGGGCAAAACCGATTTTGCTAAAAAAATAAAAAGCACTCTATTTTACTCCAATGTCAGGGGGAACTGTCAATAAGACAGATATATTCCACTATTGACAGTTCGCATGAGGAACTGTCAATAACAGGAAGAATTTCCACTGTTGACAGTGTGAACTGTCAATAACAGAAATATTTTCCACTATTGAACTGTCAATAGCATTTTTGATTAAGGCCACGCCTCGTTTACATTTTCAGTATACACACAGATTGCGATATTGACGCACGGGTCGGGAGCTTGTTTCTTCTTGCACATCAAGTACCCTCCTCCTAGATGAAAGGTATAACCAGGTACAATATGTAGATTACTTACGCTCTGTCATAAATTAGGGATGTGTATCTGCAGGGCAACAAGTGGAAGATGGTTTCCTGGAGCAGCTCCTTCCTTTGTTCATGAGAACAGACCTGTAAGCAGTCTACCACATGCCGAATGCTGCCATTCTCCTTCATGTCACCGAAGACAACTTTCTCTCTGAGCAGCTCTGCACTGTTGTCAAATGCATCATTGACTTGTTGACAGACTGATGTATCTATGGTACTGACTTCCTGCACATCATGGTACAATTTGTCCTCTGGGGCTGAATCTTGTTCTACTCTGAGCTTGACCAAACCACACAGACGTGTATTGTCGCTCTTTGAAGCTTGTAGTGCAAGAATACAGCGAACCATCAACTGTATTAACTTGCTATTGGCCCTCCAATCTTGATGAAGTATCTGGAATACAACTTTCTGAAGATTTCTAAGGTATTCACTTCTGCAGATGGCTACCAGGAATGCCTCTTTCTGTTCTGTACTCTGGGTTTGGATGTAGCAGCCAGCGAAGTACTCCCACATCATCTGGTGGGAAAAGATGTAGTGGGGAATAAGTTCTCCATCTTCACTCCTTCTCTCATCAGACCTCTGCAGGAAGATGTGGTAGGCTGGGGAAATATTGAAATGTGCTAGATCTGTGTCCGAAAACTGCCGTAGTCCCTTCAGGAGTCCCCAGAAGCACATGCGATAGAAATCACATGATTGCTGTTTGGTGAAGTTTGTTCCTGATCTTCTAAGTAAATATCGCTCTAAGGGGTGGAAAAGTTTGGGGATGTTGAACTGGCCTTCATCATCTAACTTGATTTCACCCCTTAGTGTAAGGGCAGAAAAAACATATAAACGTAATGGATTTGTGAGCACAGGTTGTAGATCTTTTCTGTGCTTGACTACGTAACGGTTGACAGCATGATCAGGAAGGCGGTACATCTTGGTGTATTTCTCCACGTACTCGATGCCCTGGTCTTCGGTAAATCCCTGTAGCATCAGGAATCTGTCAATGTCCTGTGCATCTATTGGACAGATGCCGGTACGAGCTGACATCAGGACAGTTGGACCACCTTTCAGCTTGCGTTGGTGCACATACCTTTTCACTTCTTCAATTGCTGCTTTGTTTCTCAGTTCATCGATGGCGTCCATCAGTATGCCAACCCTGTGTCCTGTCCTGATGTGGTTCATCAAGATCTCTGTATCTGGTTCCTTACATCCGAGTGCATCCCGTATGGCCTCCTCTACTGTAGTATTGATGTTCCTGGCTTCAAGATAAACTAAGGTGGTCCAGGGGAGGGGTTCAGATGTGATGTACTGGTCATTTTGTATCAGCTCAGGAAATTGTGTGCTCCAGTGATGTGCAATGTTCCTCATCAGACTTGACTTGCCGTCACCCGGATTGCCAAACAGCCGGATTACTCGTGGAGAGACTTTGTCATGAAGTGCCTCGAGGATTTCACTCTCTCCGATTGGTTGCATTCTTTAAAAAGGGAGAAAAACTTACATTCAGTTTCCATTTTTGTAAACATGAATTTCATATACCTGATTTTGGATGTAATTTCAGAAGTGATTTTGTTTAAGTAAATAATACATGAAGACAGAACCATGAAATTACTTACTGTGAGCCGTCCTTCATGTGGGGATTTACGTTTATGATGCAGCTGGAAATGTCTATAATATCATCACCTGCATCACCCGGGAAGTCGAAGACATGGCGCCGCATTAGGCTGGTTTGGTATGAGTGGCAGTGGTCTCTGATGACTGAAATTAAAGAAGAATGCTCAATATTTTCATATAAATGTTTACTGGACAATTTCTGGTTTCTGTACAAAAAGTAACATCTACTGTAAACGTATGTTATTTCGCGCTGTAGTTATTTTCGTGATTTAAAATCGCGAAAATATGTGCAGAGCGAAAATTTATCCAGTATGGTCATACAACTACTGTACTCCAAAATCCGCCAATTTAGATACACGTGAAAGTGCATTTTGTAGTCAGTTCGCGAAAATATACATGCGCGAAAATATATACGTTTACAGTATACTAGTTTAGGCCTTTCCTGAACATCCTATCATCATAGTTATAATTATAATGGATGAGGGATGAGACAAATTTCCATATTTTATGTCAGGCAGTAATGTATTTTATTGATGTATTTTATTGATAAGAGGAACAAAACAAGACCTTTGTCTTTGTGAATTGCCAGATTAATAACAATTCTGGGAGAGGGTTTTGCAGTACTACAGGTGTCTGGTAATGCATGAAAAGTATAAATCTTTACTGCTTATGGTGACACCTCACTCACACACAAGGCAGAGTCCATACACTTACCTCTGAGTACATCCTTAGATAGCAGTTTGAGAGGTACACCTCCCTCATGGTGTGATGTACAGCCCTGTGTGTACACAGCCTTGTCCAGGCCTCCTTCTGGGATCAGCGCACTTTGACCTGTCAGTGCCATAGCCCTGAGCAGGGAGTGGAAGTGCCACCGAGGCCCCATCTCTATGAAGTTAAGTAGCTCTTCTACTCTTCTAGGTCTGGATCTGCTAAACTAGAGGTGTATATATATATATATATATATACATATATATACCTTTTCACATAACAGCAATGAAGCAAATGCCTGTGTATAAATTAGATGCACCTTCTGCAACTTCTATCTTGTACATCTTCTAGGATCGTCAATTGGCCAGAGATTATTGCATATATTACATGTGTACTAAACACAGACTAGAATTGGCTCTACATTGCTGTACTCCTGCCCATCTTTCTACACTTTCTTTTTGCAATATTTACCTTGAATGAACTTGTAGAATGGAAATGCTTATATTTCAAGTTTTGTAACTGCATATCTTTCATCTTCATAACATGTGTACACTATCTTCATTACATCAGTTAATTTTTGCCATTAATATATCACCTCACTGTAACTAGTGATTTGCATCAAACTGTTCAGTTCTAGTTTGGTTTACTACCTTGATGTGCTCCTCATCGACCCTGTTGACAACTCCCAGTGTCCTGAGGTAAGGCCACATGGCCTCGTCCTTTAGGTCCTTAACGAGGTTGACCCGCAAGTCATTAAGGATGTTCTTGTACTGACTCTCATTGTACGGCTTCACCTCCTCAGGGTGGTTCTTGTCCCAGGGGTTCAGGGGGGTGCCAGCTGCAGCCTGGGCACCTGCTACAGATATGAAAGGTTGTTTTAATACACTACCATACCATATCACCAATGCATGTTCGCTAGGTATCACCAGACTGACCCTGGTTCATTCCATCTCTACAGAAATGTGTAAATGTACTTTCTTACCCTAAATAAAACTACTTGGAAAACTAACATGTTGACCTACATGATGGGCACTGATATATCACCAATTTAATAATGCACTGTACCTGCTGATGGGTCAGCCTGCTGCACTCCCTCCTTAGTGACTGCCTGGACCTGGAATGAGGATCATCATGAGTGCATGGTTAAAGTCCGGGAATAGATCGGTACAAGTCTGGTACAGTACACTTCATTTCAACTAACCATTTATATATCAATTCTAGTATAGACGTATATATGTATATGCCTTGAATAAAATCTTCAGTAAAGAAATTTCATTGACTCACAAGTTTATGTAATCCCCTCTAAAATCAATTAATTTGACTAGCATTCCCACATCATTACTTCAAAGGCTAGAAAGCCACCCTGGGGTTTCTTAGATTCCTGCCACATTTCTAAAGGAGACCACAATGCAATGATCTAGATACAGACCTTTCCTTCAGTTTCTGGGACCTCTTCCTTTAACACCTGGGTCACCACGTGGTCCTGTCCTACTTCAGTCAAAGCCGTCAAAAAGCCGATATACCTTTTTGTGATTGCCCGCACCACATGATTTACAAGATCATCTATCTGGCTGTCTGATGAAGCTGTTCCATTTCTCTGAATTAATGACATACAAGTCCATCAATGGAAAGTCACTTCATTGCAATCGCCATATATATGTATTTCAGAATCAAAGGGAAAGTTACACGCAAGAATTGCAGAAATATGAAAATCATCAAATAATAATTCATGGCTGTGTCTCATGCGATGGGGCCAAGTGTGAACGTCTTTGACCGGGTGCCAGCTTTGACCGGGTGCCAGCTTTGACCGGGTGCCAGCTTTGACCTGGTGCCAGCTTTGACCAGCTTGAGAGAAAAGGGTTTATTAAGGGCATTTGAAGATAAAAATTGGCTGAAAATGTTGAAGACCACATCCGGAGGTTTTGAATAATATGAGAAAAGTACAATATGTCACTGCAGACATACTATTTTAGATAATCCTTTAATATATATTACATAATTATGTGGATACAGTGGACTTTTTAGCAAAAGTAGGACATCTCTCCAAATATTGAATTGATCAATGTGTGCTTTCCTCACTTTAAATAAGGGGGCACTACAGTCAATGGTCATGTGTGAGGCTGTTGCCAAGGGCAGGGGTACGTGTGTGAGATGGGTATATACATGTGTGTGTGTGTGTGAGGAGGGGGGAGGCAGTTACCCACATACAGTGAGTGCCCATTCTGTCAGTTCTAGTAGTAGTCACCCCCTGTACCTCACACCCTTACTCACTGCATAGACCTTAGTCTAATAGATGGGGGGGGGGATGGGGGGTGTAGATGAGTGGGGGACGCTTCTTGGCTGGGAATCAGACACCCCCCTCCCCTGCTCACATGCAGTGGGTCGTTCTGATCCACACAGTGGGAGTTAGGCCCTTGAGGTAGGCTGACCACTGCAGAGGCCTGGGGGGGGGGCACTCCCGTTTCACTAGTTACCATGTGTAAACTCATTCCAAGGGAAAGGTTCCGCTTTTATACCCAGGGTAAAGGCCTGTGAGGAATTCCAGGTGAAAAGGGTGCTACTTTGCTACTCTACATCTCATGACAAGGGTAGCAAGGTTGAAGGGATGTTGGTAAAGAGTTTCTAAGGAAAAGGTAGGGAGTGACCCCCCTACAGCTGGTTGTCACCCAATGTGACGTCACATTGGGTCGGAGAGGCTGTAGTGTGTGTGCTTCTCTACAGGAACAGCACCTGCAATAGATTTTTGGACCTGAGAACTACCAAGAATGGTCCTAACTTAACCACATAATAAATTGATAAATATGACCCCCTCAGGAGTTGATCTTATTTCAAAAGTCAGTAGAAATACCGAGGTACCCGTTTCTAATAGTTGAATAGCCACTTCAAAACCCCTGGATGTGGTCTTCAATGGATGTTACAACACTTTACATTAGTAGTTAGTAGCCCATTAATATCTCAATCTGCCCTTTTTCTATCAAACCGGTCAAAGCTGGCACCAGGTCAAAGCTGGCACCCAGTCAAAGCTGGCACCCAGTCAAAGATGTTCACACTTGGCCCCATCTCATGAGACACAGCTTTATATTACTATTTCGATGCTGTTTGTTTGTATTTCTTTTATTTATCCTGGCAAGATGTGTGGCCTGGTAGACCGTATTATTACAACACCAGCATTTCCGATGAGCGGAGTTAATAAGAGACATATAGGTCTCTGTCAATGAATAAATATCAGGAAAATGCACTTTACAGTCTTTACCAGAAATGGGACTGCCATCATGGCATACTTAAGCGCTTTTGTTGATATATGGTCAACCCCTGAGGACCCAGTGTTTATGCATGTCCTTAGCAAGGTTTGCTCCTATATTTGCAAAAAAAGAATTAATGAAATCTGCTGTGTCATTGTCTTGTACTGGGTTGTTGTCGCTCTGGTCAATTAAATTGAATTTGAAATTTGTTGGGCGAGGGTTTACTAGTTCACTTATTGCTTTACAATAGTCCTTAGGTTCCTGCTTGTTATTTTCAAATTTCTGTTCACCCCCTTGATCTCATGTACACGCCATAATTTACTGGAAATAAAGTATCACTTAGCTTGTTAAATTGGCATCATATTTATCATAATGAAAAATATGTAAAATGAAGATTCATTTTGCAGACAGTGGATAGCAACTCCTATCCCGATACAAAGTCTGAGCAATAATCTGTAAGGACTCAGTAGTACCTGGATGTTGCCGATGTCTCCCGCGGTGACAACTCCATGTTTACATAAAGAGGCCCAGAACATTGGAGTCAGTTTGATGCTGTCCATCAGTTTTGTTTTTGTCATTATCAGGAGTTGTTTCCTTTTCTCTGTCAGCAGCTGCGAGGCCGCCATCTGGAAATCATACAAGTGAATTCATACAGCTTATGTAAAGTAGACAGGGAATCCTCTCAGGAATTGATTACTATTTGTGGGTCATCATGTGTACCCAAATCAATTATGATGCCTTTGGCCCTCATCTATACTGAGCGGGAAATAGTATTTCATGACTATGTGTATATGTCTGAAGAAACAATGAGGCATTTAGAAATAGATTAGGAAACAAACATAACTGTTTTAATAGCTATTGGATAACTTAAAAATGTAGTCCCATGTGTTATCCTGATCCCTTTCTTTTGAAACAATAAAGGATAAACTAAAACTACCTCATCTATAAATGAATTGCATGATCGGTAAATTGCCAATTCATGATCGTATGCATAACCTTATACCATGTGCATAGTGATACACCTTAATGTAACAAATCTCAGGTGTATGATCTGTGCCCCCAAACCCCTATCCCTTCTTTTTTCCTCTTTTTCCTTTCTTCTCCCAAGTGGCCTGCCCGATTTGGGCTTGGATCAATTTCAAAGTAGGCTGCCCGACAAACACGGTGTGGCCCCAAGTGAGATACCTAGGATTTTCTAATTATCATTCTTTATTATTGAAGAAGCCAGCTAGATATCCAGTTGAAGGAGTTTTCTAGTACTGACTGTTTTGTGGGTTTTGCAGACCTGTAGAATATGGTACATAACCTCTGAGGCCTACATCAGAAGATGGGAGTTTTTGTCCTTTGTTGTGTTGGGTAACAATGATTGGGTATGTAGTATGCACCATCCCTGTACATTTAGAGACAGACGTGATATTGTCATGTGGCCTACAGCCCTGGGCTGTCACCAGTAAACAAGGACATACATAGTACGTGTATAACATGGCCTACATCAGTGTCCTATCTCCGCCCACTCCCGGGGGGGGGGGGGGGGCACTCCCTCAGCATTGGTTACTATGTGTGGACACGATTCCAAGGGATAGGGTATACCTTTGGGCCCTAGGCCTTTGGGCCCTAGGCAAGGGCCCGCGATGATCCTTGAATAGGGGTGCTTTTTAGGCAATTTTGAAGCAAAAGGGGTACATCTTAAGGCAGAATGACTAGAAAGACTCTCAGATGACAATTTAATCTACCATTTCTCAATACTAAAGACAGACTTTTATGGTTCTTGCATATTGGGGCAAGGTTTAGGCTGTGTCTCACGAACGTGGGCCAATGTTTTCATCTCTGACCGGGTGCCAGCTCTGGCCGGGTGCCAGCTCTGGCTGGGTGCCAGCTCTGACTGGCCTGAATAAAAACAGGTTATTTAGGGCAGATGATGATTAAAATGGGCAACTAATTACTAGTTTAAAGGGTTATAACATCCAATAACCTTTTCAGCCAAATTCTATCTACATCTGCCTTAAATAACCCGTTTTTATTCAGGCCGGTCAGAGCTGGCACCCGGTCAGAGCTTGCACCCGGTCAGAGCTGGCACCCGGTCAGAGACGAAAACATTGGCCCAAGGTCGTGAGACACAGCCTTTCGGTCTACATTTTGTGGGTTATTTTCTATAATTTTTATTGGTCACCATTGATAAGTGATTCGTGGTTCCCCTTGATTAGGGTACTTTACTTTGCTTAATTACCTGTAAAAAGGGTGCTATTTTGTTAATTTGCCTTCCGTGATAAGGGTCTTAAATTTGAGTTAATGTTCACACATAGCTACTATAGAAGAGATAGGGAGTGGCCCCCGGCGCCCACTACTGGTGATATCAGCGGTTGGTTCAATAAGTAAACCCAGACATAGTGTTTACATGTACATTAAACTGTAAGCTGACACCAGTTAGCCTACGTCCAGTGCTGTGGTGTCTTTATGTATGATACATGTGTACATGACCCAACCTGCACTGTCTGCTTGCATATGGGATGAGTAAGTACTGCCATCTCAGGAGGCTTTGTATAGGGGGGGCTGTTGAAAAAAATAGGGCTCCCAGGATGCTGTTTCTCCACAAATATGCGGAGGTCCGCAAATTAGGGGAGGTCCGTAAATACACTCTCCATATATATCTATGGATGTTCGCAAATATATATGGGAATCGTTTTTCAGTACTTAAGCATACAAATACGGAGCTCCATATATATTTGCGGACCTCCGCAAATTTATGGCAGCAAATTTACGGACCTCCACAAATTTGCAGACCTCCGCAAATTTGTGGAGTAACAGAACCCTGGGGTGAGATAAATACAATGCAATTAAGTACTGACCATGACACATCATTCCATTAGCATATAATTATATAATTATATATATATATATATATATATATATATATATATATATATATATATATATATCACTCTCATTAGATAACAATACATGAAAGAATAATCCTGCTGTTGACTATCAGTATTTGGATATGTAGCATCCACTTGCCTGCACAACCCTAGAGACAGACAGGACATAGTGCCACGACCTACATCTGTGTCCTGTCTCCTATACCACAACTGGTGATATCAGCAGTACAAGTAAACCTGGCTGGGCATTAACGCTTGACAACACTATTTTATGTGATTATACATGGGACTCCAAATAACTCACTGTGTCGCCGTGTCAAATTTAAGGGGAGGTGCCATGTCGCTGTATTGCTTTTTATCCTATACATTATGCTCTATTTTTCTGTGTCCGTCGAGTTTCAAAAGGGCCATGACGATCGTTTCAATTTTTAAAAGGGTCGTGTTGAATGTGTTGATTTTTAACCCATGTTTAGTCACTTTTATGTGTGATCAGAAGCGTAAATCCATGGTCCTTATATGGGAATTATTCATGTTGCAGAAGATATCGGAATGGCGTTGGAGTCAAACAAAATTGATTTATTGCCTTTTGCCCTTTTAAGTCCTCCGATGGCCGCTTCTCTTTATCATATATATTAATGATCTCAATAAAATTCTAAAAAATATGCTTAGTCAGCATTATGCCGACGACACAGTATTATTCATAGAACAAAGCTCTGATACCCCTGATTTACAAGATAAAATTAACTCTGATTTACAACAGGTACATAACTGGTGTCAAAGTAATAAACTATCTCTAAACACTAAAAAGACTAAAGTCATGCATTTTGGTTCGCAAGCTATTCTGAAAAAATCACAGAAACCCATACTAAAGATAAATAATATTAAACTAACAACTACTAACACTTACCGGTACTTAGGCATGACACTAGACAATAACCTCAATTTTAAGGAGCACACCAAAATCCTACTAAAAAGCGCTAACTTTAAAACCTACTTATTCAGAAGATCTCGTCCTGAACAAACTGATGAGTCAGCTCTAAAAGTTCTTGTTTCTATGATCCTTCCAGTCATTGACTATGGTGACATTTTATATGGTATTACTAACAAAACATTATTGACTCAGTTACAGAGTTGCTTTGAAAGGGGGCTGAAGACTGCATTCTAGATGGACGAGGACAGGAGGGATGTTGGTAAACTGATGTCGAAGGTAAAGGTTAATTTGTTGGAAGATAGGAGAAAAATGCATTTAAACACAGCTGCCTTTAATATATCAATTATTCCTGGTAATATTGATAATAGGGAGATAAGGACCAGAGCCCATGATGGTAAGCTTTTATTGGTTAAATGGCCTAAAGACCCCTTCTATAGGAAGAGCTTGGAATATAGATTGCCCACTACTTGGAATGAACTAGAAATTCCAACTAGGAAAATTGTTCTAAAAAGCAAATTCCAAGGGTGGAACAGCAAACATTTTCTTGACAAATGTACTCAGCCCCCCCCTGGTCCGTGAGGACATTATGTCCTGTGGTTTTCTCTCTCTCTCTCTCCCCCCCCCAACACAAATGGTAATAAATGAAGAACATCTCATAATTTTGCTCATAAATACAGTGTGCTACAAACATCCTAGCACATTGTATCGGCACATTGACATCGTGCCATGACACACTAACATCGTGTCGGGACATCAACATCAGTCCCATCTATTTTCTTATACTAACCCCCAGATTCATTTTCTGGAATAACAATTGTCATTGGGCACAAGCCCCAATAAAACTAACCTCTGAGTATTAACCCCTTCCTTAGTGGAAGACTACTTGGATTATAGTTCATTGCATCATGTAATAATGTATTGTGTTGCATGTATCAACTGGCTGATGCCAATGATACATGACACACTGTCTGTACTAATTTAATTACTCCCCTCAGGAGAATTTATGTATTATAGTAACATATATATAGACATATAGCATATACTCTATGTAGCAAACAGGCCCTGGGCCTACCTTATAGAGTCTAAATAAACGAATTTCAACTCAACTCAACTCAACTCAAAAGGTCACCACTCCCTGCTATTGCTTATTGAATATGAACTACCAACAAAATACCGAATAGGCCAACAATGCACTCCCTAAAAAAACCGGCTAAAAAAGCAAAGGCCTCTTGCTAGGACTGGTTTTTAGGTCATACAATCCTAGTGTGGGAGTCTGTATAGCGCTACTCTTAAGCCGCGGACCCACTGGCCCCACCGAATCACCGCGGGCAGGAGGGAGAAAGCTGCGGGCAAGCAAGTCCCGTGGACTTGGGAAATTTCTGCGCACGTTCCTACGCGCTGCCCTCCCGCTATTAGGCCTACGTCCGGGGCCTACGTACATGACGCGGACGCGTGAGGCAGGCGAGCTTACAGGGGGGAGGGGGGGGGGGCAAGAGGACGGGGGGGGGGTGAGGTGGGGGGGGGGGATTGAAGGGTGCGGAGACACACTCGTTTTAGTCTGTTGATTGGGCCCCAGATTAGGGAGTGCTCATTTTTTAACAACGGGGGGGGGGGAGGGGGGTAACAAATTTGGAACCTTTGATGTGGTCCCTTAATTTTGTCCCTCCCCCTTAGGGGGGGGGATTTAATTATTTGTGACCACAACATAATTGCACCTGCATATGCATGTGTTCTTTTGGGGGAGAGGGGCATTTCTGAAAGGCAGAACTTAGTGGGGGCGGGTGAAATTACTTTCAGCTGATTGTTGGGGGGGGGGTGGGGGCGAAATTGCTGTAGTGGGAAAGTCCACCAAGCACCCCCCCCCCCCCAGCTAATAATAAATGAGTTGTCCCATCACAGTTCATACACCCTAGAGGGAGAAGTGAAGCTTTCGCTGATGCACTGTTTCTATGTTTACTTATACCGGCACCGCGCTATGACTTTGGGGGGGTGGGGGATCTTATCTGCATGACGTCATATTTTGAGGGGGGGTCAAGGGTAGCATGACGAAACATGACAAGGGGAGGAGGGGGGGGGGTCAAAAATGGTCCAAAAAAGCATGACGTCATCTATGGACGGCCCCCTTATACATAACTAGGCCTACATGTAAACTCTCCTGGTTTACCCGGGAAACTCACGGTTTGTCAATGATTTGCAGCTACCCCCCCCCCAGTCCCGACCTCCCCCCTCCCCCTACTACGTTTGGATTTTGAAAAATAGCCCCCCTAAAATCGCATGCACCTGTGGAGTCATACTTGGACCGTTTTCAATTCTGAAAGCCCCTCCCATCGAGAGTCTATTTTCTCATTATGACCCCCCCCCCCTACATCCACCAAGCCTACCCCCCCCCCCCCCAGCTGCCGTTCATATTTCAACGCTTTTGGCATTTGTTTTGCCGCGATCCAAATCTAATCTAGGCCTATATATATATATATATATGTGGCTTGACAACAGACTAACACACTTAGGCCTACACCATGGAGAAATTCCATACATCTCCAGAAAATTCCAGGAAACTACTCCATAAGGGCGTCCATAAGGTCCGTAAACCAGAAACACCAACCTTCATTGGAAAATCCTGAGGGGCATGCGCCCCTCCCTTTGTGGGGATAAATGCCAAAATTTGACATGGCGACATGGCCATTTCTTAAAATCAACATGCGACATGGAGCTTAGTGACATGAGGGAAAAAAATAGTGACATGACATAGGGTATTTCTTAAAATCGACATGGGACATGGTCGGTTCTTAGGGGCGACATGGGACATGGGAATTTTAAGTGACATGACATAGCCATTTCTTAAATTCGACATGCGACATGGGGGGCCCCCATCTAGACCCCCCCCCCCCTTTGTCCTGTAGGTCAAGAGTTATATAGGCCTGTAGCTGGATGCATTATTAACCAATGAGACAACTCCCTGGCCTTCACTGCGGAATTCTTAGGGGGCATTATGTAACAGCCTGTGCCCATTGTGATTGCTGTATCAGTGCTTATCTCGCCAGCTACCAGATCAAGCAATGGTGCCCCCTACTAAGGAACCTGCAACCTCGGTATACGGGGGAGAGCCTATGCTGGTTCCAGAGGCATGTACCAGGAGGCTCATGTAGTTGTGTGTCAAGCCTCCATTTTCCCCCTTTGTGTAGTTTACTTTGGAGGATTCTCTCTCATTTACTATCTGTTTATATTCGGTATAGATTAGATTAATGTTTTCCCCATGAGACAGTCTTTAATTAGATAAGCTTACAGCAATGTAAATATTTCAAATCTTAGAGAAAAAGAGCATTAACACCTCTGTGGGTGACCACATGTCAGTCAGTCAGAGTGTTATTAATGCATTGTCTCTCAATCAGACTAAGTCCCTCACTTCACACCTGAGACAATTAAGGTGATTAAGATAGGGGTGGGATATCACCCATCAGTCTTATCAGTGTTATATGATGGTCATTGTTCCTAGGTGTGAACAGTGGCTGATAACAGATTTACCCACAATGCACTGCTCTGAGTCAGGGGACAGAAAGAAAATGGCGGCTCCCATGCCATGTAGGCTATCCTCCCTATAGCCTAGGCCTATGCCTAGCCTATCTTAGCCACACATTTTGCTCAGAAACAGGGGGTGCACCACGCACTTTTTCAGAGGCTATTTTTGGATAGTTGGCCTAATATTGTGGATAAGAAATATAATTTCACCGCTGATGGATAGGTAAAGACCTGTAAGCCTAGTTCATCATATTTTAGGCCCGTGGTCTAGACATGAGGATTGCTGATAGGCTAGACAGCCCCCCCCATCCCCGCCCCCCTAACCCCCCCCCCCCCACCTTCACCCCCGGGCGTCCCCGCCCAGCGGTATCGCAGACTACATTACATAATATGATCTAATGGGGCCAGTCAATCCGCGGGGTAAGGTCTTGCTCTGTATAGGCATGCTGGTAGCACCATCTGTCTTCTACAGTGATGTCACCTAGTGGTAATATACAGAACCACCAAGCCAACTTAGTGCCTTTTGTGTAGCAGGCATAGATTTGGACCCATCCCTCAATTCAATTTAATCCAATTCAATCTCTTTTACTTCAACTGCAACAGGCTAGGAGATTCGATCATCTAATAATAGCTCTTACCTACTACAAGTGATAATGTACCTTGCAGATTTCTCATCTGAAGAAATAAGTTCATACAAAGATTTTGATAATGGGTGTGGACACTTTGAAGCATGTGGACTCAGGATAAGAGCACTCTCTCTCTCAGCTATATAAAGAAAAACCTCAAATTCCACCACCGTGCACTCTCTCCTGTCGACGCCACCACCGACCCCTTCTTACTAGTGCTATTTGCTACTACTACTACTACGACGACAACAACCATCACTAACCAACTCCTTACAGGGTAAGTGGGTTTTAAAAAAAAAGGAAAAAAAGAGACTATACGTCCCTCACAGGGTTTAAAAGCACCATAATTGATACTACCCTTACAGGGTTAAAGCACTAGACTCCCCCTTTTTCACAGGGTTAAAAGTCACACACTGCTTTACAGTGTTGAAGTAGCAAGACTGTCCTTACAGAGTTGAAACAAGCACCACACCGGCTTTACAGGGTTATCCCCCCGGTCCCTGCACTTGGGGTAAGAAACTACACCATACATGTTACGAAAACGCCGAGAAAGGGGTGCTTTTTAACCCACTCTACATGTCTGTGATTTTCAGAAATAGGGGGTGTTTTTCAGCCAAGAGTCAGTGAAAAATAGAAAAAAAAGGGTGGGGTGAAATTCTATTGGCTCATTGAAAATAACAAAGACTAAACAGATTTCTGACCCTGCTGTCTGTGTGCCTCTTAACATCTATATTTAGATGGCAGTTATGGCAACCTTTGCGTCAGCTTACCAGAAAAGGGGGGTGTTCCTTGGGGGTGTTTTATTTTTTTGAGAAAAAAAGGGGGTGTTCATACTCTGAAAATGTCAGAGCTTTGAGAAAAAAAGGAGTCTTCCTAGGGACCAAAAAATCGATGTTTTTATCCTTAAAGGGGGTATTTTACACCCAAAAGTCGGTGGTAGGGGGGTATATTTCAAAAACCCATAACACGGATTGTGTTGTTTAGGTATCAGAGTGCAGACTATACGACCCTACAGGATTAAAAAAACAGGGTTAAAGCATCAGCACAGCACTCCCCTTTTTTTTTACAAGATTAAAGTCATATACTGCTTTTTGAGGGTTGAAGCAGTATGCTGTGCTTACAGAGTTGAGACACCACATTGTCCTTACAGGGTTAAACCTCTTGTGCACCCTTCCCATGACGCGACTTGAGTTGCATTAGAAGGGGGAGGTGACTGAGGAGTCAAGACTCTGAGATCTAACCAGAGATGGCTATTCTTTTTTCAAATACTGTCCCACCTCAAAAGAGGAATGGGACTCTGTAACACAACCTCCTTGCTCAGTTAAGCAGGGTGTAAAGAACCCCTTTTGCTCTGGTACTGTTCGGGTATGGTTTTGGTTGGTCCGGTCAGTGAGCTGTGTTCTGTCTTAAACGTCTGAAAAAAGTCAGAGTGTTGGTGTGGCTGATACAAATGACGGCTTGTACCATGTACCGACTCGCTTTTACAGAACACTCTCATTGAATTTTCTCATTCATAAAATTGTGCTATTTTGTACAAACAACTGCAAAATTCTAACATTCAGCGCTGAAAATATACACTAATCACGCCGAAAAGTACAGCTGCCAACTTGACTACATACGACCACCCAGCGGAGAACAACAGAACTACTCATGCTTCGCAGCTTTGCCGCGAGGTGGCGCCACAAAGTGCTTTCAGCGTCCCATCGTCACTAATAAGAGTTTGCCATAGTGATGCCGACTTTTCAAGGCGGTATCTATGGTAACGCGTGGTGGTGTACAGCGTAGAAAATAACACCGTGTCCCTTTATTTTTTACTAATTCCGCTAATTCCAAAACCAAATGCGACCAAACACCGCTGGACGGAGGGAATATAGCACCTACCAGTTTTGCCCACCACACGACTAGACGGTTTGTCGCCTTTATAAAGCTGCCTGCTGAGAATTTCAAAACTTCTCCGAAGGGAGACAGTGACACTAATTACAAAGAGTCAATGTCTCCCTGCGGAGACCCCGTTTTGTACCATGTCGATCTAGGGCTGTGATCCCTTGACCTCTTAAAAAGGCGCAGGGCGCCTTTAAATTCAACACGGTGACATGGGTCTTTTTTTTTGGACTCTAGTGACATGAGACACGGACATGAGATAAGGGAAAAAAGACATAGACAGTGAAATGGGACATGGGTAATTTCTTAAGATCAACGTGGCGACATGGAACATGGAGACTACCCTCTCCCATCAAGGACTCTTCCTCTCCCTTAGGTTAGGAGCATGAATGCCAGACCTCTAGCACTCACCATACATCTTGACACCATCAGTGTTACCCTCTCCTTTTTTTTTCTGCGGGTTTTTTGAGTGCTGTGCTTTCTCTCTCTTTTTTTCCTAGAAAATGTGGATCCGCGTTTGTTTTTAAAAAATGAAATTTGACCTCTTTATCAGCATTTTTTTTTTAGAGGAGCATTGATGGTGTCAGCAAAGGAGCAAGTGCGAGGGGTGGTGGTTATTTACCCCCAGGTGGGCACTGACTCTATGTTGGTGAGTGGCAAACTGTCGGGGTGGGAGGAGCTGAGAGGGACACTGACTACCCCTCCTTTTTTTTTCATACTAAGATAGATTATTGGAGCGACCGCCCCCCCCCTAAACAAGTCAAATTATATCTAAGTCTCCCTGCTTTTGAGCATCAGCTCTTACACATAACAATGGCAAACTTACTAACTAGGACCTAAATAACAATCAGAAAACATGTTTGTGTTCCAACAGTGCTATATAAACACAGGGAACCTGCATTAAGACCCTTATTCATAAGGAGGGAGGTGGGGGTCACCGCCCTTTTTTCTTTCCATTGTAAGAAGGGGGTGACTGCCCCTACTTTTCCAAAACTCTCTGTCAATCCACCGCAAAAAAAAGTAGATGTTTAGGATGGGACACCAGTAAGGAGGGGGGTAGTGACAGAAGGTCTAAGGGACGATGACTGGTTGGCTTGGTAGCTAGGTGGCTGGGTAGCTAGCTGGCTGGCTGGCTGGCTTGCTGGCTGGCTGGCTGGCAGGGTGGCTGGCTGGCTGGCTGGCTGGTTGACTGACTGACTGACTGACTGACTGTCACTCTCAGCAGCTGTTAAAAGTGTTCTTTGTTTATTAGGTGGTCTCTTAAAAGAGACCAACCAACCCTCCTCAAGGGTTGGTTATGGACCTATGCTAACTAACACAGGTGTAATATATTACACGTGTGTTACAGAGCATCCATAGTCTACCATGACCATGGCCTCCGTCCCAGGACCGGCTAGCAGTCTGCACAGAGGGCCTCTGTCAGGAAGAGCTAAGGTCCTGTTTATCAGAATGACGCAGTGGTGGTAATGTTCACCTTATGTCATTTTCCTAAACGTCATAGCTAAGGTGTGCCACGTTAATCGAGGCTTAATCTTACGCTAGCTTAGTTTCTATCTCAAGGAAAAGTAATCCAACATATCTCATATACATTGCATAAACGTCTGACGTATATTAGAAGTGACGTTTCTGTATATTAGTACTTCAATATACGTCAATGCGCGCGCGAACCTCACGAGAAAGTATAGAGATGGAACGATGGCGCCATCTGTCGGAATAGGGGTAACTACAACAAGTCACCTGGATCCAAAAAGTTGCTACGCATACTCATACACACTGAACCTATACGAGACAGGTCAGCTAATTCATGTCCTTCAGCCCGCCCAGCATCATGGTGAATAGACAAAAAACACTTGTCATGATAAGTAGTGGAGTTGGTGGTTTAGTGTTGTGTTTTTTAATACCGGTCATTACCAGACGGGTAAACCGTGCACACTCTTTAAAGCTTGACCGTCATGGTTGAGGTGAGGTCTGAGGCTCTTAAGCTAAGGTATATAACCAGACCAGACCTGACCCGACTTGATACGACCCATAACCCACCATCTCCCCATCCTAAGGTCTAGATCAAGGCAGGCTCTGGTCAGGTTATGGGTCGGATCAAGTCGGGTCTGGTCTAGTCTAAGCTAGTCTCGTCTAGTCGGATCTGCTCCTCTTGTCGATCCTAAGAAAAAACGTGTCTTGTCCCTTGTCAAAATTGAAGAAGTAGAAGACTTGCCCCTTGTCCCCCCTTGTCCCTAGTCCATAATGCCTACAACAGGGTCTTGTCATCCGACTAGGACCCTAATACAGTCACGACTCACAGCTGTACAAGACGCCGCTGTATTATTCATATCTCCATAGGTACACAGTATATAAGACTTCTAACCCCTCACCCACTCCTGTATTGTTAAGACTATAAACCACAGTCACTGCCATTCATGATAAATCACTCTACCTGCGAGCGCGGCAAAAGGATGGGGGCTGTCGTGATGACGACACACACAGCCACCGGATAACAGCCATCGGATAACAACCGCCGGATAACCCACACCCGGCGACCGTCCCAAATATACAAAGTTCCTAACCCCCCACAGCGGGACGCGGGACAAAGCCGGGCGCTCCGACCGTCTAAAGCAAGGCGCCTCCAACCAGTAACCAATCAGCACGCCGAACGCTGGACACACTTCCACCTCTAAGCAGGTCACAGGAATCATACTAAGATGCCGCCGACTGCTACTGGCCAGGTCCCGACGGCCGTGAGAGATTGCACGCCGTCGAAATCACTGCCCCCAATTGGCAGGAGGGAAGTTAAATATCCCCTCACAGAATGAAATGGGGCCTGTGCCAAAATGCATTTTTCACTGTTTTAGATAAAAGAGATCCAGGGCTATCCGCTCGTCTAAGAATTATTTTTCTAACAGTCCGGGATCACGCTCAAAATAAGGCTCAAGTCTAAAAATTTCTTCCCTATGGAGTTTCAAGCCTGAAGCGGTTCTGGCGCCCACGGGCGTCGCAAAGGAGGAGCTCGCAGGTTCGAATCCCGACGCGTTTTCGTCGTCTTAGGTGGTGGTGGTGGTGGTAGTAGAGGGCGGGGGTCAGGTACTTAGACATATATATAGGGGTGATGGGGGGTTTTGAGACTCTTGCTGTTTTTTTTATATAAAAAAAAGAGGGTAGCAACAGACTTTAAAAAATTTGTACTTATTGTTATGAGTTAACCCTTTTGTGGACGGTGGTGGGTCTGCACGTGGGCGATATGGAAGGAGGAGGGTGGTGTAGCAAAGACAAAAGGGGTTTTCAGTGTGGAGACTATTTGAGGTTTTATGATGTGGGTTTTAAAAAAAAAAAAAAATCAAAAAAAATCGATGAAATAAAAAAATTGCATATATATTATATTAAGATAGTTTAAACTTTTGTGAAAAATGCTTGGCCCTGAAAAGGGCCGTTAGTAGAGTGGGTGAAGTGGGGGGAGTTCACGCCAAGTGCTCGTCAATCATCTGCAGGACCCTGCTCCCTGTAAACCCTCCTCCAGACAGACGTCGATCTTGGTCTTCTCGACGGTCTCTCTGATGAGTTGATCCGTCAGCTCACGGATCAGCTAATCCACCACCTCCTCCTGCACCTTTGCCACCTCCTGCTCTCGCTGGTGATCCGCTGAAAACAGCTTCTCAACCATGTCATCTATGACTGCTCGCTAAACGGGAACGTATCCGACTCCCGCCATTTTTACAAGTTGTCTGACTCCCCAGTTGAGATCAGCTGGCGTCACACTAATTTCGATGACGTTGTGACGTCATCAGTCTAGGTCAGTAAGACAACGTCTTTTTTTTTTTTTTACATCTAGGTCTATTTGAGGGTTGGGAAACTAGACCACGCTGGACCTCGTCCGTCCAAGACCCTGCTTAGTATCGGGGGTGTCTCTGTTTCTATATGGAAACTAAGCTTGTTCTTGAAGGTTATGTCGCAATCTTCGCATAGCTATACTGCAGGCACCCTCCTTGTATCATCTCATTACACCGCCATCATGCAATATCATTCATTTTGTTTTTTAATATCAAATAATAGTAGTCAACCATTAAGAGACTAAGAGACCCACCTCCTCCTCCCCCCTGGGGGGAGGAGGTGGTTCTCTTAAATTAAAAATTACTACTAACACCCTAAGAGATCATCATCATCATCGCCACCC
>OX381721.1:64011841-64343991 GCA_947462335.1 Harmothoe impar | reverse complement strand
ACTATTCCCCAAACGGCAGAGGGGGGAGGGGGGGGGACCGTATGGAAGATCTCCCCTTTGGCTATCAAAGGGAGGTACCGTAATTGAGAAACATCCCCAATTTGAAAAACCAGATGTTAAGTTCACGCTGGTCTGCATGTATACCGGTACTTTTTTGTTGTTAATTTCTCAACAAAAAATCCCAGCAGGGATAGGTAAAATAGGCGGACCCGTGATCCAATTTGTTAACGTAAAACCTCGTGTAACTTGCGTATAAGCCGCACCCCTAACTTTGCAATATTATATAAGCCGCAGAGGGGGTCTGCTAATTTGGCACTGTAGCATCCTTATAAAAACTCTCCCCCTGTGTTAGTGGGGACCTTCATGATGGGGACATGAAGGAGTAGAATAACTTCATCGGGAGCCTTCCACAATACCAATGGGCATACCGGATTTGTAAAAGGCGACAAAACTTGAGGGGTCTCGTGCCTTACTGCTGTGATCAGTCACGTAAGCTGTTTGGCAACCGCTGCCCACATGCGCGGGCCCGGGCCTTCTTGCTGGTGGTCTGGCATGGGATTCCTCCTCAGTGAACCACGTCTGAGATATCAAAGGCCGTGGTTTGTCTGGCCCTGCCTACTATGGTACTCGCCCAGGTAGCTAGGACCAGGCAAATAAAAGAACACTTTCTATCCTTCGAAAAGAGTAGGGGACGTGCCCCGGTAGCGGTTTTCTCCCTCACCTCATACATGCGGTCATTCATTTCATAGATTCGATCAACCATAGATGCGGTCACTGCTGTATTGGGTAAGCAGCATATAAATATCTGTCCTACTACTGCAAGGCAGACTACCACTATTTGTGGATGACTCCTTGCCAACTTGAGATGGCCCGTGAGGTACTTAATGTACGTATGGACGTTAAACAAATCAATCAATCAAATCAATCTTATAAAAACTCTAATAAGCCATAAGCCGCACCCCATATAGGCATGTTTGGTATCAAAAGAAAGCTGAGTCTGACTCGTGTACAAGCTGCGACTTATACGTACGACTTTAGACCACTCAAAAAAAAGTATTTGGTATCAAATTAAAGCTCATACTGTCAGTAATGCAGTGGGCTAAGAATCACTTACATTTTTTTCAACTTCTGTAGGCCTAAATCAATAAATGCCTTTACGACTAAAGTGTGAAATTTGTTTGCCAAAGTCTACCTCCCTATACATTTTGGCCCCTCAGTAAAAAATAAATAAAATAAAAAAGTGATGAGAAACCAGATTGTTTTTGAGTGGCCTTACGGCAGTGTAACACGGCCTTAGGCAAAAAAAAGAGGTTTGTTTCAGGTAACATGGCCAAAAAATGTAGGGTCGGTAGGTCGGATTTTTTTTCTTTTTTAACTTTTTCTTTTTAACATGAAAGTACTGGCTGGCCTCTCCGAAGACCCTAAAGTTGGCCAAAAGAAAGGTAGAAATACGAAAATTTCTTCAAAATTGCATAAAAAAATGTAGGGTCGGCCCTGTTTTGATAGGGTCGGTCGGGTGACCTGAAACAAACCTTTTATTTTGTTTGGCCTTAGAGTGGTACACAGCACTGCATGTATCGTAAAACCCCTCCTTTAAGACGACCCCCTACTTTGAGATAAAAATCCGTTTTGTAGGAAAAAGACTTTAACATGGTTCTTTCTTTGATCCTATATAATAAAACCCCACCTTTAAGACGACCCCCTATTTTGAGATGAAAATCCGTCTTATAGAAAAAATAAATCCCAAAATAAATCTGTCTTAAAGGCGGGGTCTTGTGTACCACAGTCTGGGTGTGGCGGGACATGCAGTCTGCAGGGCAAATACGGGATTGCTCTCATGGGTGCACGGACAGACGTTTATATCGTTATCTTAATCTAATATCTTAACTCTTAATCCAGTATTTTGATACTAAGCTCCCATTGTATCTACCACCTAGTGTCACATACCCACACCATGCTACCTGAGGTTTGCCTTTATATAGTATATAGGGCCTTAGCAAGATGATCAGTGGATAGCGCCATTCCCACTGGTACTAGGTCTATTCCCAGTACTCACAGCAACCAGCTTAGCCAAATCTCATGGCCGAGATTAGGGTACAAGCAGGGTGCAGGTATTGTGAATAGGTTGTACCTGGACACTCCTAATGTCACCTGTGTCCAGTATAGTGTAGTGGTTAGCACTGTGGACTCATGATGCAGAGTACCGGAGTTCAAATCTCTTTCAGGCAATGCCTGGTAATGAAATTCATAAGTAAAGTAATTTTGGAAACAGAATACATTATTCACAATACTAAAGAAAATTTAGAAATATGTATTTAAAGGACATAGTGTTATTTGGCCTGGTAGGGATTTGAACTTGGGCTCCCAGCATTATGAGTCCACGGTGCTAACCACTACACTATCCTGGACAAGGTGATACAAGTATTGTCCAGTAACAACCTATTCACAATACCTGCACCCTGCCTGTACCCTAATCTCGGCCACGAGATTTGGCTGAGCTGGTCCTTGCAGAGCAAAGGGTTATGATTGTTACCAGTGGTCCAAAAGGTGGAGCCACTGTATCTCGCTAATGCGGAATACCCTGCACCCAGCTGAGACAATATAAACATCTAAAAGAAAAGAAAAATAATTTAACAATTTAATTAATTTGGGGGGGGGGGGGGCAGAGCGCCCCATTACATACTAGATAACTAGCCTATCCTACCATGGACTTTGTAGGCTTATCACTACTACCGTAAATTCCCGCGTACTACCCGCGGGTTGTACGCGAATCAATCTAAGCTTTCATTTGATACCAAACATGCCTATATAGGGTGCGGGTTATACAAGGTTTTTTTTTCTCTATAGAACAGTACTAAAACATACATTTTCAGATCCAAAAACGGGTTATAGGATTCTCCTGAGTTGGGGGTGCGGGTTATACGCGAGATGCGGGTAGTACGCGGGAATTTACGGTAGTGACGGCATCTTCATTTGCTTAGTAATACTTCTAAGATAGTCCAAGATAAGTCTTAAGATAGGATTGAAATTCAGGTACTAAAGTTGAGACGAGTAAGATCATCTTAATAATGCAATTAAGATAACGCTCTAAACGTTTGTCGGCGCACCTGGGAGAGCTATCGCGGGCGTGCGTCTACAGTAGGAGGAAGTCAGACCAATGAGGGGGCCCTTGATGCGGGGTCCCCATGTCACATGTCGATTTTAAGAAATGGCCATGTTGCATGTCTATGTCGCTTAAAAATGGTCATGTCCCATGTTGATTTTAAGAACTGTCCATGTCCCATGTCACTACCTTTTTAAGCCTCATGTCGCATGTCACTAGGCCTCATGTCGCATGTCGAATTTCAGAAATGCCCATGTCGCCATGTCGAATTTAGGGGTCTAGGGCCATAATGAGCCTAACCAGGCTGTATACTTGAGTACTGGCCGGGAGTACTGGTCACACCGAGTTACACGTGCACCTTGTGTATACAGCTTAAAGTGTTCTCATGTGGGATTACAGATCAACTGTTATTAAGTAATCCACTAACCGCTGAGCAATGGATTATCTATTACACATTAACCCTTTAAGGACCACATGTCAGTAAAAGGTGACATTTGTTATCATGATGCACCAATGCAGCCCTGGCAAGTAACCGCGAGTAACTCACCGGTGCTGCATTGGTGCATTATACCGACCCTTCCGGAGTGTCTCAACCCCATAGGGAAATTAATCTCAACCCCTTGACCGGGGGGTGGTGGTATAGTATTTGACCCCTCCTAAGAAGGGGATAAAAAATTATGTGTTTTCAGAGAGAAAGCCACAACAAAAAAACTTGAAGAGGGTTTTAGGAATTTTCTTTTATCATTCTTCATTGTTTTGTTCAATCCTACAGGACCCTAGGGACCCCCCCCCCCCCCCCCCCCCCCCCGCACACCTGGCCGCACGTGGTCAGCACGGACACCCACTACACACGACTTAACTAGCACCATGTCCCAGCTTCTGACCCAGTTTCCGTTAAGAGCCTTAATATAACCTGCCAATACAAATCCCCGTGTACATGACTAAATCCTTTAAGGGCCGCATAGTTCTCATTGTATGGCCCTAGACCCTTAAATTCGATATGGCGACATGGACCATTTTGAGGCTTAGTGACATGGGACAGGAGGAAAAATTAGATAGTGACATCAGACATTGGGAATTTCTTAAAAATCGATATGGCAACATGGGCATATCTTAAAATCCATATGGCAACATAGCCGTATCTTAAAATCGACATGGGACATGGGGACCCCCCTATCAAGGGCCCCAATTGTGTCATGTTTTGTGCCCATTGTCGCCATAATGCATATATATGCATCCCTCTGTCACCATGATACATTCATGCATCATGCCGACCTTCCAGGAGTGTATCATCCATATAGGGTCATGCTCGCTGGATGCGGAGCTGCATTCATGCATCATGCCGGTATAGGGCATGATCCGGGGGGGGGGCACTCCTTATCTAGTATCTTTTCTATCGTACCTCCAATTTAGTACCCTTACCACGGGATGTAAATCAACAAAAATATCACCCTTTTCAAGAGAAACGGAGCAAAAAATAACCTAATCAAGGGGGGCCGAAAAAAATCCCCTTGTGTAGGGTGAAATTTAAAGAAACTGCCGCCAAAAGGTAGGCCTCACCCTTGCCTTATGCATAAATATATGTCTTTAATGTTGAAAAAAGCTGGAATAATACCTCATCTGAGAGTGTTTCCAATAATTCTGCCTTAAAATGTACCCCTTTCCCCCTAAAATTGCCTACAAAGCACCCCTTTTCAAGGACGCTCGCGGGCCCTTGCCTAGGGTCCAAAAACATACCCTTTCCCTTGGAATGGTGTTCATCATAGTAACCAAACCTCAGGGAGTGCCCCCCCCCCCCGGGGGCATGATGCACTAAAGCACCAAGTGGCTGCTAAGGGGCTTAATGCCGACCAGATTACGGCTACAGCTGATTTACCAATGTCTTGGTCTGGCAGCTTCCCTGATCCTCCTGCCTTGGGGGTCTAGATGGGGGGGGGGGGGGGGGCATGTCGCATGTCGAATTTAAGAAATGGCCATGTCATGTCACTTAAAATTCCCATGTCCCATGTCACCCCTAAGAATCTGCCATGTCCCATGTCGATTTTAAGAAATACCCTATGTCATGTCACTAAAATTTTCCCTCATCTCACTAAGCTCCATGTTGCATGTCAATTTTAAGAAATGGCCATGTCGCCATGTCGGATTTAGGCATCTACCCCCATTGCCGTCCGTGATCAATCAAGGGGTCATATTTTGTCACAAAGCACTGATCCGTGTTTTACAGAAAAGGGAGTGTTTTTCAAAGCAGAGTCTGTGAAAAATGGAAAAGGGGGTATTTTCATTGCAAAGATTAAGTTACACTGGCATCTAAGCAGGTGTTAGATGGCAGTTGGTGGTCACTACCAGCATGGCAGCCCTCCCTGTGGACATCCATATCCTTATTACAAAGGAAGCTAAATGGCAAAGTATACACTGATATTTTCCTAATTAAACATGATAAGAATTTGCATTTGTTATTTAGTTGAAAGGGGTAAATGTTAATGATGTCAGCGTTTGTCTAAAAAAAGGGGTACTTTTTTGGCTCATAAAATCCGTGATTTTGCCATAAAAAGGCTACTTTTTTAAGGCAGAAATCCGTGGAAAGGGGGTAATTTTGAAATCCCATAACGCTGATGGTGTATAAAATGAAGGAAGTGGGGGGGCTGGGCGTATAACCAGCCGCCGCCCGGCCTGACACGTGTTGAGCAGGGTGAGGCCTAAAAAACACATATTGTTTTCTTCAGATAACATGGCAACAAAAAAGTAGGGTCGCAAGGTAGATTTATTTTTTCTTAACCAATTTAAAAAAAAAAAGATTGTGAGAGGAGTTTCTCCCTTTTGTCATAATTTCAGTAAAAAAAAAAAAAAAATTTTGGTTGCAAAAATCCCCAAAATGCCTTCAACAAAAGAAATAATTAGGGTAGGGCCAAAAAATAGGGTGTTAGGTCTGTGTTTCTGTATGTACCAAGGCAGCTTGCGGAATGATATCCACAGCCACAGTTAAAACGGGAGTTAAATTGAGTACCATAAAACCTCGCGCAAAGGCCGTGGATAGTACAATGTACACGAGTCTTGCGGCTTATACGCGAGTTTTACTAGCATGGTACTGTATTATAATCACCATAATCAGATCGCCATTGCAGCTTATAGGATTGCCCCAAACTCTATAGGTGCACCTTATCTATACGCCAGGTTTTACGGTAGTAGAGCTATAGTATTCAAACCAGGGGGTCGGCTTGTAAAGGAGGCTTGTTATCAGAGCGGTTTTACAGTAAAAGTACTGTGCGGTTTAACCTGAGCATGTCTCACAAATAAATGCTGACTTGACGTTTTAGGTATATCAAAGCTTGTATTCACTGTGTATGGTACGTATAGGGGCTTCTACAGAATGGATGCACCAGGGGGGAGATGGGGGCCCATTCTCAAAAAACTTTACATACAAGACCCCTTCATTTTAATGTGTACAAAACATTTAGGTGGGTGGGTCAATATCTGGTGAAATTTTGCGTACATACTTTACGGAAGCCCCCCCCCATCCCTTACTCAACAGGGCTGCATTCATGAATCCAACAAAGGGCCATACTTTAACACCTCACGGCCAGGGTGCGGCTTATACACAAGTTTTAAATGTACAGTAGTAAATTTGCCATGATAAGACCCCCTGTGAGGCTTATATGATATTCCCAAAGTCTAGGTGCAGATATTAAATATGCAAACACGTATGGTAGTAAATTAAAGCACTATGCCGCCCTTAGAGGGTCAATAATCCCACAGCAGTGCTGAACCGGCACAGAGAAAAGAAACAGCGTCAAAAGGGAGTCCAGACTGCCTCCTCTTTAGGGGAGCCCTGGTCCTCGTTTGACTCCCTCAGGTGAGTCAGGGATCTATGTGACTCCCCCAGGTGACTCCGTTAGACCAGTCAGGGAGTCACCTAGGCTCCCTTAATCAGCCTGGCTCCCCTGAAGAGGGGAGTCATTCTGGAGGCAACCTGGACTCCCTTTTGACTCTCTTTCTTTTCTGTGTGTGTATATAAACCACTACTGGTTAATGCGTGTCACCTATGTACGGCAGCTCGTGTTTGATCAGAGGTCTCCACACTTGGACTAATTATGGCAGCCGCAGCGTCAGGGAATACCCGCGTGTCATGGTCACCTTAATGTACCACAAGTAAAAGGTGAGAGGGACGCTCTGATTGGGAGAAGGCTTTGTGAATTGTATTTTGTAATATGGAGCTGATGGGTGTTAGTTGACACTAGAGATGTAATGGGTGTGGACCACTAAATTCGACATGGCGACATAATCGTTTTTTGGCCTAGTGACATGCGACATGAAGAATGTCAGAGATAGTCAGGGGACATGGGCATTTCTTAAATTCGACATGGAGAATGGGGACCCAAACCCATCGGGTTTACTAGCTTCATCCTCACATCAGAGAATATTGCCTTTAACATGCTTGAGTTGGATTGTTATAAATCCATCAATACAAACCAGCCACTCCTCTCGGGCTGACATTCACTGAGAGGCTAATGGGTTGTATTGTCATGTCCTTGAGGGCCTGCATGGCATGCTAGTATTATAAAAAACACCACTGTATTTGCACTGCTATTATAGAGGCATGTGGGGCAGTAGTTAGAGTACAATAGACGTACTGCCTCCCCCCCCTCCCAACCGCCCCCTGGTGTGGACAACCAGACAGGGACAGGACCATCCAGCATCACTGAAAGTGAATGGAGTGACAGACATACAGACAGACAGTGTGGAGAAAGCACACTTGACACTTTAATGCCACTTTAATACCACTTTAATGACACTTTAATACCACTTTTATACCAATTTAATGCCACTTTAATACCACTTTTATACCACTTTAATGCCACTCTAATACCACTTTAATACCACTGTAATACCACTCTTATACCACTTCTATACCACTTTTATACCACTTCAAAACCACTTTTATACCACTTTAATACCACTTTTATACCACTATAATACCACTTTAATGCCACTTTAATACCACTTTAATGCCACTTTAATGACACTATAATACCACTTTAATACCACTACAATACCACTCTTATACCACTTTTAAACCACTTTAATACCACGTTAATACCACTTTATTACCAGTAGCACCTGAGGTATTGAAGTGTGGCATGATGTGGGTCAGTATGTAGTCCCCTGTTTATACAGAGCTCGCTGCAGCCATACACCAGTATACACCTTCCGCTGGTTGGTCTAATTAACCTCTTGTGTAACCCCAATATCATGCATTAATTAGGGCAGCATAATACTTAAATGCACTTTATACCTTTGTATAATTTGTATCATGAGCCAGGAGTGTGAGCCGGAGTGTGAGCCAGGCTCGTCTCGGCCTCCTGCTGTTTATGTTACAGTGTGCCTGCCACGCTGCCCTGTCTGCCCTCTGTGCCTCTGTTCCAGAAAATGCTCCTAGCAAGGGTCACCAAAATGGCCCGTTTTTAACCAAAATGGCCCATTTTTGCCCATTCGTTACCAAAATTTTGCGGACACGGGTAAAATTTCTCTGTGAAATTACTCATCTATTGTATATTTTGTGTTTATCCTCTCCAAAACAAGGACTTTTCTGCCAAAAGTGTCCTAGCAAGGGTAGGTTTTTGAAGTAAAAGCTCCCTTACAAGGGTAAGGGTTGTCATTGGTCAAGCCGCACACCCGTATCAGAAAAAATTCAAGTCCCCCCCCCCCCGGCAGGGGATCAGGAGCTCAGGTTGTGTGTGTCCGTTATGTAGCTCATACAGGCACCACATGGAACTGGGACAGGTTTATACTCATTATAATTATATAAACCACAATCCAGGTTTAATACCTGCCCCCCCCCCCCCCCCCCACACACACACAGAGTGCTGAACCCATGTGTGTATAAACCACTGTGGGTTAATGGGTGTTACTTATTGTACCACCAGCGTGTGGATCAGACCTGCTGTGTTACTTCATGTACGACCAGCGTGTGGATCAGACCTGCTGGTGATGACTGCGGCAGTGTTTGGGAATAATGTACAAGCTCATTGATAACTGAGGAGTGACACAAAGGTAGGAATATAACAATCGAGCATGCAGATTAACTCCAATTATCATGCAAACAGCGTTCGGTAGTTTGTGCATAGGGTGCTGTGTGCAGCTGGTATAAGGCTGTGTCTCACGAACTTGGGCCAATGTTTTTGTCTCTGACCGGGTGCCGTCTCTGACCAGGTGCCGTCTCTGACTGGGTGCCGTCTCTGACCGGTCTGGCATGATGAGGTCAAAATACCAACAGCAGAAGGCTAATTATAATTGTAATTATTATCATATAACAACCGCCATGAAGTTTTTACATATCCTCATAAATATGAGTATAATTTCTTTTTTCTGGCACCCGGTCAGAGACGGCACCCGGTCAGAGACGGCACCCGGTCAGAGACGGCACCCGGTCAGAGACGGCACCCGGTCAGAGACGGCACCCGGTCAGAGACGGCACCCGGTCAGAGACGGCACCCAGTCAGAGACAAAAACATTGGCCAAAGTTCGTGAGACACAGCCATAAACATGGTAGGAGTCTGGATGGGGGGGGGGGGGGGTCCTCATTTCCCATGTCGATTTTAAGAAATGACCATGTCGCCTTGTTGATTTTAAGAAATGGCCATGTCACCATGTTGACTTAAAAAAATATCTATGTCCCCTGTCACCATCTTTTTAAGCCTCGTGTCGCATGTAACTAGGCCTCATGTCGCATGTCGTTTTTAAGAAATGCCCATGTCGAATTTAGAGGTCTGGAGCCATCAGACGTGTAGGGAGAGTGACAGACAGAATAGAGGGAGAGACGGAGAGGGGAAGAGGGACTGGGAAAGATAAAAGGCAAGCGTCCCTAATTGATCTAAACTGATTGAAGTCATGAACTAGGCAGCCCCTGCACTCTGCCGTCAGAGCTACGCCATCCTCTGTAGAAACATCTCTGATAAAGCTTCTCTTTTGTCTACTCCTGATGTCCTAGAAAGTGACAACGAATTTAAAGAAAATGACTCGCTCAGACTCAAGCAACAAATCCTGTCTAAAAGTTGTCTGTATTACCAAATACCAGCAGCTTCGCTGCCGGCGAGAGTGGCGCGGGAAAACTGCAGACAGCGTCCGTGTGCCCTAGTAGACTGCACTGTGGGAATGCCTCAGCATAGCGCAAATAGGGTCGGTAGTGTCATGACATATCACTCTCCTGCCAGATGTTAGGTCTGTAGTTTCCTACAGTTGAACGCAGAGAGTAGGGTGGAGAGTGAGCAAACGAAATGCATCCTTGGGTAGGCTCCCGCTTTCCCTCATGTTGTTTAAAAAGAGGGGATGACAGGGAGATAGGTGTCACAATAGTCTTGTAATACTCAGTATATTTCCTCTGATCTGTGACATTAACAACTTCACTGCAGGGACCATTTGTACTAAATTCCAGGTGACTTTAATACCACTTGTATCTTTACATAACACAATAATTCAAGGGCGTGGCAGGCAGTTTCAGAGCGGGGGGGGGGGGGGGATACCACTTGAAGTCTTGTATATAACACAATAATGCCAGCTTGTTGAGTGGTGTATAAGGAGGTATTTAGGTGTAGGATAACATGGGTCAGTATCTAGGACCCCCGGGGGGGGGGCACTCACTCTATGACAGTACCCGCCGACTGCCAAACTACCGCCTGCCTAAAAACAGGGGCTGCCAAACCACCGCCCCTAAAAAATACAAAGGAGCGCCTCCTGATCCCTCACATATGAGTCACCGCCCCTGTTATTTCAGGTTCTACTGTAACACTACCTGTATTTCCTGATGCAAACAGTGCAGTAGACATGGATAATAATTGTGTTTTTTTTACATTTTATCATTTATATGTAACTGAGACCCAATGACTGGCTCCTCCTTTAGAGTTACCCAGGGTTCCCACGTGTCATGGAATGTCATGGAATGTCATGGAATTTGAAAGTTGTCTGGAAAGTCATGGAATGTCATGGAATTTTGTAAAAAATTGCTGTGTGTCATGGAATGTCATGGAATTTGAAAATAATGGAATTAATATTACAAAATCTCCTATAATGTACCATTTGCTTTCTAGATTTTAGAAATTTTCTCGGGGGGGCCAAGCCCCCGACCTCCGCAAAAATGTCATGGAATATTGAGATTTTTGTCATGGAATGTCATGGAAATGTCATGGAATTCAATCTAATATTTTTTGTGGGAACCCTGTTACCGCCCCCTATTTTTTAGGGTACAAAGAGTCACCGCCCCCTAATTTTTAGATCCACCGCTACCGCTTCCGTGGGGCGTTTGGAGGTGGGTAGTCATTTCAAATCTGAGTGCCCCCCCCCCGGGCTAGGACCCTGTTTATACAGTGCTAGATGCGGGACGTACCCATACACCATTACACTCCGTCCTGTGGTGGATCTAATTAAACCTGTATACAGGATATACCTCATGTAGTGCACTTTGAAGTCTGCCCGGCACTCCGCCCAGGGTACATCTTAACCCTTTAAAGACGCATGTCTCTAAAAGAAAAACATTCGTCGTCATAATGCACAAATGCAGGCCTGGCGAGTAACTCACCAGTGCTACATTGGTGCATCATGTCAACCCTTCCGGAGTATATCAACCCCCAAGGATCAACATGATGCTTGAATGCAGCCCTGCTGAGTTACTCACCAGGGCTGCATTCATGCATCATGACAACCAGGGGCATGATGCATTAAAGCACTTAGTGGCCCTTAAAGGTTTAATCGGTTCATGTGAGAGCCTCAGATTAAAAGCCCCCCCCCCAGATGGGACCAATTATAACATGGTAGTCATAATAACAGGTGTGTTAAAGTCGGTACACCCAGCTTAGAGGTTCACAGTCCTACTTGCCGTGACACCTCGCCTATAAGTCGACCTTACCTATTGGTCGAATTGGACTTTTGAGGTGAAAATTCGACCTATAGCAAAATGCTTTCAACTTTTGGAAAACCTCACCTGGACCCCCTAAAACACCCATTAGTATTTTTTCTGATAATCTGCCCTACAGACAACATATACTTATGGGGAAAATAATTAGGCCTTAGAGGGGAAAGAAAATCCCCCCAAAAAGATGTATTCTGTAATGAATGCAGGGAGGCTGTGTTGATCACTACCCTGGAGTGTGCAGTGTCAGGAGGTAGAGAGGTTAACGTACTCCTGTACAACCCCTCAGACACAAGTGATGTCGCTTGGACTCATCCAAGGGCGAGTTGGGGCCAGCTTGGTGAAGGTGTACAGGCTGGAATGCCAGTTAAGGCTACCTGACCCTGCAACCTCTGTGTTAACGCTACCTGGCAGGTTGCAGCCTGCCTGGCCTCCAACCTCTGTGTAAGCGCTACCAGGCAGGTTGCAGCCTGCCTGGCCTCCAACCTCTGTGTTGACGCTACCTGGCAGGTCGCAGCCTGCCTGGCCTCCAACCTCTGTGTTGACGCTACCTGGCAGGTTGCAGCCTGCCTGGCCTCCAACCTCTGTGTTAACGCTACCAGGCAGGTTGCAGTAAGATGCAGCCTGCCTGGCCTCCAACCTCATAGTTAACGCTACCTGGCAGGTCGCAGTAACATGCAGCCTGCCTGGCCTCCAACCTCTGTGTTGACGCTACCTGGCAGGTTGCAGTAAGATGCAGCCTGCCTGGCCTCCAACCTCTGTGTTAACGCTACCAGGCAGGTTGCAGTAAGATGCAGCCTGCCTGGCCTCCAACCTCATAGTTAGCACTACCAGGCAGGTTGCAGTAAGATGCAGCCTGCCTGGCCTCCAACCTCATAGTTAGCACTACCAGGCAGGTTGCAGTAAGATGCAGCCTGCCTGGCCTCCAACCTCTTTGTTGACGCTACCTGGCAGGTTGCAGTAAGATGCAGCCTGCCTGGCCTCCAACCTCATAGTTAGCACTACCAGGCAGGTTGCAGTAACATGCAGCCTGCCTGGCCTCCAACCTCATAGTTAGCGCTACCTGGCAGGTCGCAGCCTGCCTGGCCTCCAACCTCATAGTTAGCGCTACCAGGCAGGTTGCAGTAAGATGCAGCCTGCCTGGCCTCCAACCTCTGTGTTAACGCTACCTGGCAGGTCGCAGCCTGCCTGGCCTCCAACCTCTTTGTTGACGCTACCTGGCAGGTTGCAGTAAGATGCAGCCTGCCTGGCCTCCAACCTCATAGTTAGCGCTACCTGGCAGGTTGCAGCCTGCCTGGCCTCCAACCTTTGTGTTAACGCTACCTGGCAGGTCGCAGCCTGCCTGGCCTCCAACCTCTGTGTTGACGCTACCTGGCAGGTCGCAGCCTGCCTGGCCTCCAACCTCATAGTTAACGCTACCTGGCAGGTCGCAGTAACATGCAGCCTGCCTGGCCTCCAACCTTTGTGTTAACGCTACCTGGCAGGTTGCAGTAAGATGCAGCCTGCCTGGCCTCCAACCTCATAGTTAGCGCTACCTGGCAGGTTGCAGCCTGCCTGGCCTCCAACCTTTGTGTTAACGCTACCTGGCAGGTCGCAGCCTGCCTGGCCTCCAACCTCTGTGTTGACGCTACCAGGCAGGTTGCAGCCTGCCTGGCCTCCAACCTCTGTGTTAACGCTACCTGGCAGGTCGCAGCCTGCCTGGCCTCCAACCTCTGTGTTAACGCTACCAGGCAGGTTGCAGTAACATGCAGCCTGCCTGGCCTCCAACCTCATAGTTAACGCTACCTGGCAGGTCGCAGTAACATGCAGCCTGCCTGGCCTCCAACCTTTGTGTTAACGCTACCTGGCAGGTTGCAGTAAGATGCAGCCTGCCTGGCCTCCAACCTCTGTGTTAACGCTACCTGGCAGGTTGCAGCCTGCCTGGCCTCCAACCTTTGTGTTAACGCTACCTGGCAGGTTGCAGTAAGATGCAGCCTGCCTGGCCTCCAACCTCTGTGTTGACGCTACCTGGCAGGTCGCAGCCTGCCTGGCCTCCAACCTCTGTGCCTCTTAAAGGTCCTGAATATACCTCAGACTACCACTACTGGCGCTACTGTCCTGCAATTGATCACGCCCAGTTGACCTTGTCTGTGGTTACCAATACCACACCCCAGGTAGACTGGCATGCCTGATCCCGCGTACTTAGAGTGGGAATGCTAGTGGGAGTGGCAAGGGCAGGTAGTCCAGCCAGTCCAGCATACACCCCAGGTGGCACCCGAATGCAAAATTAGGTCATCAAGGTTCACTGAAGGAGGGATCGAGGCACAATGTACAGGTAGTGTGTCGATCTCAGAAGTGTGCTGGCATATAGGTCGAGTTACATATACATTTAGGCCAAAAGGAAAAGTATTTTTCAGGTCACCCGACCGACCCTATAAAAACAGGGCTGACCCTTTATATTTCAATATAATTTTGAATTCTCGTAATTTTACCCTTTTTGGGTCAATTTTAGGGTCTTTGGAGAGGCTGGTCACTATTTCCATGTTAAAGTTTAAAAAAAGAAGAAAAACAAGTGACCTACCGACCCTACATTACCTGTAACAAAACGTTTCTTTTGGCCTTACGTCACAGTGTGGGCAAACGACATCTGTACATGGTTAGGTAACATGACCATGATAGCCACACGACAGGGGCCTACATTAAACTCTATTTTCAATCTTATCTGGGTTATAATGGTCCACAGCTCTCACTACAATGCATTACATTAAAAGTATGCATCATGCATACTTCATAATACATGTATATCTATGTATATATTTATATATAACTGGCCGATTCACTGATGTTGATACATTAGAACAAAGAGGAGACGGCATAATTATTATGATTATAACTATTCTTGTGTTCACCCTGTCTACTAGCAGGGGAATTGTCCGTCCTAATTAGCAGCAAATCATAGAAGGGGTCATCGACACATATACATGGCCCATGCAATAGGTCAAGTTACATATACAGGTCTGCTACGTCTCAGTGTGGGCAAACACAGCCTACACGTGGTCGGTCAGGTAACCTCACCATGATAATTGATAGCCACACACTAGAGTCATGACATTAAACTCTATTTCCAGCTGTCTCTGGGTTGATGTGATCTTTAGCTTTCAATATACAGTATACTCATTTATATGATATGCATATGGTCATGTGTACCTCATGATACATGTATGGCTATTTATATTTATATATTACTGACTGGATCAGAGTCACCCTACCTAGATGTTACAGTCCAGTGGTGTGTTTGCCTACCACATCTCCCATATAAATAAAAACAATCATGTATACATGTAACTCGACCTATATGTCCAAGCCAAACATTACATCCCCATAAACCTCTTGCCTAATCACCAACTGCTGACCCCCACCCACTGTAAAATATGAGGCTGAGTTCTCCACCCCAACTGCTGCTGTTAGTGTACTGAGATTTGCACCTTTAGCTATGGCAGTTGACCCTCAGACTGCTGGATATACGGCAGTCACTTCACTTCATGCACAGGGTTACACATGGCCATGCATGGTGGTTGGCTTGCTAGGGGAGTGGTCATATGTTAACATTGAAGGATTGGGAGAGTGTGCAAAATATGTTCTGCCCCCCCCCCACCTCCGGCTCTTTTGCTAAAAAAAACAATGAAATCACCCCCCCTCCCTCCTTTGCACAAGAGGCCAAAGTCGTTTACTCCAAATTTTGTTTTAACTAACTTTATTACCTTATCATCCCCTCCACCCACCCCCACCGACCACAATGTATACAATAATGGTCAATCCATGCCTCAAATAACCCAGGTGTACTGACACTGGCACACAGAGGTCAGTTCAGGTGACCCAGATTCTTGGGTATTTTGCATACCATGACCTGTAGTGGCCTGTGGGCGGATCAACTATGCTATGGGCGGGATCTATTATGAAAAACAGGGTGAAAGGTCACCCAAAACGGCCAGCAATGGCTGACAAACCCACGTATACACTGTCCCTTTAATCCGTCCACGTGAGAGCCTGGTACTGAGAGCCCCGAGTGGGACCGATTATAACACGACTAACAACATATAGGCCTGTTAACCCTGCAAGGACAGCATGGTGCCTTAATGCATCATGCCCTTGGTCGTCATGATGCATGAATGCAGCCCTAGCGAGTAACTCATCAGTGCTGCATTCAAGCATCATGCCAACCCTTGGGGGCTGAGACCCCGTTGAGACACTCCTGAAGGGTCGGCATGATGCACCAATGCAGCACCGGCAAGGTGGCATTGTTGCATCATGCCGACAAATGTCATCATTTAGAGGTATCTGTCCTTAAAGGGTTAATACTTAAAGCCTATTATAGGGCCGATTATAACCTGGTTAAGAAAATAAGTCAGTTCAAGCTTCACAACAGTACTGTATCAGCTTCAGGGAGGGGTCAAAAGTACATTGGGGGGGGGGGGGGTCTGTACCTGACACAGGCTAAAGCAAACCCAAGGCACATCAGTGCCCTATTTAAAACATGATTGTAATAGTTACAAGCTCAATTCAAGACCCCCCCCCCCCCTCAACAACAAAAAGAGAATAGGGAGTCTGGATGGGGGGTCCCCATTTCCCATGTCGATTTTAAGAAATGACCATGTCACCCTGTCAATTTTAAGAAATGGTCATGTCCCATATGGGGTTGATGGCTAAATTTGGCACGGCAACATGGCCATTTCTTAAAATCGACATGTGACATGAGGCCTAGTGACATGCGACATGAGGTTTGAAATGATAGTGACAAGGGACATAGGCAATTCTTAATATCGACATGGGACATGGAGTTATTAACCGACATGGTCATGCGACATGGCCATTTCTTAAAATCGACATGCGACATGGGGGGCCCCCATCTACACCCCCTCCCATGTCGCTATCTCTGATTTTCCTCATGTCGCATGTCACTAGGCCCAAAAACGGCCATGTCGCCGTGTCGAATTTAGTGGTCCACACCCGTAGAATATCTTGGGCCATTTTCTGCATAGAATATGGCTTAAACAGGCTAGAGCATGATGCAGGTGTTGCTATAGCAGTGAGCATGTATGATGACTGTTGGTGTGGAAATGTAACTAACAGCCAAAGCTTACTCTTGACTGTCTGTCATGTAGCTTAGGCCACTCAAAAATATAAAATAGTTTCTCATCACCGCACACATAGGTTTTGAGGAGAACTTTTTTGTTGTTGGTAATTTTGATGAAAAACATGCTGAAAATGGACGAATATTGGCAAATTTGGTTTTGAATTAAAGCTAATACTTCCAGTAATGCAGTAGGATAGAAATAGCTTACATTTTCCACACTTTTAAAGATCATTGAATTCTTAAGTGCCAAAATATCAATTTTGATCCTGAAAAACATATATTATCCTATACATTTTAGCCCGTGAGTAAAAAAAGACAGAACAAAAAATAAAAAAACCTCCCTCGTCATATTTTTCAGTCCTTGGTGATGAGTAACAGCTTTTTTCGAGTGGCCTTACACAGGTGGCAACTTTAACTGGCACAGGTCACGGTTATAATAATTGTATGAACCATAATGCATGTTAACTAGTCCCCACGTCCACTACCCCCCCTCCCCCCTCCCTCCCCCCACATACGCACAGTGTTAGACCCATGTATGTATAAACCACTGTGGGCTGATGTGTGTTAATTATTGTACTACCACCGTGTTGATCAGAAGGACTAATTATATATCAGCTGCCGTGTTCGGGAATAATATTATTCAGTTTGGTCAATAATAATTAAGGATTGACAACAGGCGGGTCTACGACCCCCTACAGTGCTGAACCAATGTACATACATGTATAAACCACTGCCACCGTGCTTATTGGTCAGAGTGACTAATTAGGAGTGCCGCAGTACTTGTGTAGAGCATTGAAGGTTGGAAGGTAACCTGTCATAACACAGTAGCTACAGTACTTGTGTACAGCATTGACACAGGAAGTTAACCTGTTATAACACAGTAATACAGTACTTGTGTACAGCATTGACACAGGAAGTTAACCTGTTATAACACAGTAATACAGTACTTGTGTACAGCACTGACACAGGAAGTAGGAAGTTAACCTGTTATACCACAGTAGGTACAGTACTTGTGTACAGCACTGACACAGGAGGTAGGAAGTTAACCTGTTATAACACAGTAGGTGCAGTACTTGTGTACAGCACTGACACAGGAAGTTAACCTGTTATACCACAGTAGGTGCAGTACTTGTGTAGAGCATTGACACAGAAGGTAGGAAGTTAACCTGTTATAACACAGTAGGTGCAGTACTTGTGTAGAGCATTGACACAGAAGGTAGGAAGTTAACCTGTTATAACACAGTAGGTGCAGTACTTGTGTACAGCACTGACACAGGAAGTTAACCTGTTATACCACAGTAGGTGCAGTACTTGTGTACAGCATTGACACAGGAAGTTAACCTGTTATAACACAGTAGGTGCAGTACTTGTGTAGAGCATTGACACAGAAGGTAGGAAGTTAACCTGTTATAACACAGTAATACAGTACTTGTGTACAGCATTGACACAGGAGGTAGGAAGTTAACCTGTTATAACACAGTAGGTGCAGTACTTGTGTACAGCACTGACACAGAAGGTAGGAAGTTAACCTGTTATAACACAGTAATACAGTACTTGTGTACAGCACTGACACAGGAAGTTAACCTGTTATAACACAGTAATACAGTACTTGTGTACAGCACTGACACAGGAAGTAGGAAGTTAACCTGTTATAACACAGTAATACAGTACTTGTGTACAGCATTGACACAGGAAGTTAACCTGTTATACCACAGTAGGTGCAGTACTTGTGTAGAGCACTGACACAGGAGGTAGGAAGTTAACCTGTTATAACACAGTAATACAGTACTTGTGTAGAGCATTGACACAGGAAGTTAACCTGTTATACCACAGTAGGTGCAGTACTTGTGTACAGCATTGACACAGAAGGTAGGAAGTTAACCTGTTATAACACAGTAATACAGTACTTGTGTACAGCATTGACACAGAAGGTGGGAAGTTAACCTGTTATAACACAGTAGGTGCAGTACTTGTGTACAGCATTGACACAGAAGGTAGGAAGTTAACCTGTTATACCACAGTAGGTGCAGTACTTGTGTACAGCACTGACACAGAAGGTAGGAAGTTAACCTGTTATACCACAGTAGGTGCAGTACTTGTGTAGAGCATTGACACAGAAGGTAGGAAGTTAACCTGTTATAACACAGTAATACAGTACTTGTGTACAGCACTGACACAGGAGGTAGGAAGTTAACCTGTTATACCACAGTAATACAGTACTTGTGTAGAGCATTGACACAGAAGGTAGGAAGTTAACCTGTTATACCACAGTAATACAGTACTTGTGTACAGCATTGACACAGGAGGTAGGAAGTTAACCTGTTATACCACAGTAATACAGTACTTGTGTACAGCATTGACACAGAAGGTAGGAAGTTAACCTGTTATAACACAGTAGGTGCAGTACTTGTGTACAGCACTGACACAGGAGGTAGGAAGTTAACCTGTTATAACACAGTAATACAGTACTTGTGTAGAGCATTGACACAGAAGGTAGGAAGTTAACCTGTTATAACACAGTAATACAGTACTTGTGTACAGCATTGACACAGAAGGTAGGAAGTTAACCTGTTATACCACAGTAGGTGCAGTACTTGTGTAGAGCACTGACACAGGAGGTAGGAAGTTAACCTGTTATAACACAGTAATACAGTACTTGTGTACAGCACTGACACAGGAGGTGGGAAGTTAACCTGTTATAACACAGTAATACAGTACTTGTGTACAGCATTGACACAGAAGGTGGGAAGTTAACCTGTTATACCACAGTAGGTGCAGTACTTGTGTACAGCATTGACACAGAAGGTAGGAAGTTAACCTGTTATAACACAGTAATACAGTACTTGTGTACAGCATTGACACAGAAGGTAGGAAGTTAACCTGTTATAACACAGTAGGTGCAGTACTTGTGTACAGCATTGACACAGAAGGTAGGAAGTTAACCTGTTATAACACAGTAATACAGTACTTGTGTACAGCATTGACACAGAAGGTAGGAAGTTAACCTGTTATAACACAGTAGGTGCAGTACTTGTGTACAGCATTGACACAGAAGGTAGGAAGTTAACCTGTTATAACACAGTAATACAGTACTTGTGTACAGCATTGACACAGAAGGTGGGAAGTTAACCTGTTATACCACAGTAGGTGCAGTACTTGTGTACAGCATTGACACAGAAGGTAGGAAGTTAACCTGTTATACCACAGTAGGTGCAGTACTTGTGTAGAGCATTGACACAGGAGGTAGGAAGTTAACCTGTTATAACACAGTAGGTGCAGTACTTGTGTACAGCATTGACACAGGAGGTAGGAAGTTAACCTGTTATAACACAGCAATACAGTACTTGTGTAGAGCATTGACACAGGAGGTAGGAAGTTACCCTGTTATAACACAGTAGGTGCAGTACTTGTGTACAGCATTGACACAGGAGGTAGGAAGTTAACCTGTTATAACACAGTAGGTGCAGTACTTGTGTACAGCATTGACACAGGAGGTAGGAAGTTAACCTGTTATAACACAGTAATACAGTACTTGTGTACAGCATTGACACAGAAGGTAGGAAGTTAACCTGTTATAACACAGTAGGTACAGTACTTGTGTACAGCACTGACACAGGAAGTTAACCTGTTATAACACAGTAGGTGCAGTACTTGTGTACAGCACTGACACAGGAAGTTAACCTGTTATACCACAGTAATACAGTACTTGTGTACAGCACTGACACAGAAGGTAGGAAGTTAACCTGTTATAACACAGTAATACAGTACTTGTGTACAGCATTGACACAGAAGGTAGGAAGTTAACCTGTTATAACACAGTAGGTACAGTACTTGTGTACAGCATTGACACAGAAGGTAGGAAGTTAACCTGTTATAACACAGTAGGTGCAGTACTTGTGTAGAGCATTGACACAGGAGGTAGGAAGTTAACCTGTTATAACACAGCAATACAGTACTTGTGTAGAGCATTGACACAGGAGGTAGGAAGTTAACCTGTTATAACACAGTAGGTGCAGTACTTGTGTACAGCATTGACACAGAAGGTAGGAAGTTAACCTGTTATACCACAGTAATACAGTACTTGTGTACAGCACTGACACAGAAGGTAGGAAGTTAACCTGTTATAACACAGTAGGTGCAGTACTTGTGTACAGCACTGACACAGAAGGTAGGAAGTTAACTTGTTATAACACAGTAGGTGCAGTACTTGTGTACAGCATTGACACAGGAGGTAGGAAGTTAACCTGTTATACCACAGTAGGTACAGTACTTGTGTACAGCATTGACACAGGAGGTAGGAAGTTAACCTGTTATAACACAATAGGTACAGTACTTGTGTACAGCATTGACACAGGAGGTAGGAAGTTAACCTGTTATACCACAGTAGGTGCAGTACTTGTGTACAGCATTGACACAGAAGGTAGGAAGTTAACCTGTTATAACACAGTAATACAGTACTTGTGTACAGCACTGACACAGGAGGTAGGAAGTTAACCTGTTATACCACAGTAGGTACAGTACTTGTGTACAGCACTGACACAGGAAGTTAACCTGTTATAACACAGTAATACAGTACTTGTGTACAGCACTGACACAGGAGGTAGGAAGTTAACCTGTTATAACACAGTAGGTACAGTACTTGTGTAGAGCATTGACACAGGAAGTTAACCTGTTATACCACAGTAATACAGTACTTGTGTAGAGCACTGACACAGGAGGTAGGAAGTTAGCCTGTCATACCACAGTAGGGGCCCTTGATGGGGGGGTCCCCATGTCCCGTGTCTATCTTAAGAAATGCTCATGTCGCCATATTGATCTTAAGAAATTACCCATGTCACTATCTATTTTTCTCCCATGTCACTAGGGCCAAAAAAGGTCCATGTCGCCGTGTCGAATTTAAGAGTCTAGGGCCATACAGTACTTGTGTAGAGCATTGACACAGAGGGTAGGAAGTTAACCTGTTATAACACTTATAACACCACAGTATTGTACATACATGAGGATTATTTCTCCCTGTACTCAGACCTGGTGAGTGGTGTTAGCACCAGACATGTGTCTGACACACTCATGTGGGAGCGTGGACAAGAAAATCTTTCCAATCTTAAAATCGATATTCTTAAAAACTTTACAATCTTACGTCTAATAATTATCACTGCTCACCACCGCCTTAAATACTATACTAACACTAGTAATATTGTTGTATATGTCAGGGGCTCTGGAACGCTCATTTCTTTCTTTTTCCTTTTCTGCTGTTTTCTCGTTTTTGGAAAATGCTACATGGGCTACGTGACAATGTGGAAGGAGGGGGCCCGCAGTGTGCATTCTACCCCAAGACGGTGGTGCCCCCTGTTGTTATGATTATTGATTTTAAGATTATTGATTTTACGATTATATGCCGATTTTAAGATTGGAATGATTTTCCTGTTGACGCTCCCAGGTGAGTGTATCCACGTGTGCGTCTGTTAGGTGCCATATGCAGCCGGGCGTCTCAATAAGCCCGCCAGCTCTCGTGTATTTGGTGTACTTTCATCTCACCATTACGACATTTGAAAATAATTCAGGTATTATCTAGAAATTTAAACAATAGACACAGACCCACTATTCCCCCTGGTCCCACCGGCCCGGTGATCCTACCGTTTACTTTACCCCACCCTAAAGGGAGTGTCCATTTATTATTTATAGGGGGGGTGGTGGGTTTGGGGGGGGCGGGGGCGTAAAAATGTTCGACCCCTTCAGATGGGGGGGGGGGGTGTAAAAAATTCTGACCCCTCTTGAGGGGGGGGTGCAAAAATTTAAGCCCCTTTTTTTAGCAAAAAAGCCCGCCCGTTACTATAGTTCAAAGGGGGGGCAGGGGTGGCGCTAAACGTTCCACGCCCTCTCGAGGCGGGGGGCGTAAGAAAATTTCGCCCCTCCGCGCGAAATCTCACCACCACCCCTCTGTAAATAATAAATGAACACTCCCTTAGAGACGTGCCCTGTCTACCCTCCCCGTGTGTTTGTGCTGCTGTGATAGCGGCATTGTCCATACTGCAGGCAGAGTGTCCTGTCAATACCAGTATGGATTTACTCTGGTCTCACTCTCACACCGCCCCCCCCCCCCAGCTGCCATCTGGTGTGGACTCTTTTTGAAAAAATTGTTTTATCAAATCACTTTTGTCAAGATAGTTGCTGTCAACTGTCAACTTAACAGCAACTTTTTCGAAAAAAAAGAAGTGATTTAAAAACACTTTTTTTTTTTCAAAATCTTTTTTTTTTTTTGGCTCTCTTGGGCCATTCTAAGCATGGTCATACAGATAGAGTACTGGTATTTATTTGTGCTGCTGTGATAGCGGCATTGTCCACGCTGCAGGCAGAGTGTCGTGTCAATAGGAGCATGGATTTACTCTGGTCTCACTCTCACCCCCCCCCCCCCCACCCCCAGCTGCCATCTGGTGTGCACTCTAACAACCTTAATTCTATTATATGGGGGTAGATGCCTAAATACGACATGGCGACATGTTTTTTTTGTTCTTAAAATAAACATGCGACATGGAGCTTAGGCCCAAAAAAAGAGGTTTGTTTCAGGTAACATGGCAAGAAAATGAAGGGTCGGGAGGTCGGATTTCTATTTTTTTTACCTTTTTTTCTAAAACATGAAAGTACTACCCAGGCTCTCCGAAGACCCTAAAATTGACCAAAAAAGGGGGGGAGGGAATACGAAAATTTCTTCAAAATTGCCTAAAAATAAGTAGGATCGGCCCTACTAACCTACAAACCTTTTTTTTTTGGCCTTAGCGACATGAGGGAATAAACAAGTGACATGACATACAGTATTTAAAAAATTGACATGAGAGGTGACATGGGACATGGGTTTTTTAAGTGATATGACATGGGCATTTAGTAAAATTGACATGTGACATAGGGACCGCCCCCCCCCCCCATCTCAAATAATTTAGCACTCAGCTTTAGGCTTAGGTGCCCAGCCCTGGTGCTGTTTTCTTAATAACCAGACTACAGCCAGCTGGTGTGGACACTCTTTATATACTACTCACACCCCATGCTTGTTGTTCATATAGCTCATCCAAACAAACCTTACCGTAAAACCTAGTCTAGTACGCGAATCAGATCGCTGGTGCGGCTTATAGGATCAGCACAGAGTCCAGGTGCGGCTTATATGCGAGTTATTGCTCCTATAGTACAGTACTAAAGCCACCCTATTCAGATCGCTGGTGCGGCTCATAGGATCGGTCCAAAGTCGGGTGCGGCTTATATGCGAGTTAGGCTTATACGCGAGGTTTTACGGTAATGGTATTTTCTGTTATAAACGCTCAGCCTTAACGCGGCAGCCAACAGAACAATAGTTGTCATCATCATGCACCATTTTTTCACTGGTATTTTTTAAATGAATTGTGTAAGTTTTTTTTAACATGAATGTACCATCCAACTTCTTTGAATACCCTAAATTGACCAAAAAAGGGTGTTGATAGGGTCGGTCGGGTGACCTGAAAAAATCGGGCCTAGTTTGGCTAAGTCTACCCAAACCTCATGAGTTTCTGGCTCAGTCTCATGAGTTTGTAACAGTTGAAAGGTCTTTGACCGGGTGTCGTCTTTGACCGGTGTAGTCTTTGACCGGTGTAGTCTTTGACCGGGTAGGGTTAAAGTACTATAATAGTTAAGAGATTGGGTAAGTTATTGTATAATAAAAAGTCCCACCAAGTACATTGCATCATATACATATATGATATTAAAAAAAAAAAAAGGAAAAAATCTTTTCTAGATGCCCATTCAAAGACGACACCCGGTCAAAAGACTACACCGGTCAAAGACGACACCCGGTCAAAGACGTTTCAACTGTTACAAACTCATGACCTTTCTGTATTTGGGGGTGGGGAGTTAACACAAAATATTTGGGGGCCCATTCTAACATATGGTACTCATCATCGCGAACAAGAATATCACCTTCGTTTTTGAATTTGAGGATATTTTACCAACATTCAAAAATAGCTCAGTTTAAGATTCAAAAACGAAGGTGATATTCTTGTTCACGATGATGAGTACCATATTGTAGGACGGGCCCCGCAATTCTAACTTCAATCCTCCACTGTAGTATCTCCATAGGGTTGACATGATGCATACATGAGGCACTGGCCAGTTCTTCGCCAGGGCCGCATCAATGTATCATGGGCAAAGTAATTAAATATGCCGTCTTTAAGGTTATTGTATGGATTTGCAAAATTCATCTTCTCTTCTCTCCCTCTCTTCTGTCTCTTTCTGCCTCTGTCTGTCTCTGTCTGTCTGTCTGTCTGTCTGTCTCCCTCTCTGTTTCTGTCTCCCTCTTTCTGTCCCCCTCTCTCTGTCTTTGTCTCTGTCTGTCTCTCTGCCTCCCTCCCTCTGTCTGTCTGCCTGTCTGTCTGTCTGTCTGCCTGTCTCCCTCTTTCTGTCCCCCTCTCTCTGTCTCTCTGTCTCTGACTGTCTCTCTGCCTCCCTCTCTCTGTCTCTGTCTCTGCCCCTCTGTCTGTCTGTCTGTCTGCCTGTCTCCCTCTCTCTGTCCCTGTATACTATCGGCACAAAGCAGTACAGTACACGTATCACGTCCCGGTGAGTATAGAGGAGTTAAGGTGTGTTAGTACTGACCACACCTTGTTGTTTCAGGTTCTACAGCTGCAGCTCCTGGTACCACAGGTGGATGTATACAGGTGGGCTCCTACCTGTCAGACACACAGCCACCCCCCCCTCCCCACACACACACAGCCACCCCCCCCCCCCCCACACACACACAGGATAACAATGCCTTAATGACGTCCTGCACTGCTACATAGACATTACTACCTGCCGGGTAGCCTCTCACCTTCTGTACCCCAACCTGGCCCCAACTCACAGTCCCTATACTACTCACACAGTCAGGTTATAGAACCTGCTACCTGCTCACTGCCTGGCCAGTCCTGGTACACTCCTCCACACTCCCCTATACACCCCTATACACCCCCTATAGCAGCCCTTATGTAAGCCTCACCCCTTATATAAGCCATACCCCTATCTTCTACACCCACTCACCCCCCCCCCCCCCCCGGTCACCATGGCAGAGCCCCCTGCCGCCTCCAGCACCAGTGGCGCCGCCAGTGGCGGGCAGCAGAACGAGGGTTTCCTGCTAGATTGGGAGCCGGACCCTGACAGTGGCTCAGAGCCTGGTACGGAGCCTACACCGCCTACAGGGGAGCAGCTCACAGAGCAGCTCAGTGAGCGGCAGCAGAACACCAACAACAACGCGCGGAGCAGCTCACCGCGTACAGCCGGCCTGCACGAGGAGGACGGACTGCAGCTGTCTACTGTAACACTGCCTAACGACAAGAAGGTAGGTGGATATTGTATAGGTGTCAACCTATATACCTGTGTACCTGTATAGGTGTTAACTCTACTGTAACCCTGCCTGACGACAAGAAGGTAGGTGGATATTGTATAGGTGTCAACCTACATACCTGTGTACCTGTATAGGTGTTAACTCTACTGTAACCCTGCCTGACGACAAGAAGGTACGTGTATATAGGTATAGGTGTTAACTCTACTGTAACCCTGCCTGACGACAAGAAGGTGGGTGGATATTGTATAGGTGTCTACCTATGTACCTGCCTACCTATCTACTATAGAAGGTGTGTGTATACGTGTGTACTTGTATGGATACCTGTGCAGGTGTGAACTCTCTACTATAACACTGCCTAACGACAAGTAGGTATATACCTGTGTATTTGTATGGATACCTGTGCAGGTGTTAACTCTGGTTCTATCATGGTTGGCTGTGCATGTCCCATTGAAAACAGTGGACCAACGTTCATGGTGTTGGTCAGAGGACCAACACCATGCTCTGACGTCATTAAGGTCATTAAGCCTGTTATAGGGTCATTTTAACATATTACCATGTGATTCTCCTGTGCAGGTAGGTGTATAGGGGCCTATGTTATTAATTAATTGATTAAACAATGATAGAACCGTGTTTACACATGGGTTTGGAGTGTTGGATTCCCTGACCAACCCATGAGGCCATCTTGGCCTGATGGGTTGGTCAGGGGACCAACACTCCAAACCCATGTGTAAACACGTAGATATACCTGTGTACCTGTGTTTCACTCTCTCCTTAGAAGGTAAGTGTAAACCTGAACTGAAACACTCCCTGCAAGGTGGCTGTATAGGTGATAACTCTCTACTAGAAAGACAAGAATGTATTTAGTAGTTAAACTACTGCCAGACCGCTGTACGTAGGATATTGGCGACAGTCTAGGCTGATCACGAGTCGGTAGACGCGTGTGCTCAGCCGTGACTAAGCCATTATCCTTAGTACAGGGGTCTGGAGTGGTTTAACTAACTTATGCCACACTCTGAAGTAAGTGTTTTCTCACCTATATACAGTCAGGCTATTTCTTTTGTTCTGCAAGCCAAGTGTGGTTTTAATGACACTACTGTACAAGTGTTTGACTCTCTACCATCACCTGACGACAAGAAGGTGGGTGTTAGGAGCTAATTTTGGGTCAGATTTAATTTTTCATTTTTCAAGGTATTTGTGTTCATAATATTCATATAAATATGTGTGTAGCTTTTTAAATCATTCTGATGTGTGTAAAAGCATTAGATATAGAGAAAACCAGGTCAGAAGACCACTTCCTGTAATATAGTCGGGTCTAATCACCCATTCTGACCATAATTTGCTCTACTTTTTGTGGATTTATATGTGTCTGAATAATTCTAAAAGCAACACACATATTTATATGGACAGCATGAACACAAATATGTTGAAAAAATGAAAAATATAAATTGACCCCAAATTAGCTCCTAACCCACATTTAATACTGTATAGATAGCGCTGTGTACCCAGGTAGTACAGGAGGTGGCCGTGTGAGTAGTATAGGGACTGTGAGTTGGGGCCAGGTTGTGTTACGGCAAGTTGGCTGCCTAATGACAGCACACTCAGAGAAGTCAGCGTCATTGTCGCTAAAACCACCTTCACCTGAAAGTCAGGCACTGTGAAGACGGTGGGTGCATACCTGTATAGATTACTGAAGTCTTGCACTGAGTAGGTGGGGTAACAAAGTGTTGTTGGTGCATGGCACAGTGCGGCTCACAGTGAGCCCAGTATAGGTGGGGCAGGAGAATGGTGGGGCACTGCATCTGTGCATCAGGGCAACCCTTCTGGAGTATATCAACCCTGTAGTGTCGGCATGATGCGTGAATGCAGCCCTGGGGGTCGGGGTCTGTCCGATGATTAGGGCTCGAAAATAAATTTTGCTAAAAATGAAGCAGAATGTTCAATATGATCATACTTCATGTCCTACCTACTTTTTAAAACATTATTCTCCAGAATTGACCTTAAATTTCATCTAATTATCAGTTTTATGCTCAGTTTTAGACTTTTGGAGTGCACGCTATAATTCCACCCATTGAAAATACACTGTGAAATGCTATAATTGGGCAACTACTGAACCTCTAGTTGTGCTCTTTTTGCACATAGACGGCATTGCATTGTGCCCTTTCCTCCAAATATGATATTGTACTGACATTTGAAACACTTTTAAGCAGGATTTAGAATATGGAAAAAAATCGGACCATGCCACTTTAACCTACACGTAAGGACAGGGGCAGAAGGTGAGTGTTCACATAGAGAGAACTGTGAAGACATGTTGATTTTAAGAAATGCCCATGTGGCCTTGTCTAATGTAGGGGTGTAGGGCCATAGCACGGCCACTCAGAGGGTAGTTGGGACCACTTGATGCACGGAGAGTTACAAGTTAAAGTGTCCAGGTCCGGACCCCCCCCCCCTGCCTTTTTTGGAAAATTCTATTCTGACCATGGTTTGTTCTATATTTTAGGGGTTTATAAGTATCAGAATGATTTAAAAAGCCACATACATGCTTATATGGGCATTATTAACACAACTAAGTTGTGTAAAAAAAAGAAGGGATGACACCGACAATAGGCTGCACTATAACACTGTATACAGACGTGCGTGGCAGCAGACTGCAGGGAGGGGGTACAAAGTGACTCTTACCCCAAAGTGATCAATACCCGGTTTGCGGTGCGCCACAATTGACACACAATTGACTCGGTTCACGGTAGGTACAGAAAAAAGACATGGTGTTTCAGGCAGCATGGTACTCAAGATTAGGGTACATCGGAATTTGTATATTTTAAAAATTGTCAGGAGCGAATCGTGAATTGCAGCATCAACTCGTGGGTCATCAGGGTGACTTACCGATTGCTCCTTTTACTAGAAATATCGAGAAATTATTGGATTTTAGCAAGAATATACATTTGCTAAAAAGCAATTTCTTGAGGTCAGACATTGATTATGTTAAAGAATTCTGTAAGAGCTTGTTTTTCCTGCCCAAAAAATTTACTAAAATGTAGAAAATATAAATATCTAATACAAAGACTAAATTATTTCCAAAAATATCTTTGGACAGATTTTCTTGTTGACACTTCCACATGAATGTGTCCCGAAGTTGGCTGGGAGAATGGGCCCGAGTATGAGACAGGAGACCTGACATAGTATTAGTCTTTAGTACCAGTACATGTACATGGTCAGTGTTTTATAGTGATTTAAAGGCAATACATTTGCTGCCCTACTTGACTGTCAGAGCGGAGCTGGGACCGGCACTGGGGGCATTTCTAGGGGAGGTGGGGGTGATTTGATTTGATTTGAAATTCTTTTATTTATCCTGGCAGGAATGTATTGTAGACGGTGTTACACAAACACCAGCTATCTTTTAATATAAAGATGTGTTAGAATGTTGTATTACTTCAAGTAGTCTAAAGACTATCATTAGGTTAATATACATTCCAAGCTGAATGTGCTATGCCATTTGGCATCATGATGCCTGGATGCAGCCTTAGTGAGTAACTCACCAGTAATAGTCCAGTAAGCATAGTTTCTTTGACTTGACTCCAACCCACACCTGACAGGCTTTTACACTGAGCTGAGTGCCATACTTCATGATATAACATGTGACAGGACAGCATACCCATGGTCTAATACTTCATGATATACCATGTGACAGGACAGCATACCCATGGTCTAATACTTCATGATATACCATGTGACAGGACAGCATACCCATGGTCTAATACATAATGATATACCATGTGACAGGACAGCATACCCATGGTCTACATAACATGTGACAGGGCAGCATACCCATGGTCTAATACATAATGATATACCATGTGACAGGACAGCATACCCATGGTCTACATAACATGTGACAGGGCAGCATACCCATGGTCTACATACCATGTAACAGGACACCATACCCATGGTCTACATAACATGTGACAGGACAGCATACCCATGGTCTACATAACATGTGACAGGACAGCATACCCATGGTCTACCTAATCATTGGTCTATTAGCCTAACGACCCAATGACGTTGCATTCACCGATTGGTGACGTAATACGTCGTGGTCAGCACTTATCTCATTACACCAATAGCGGCTTATTAGGAAGTGCTATGCACACTCACCTGTGCAATGTCAGCCAAAGACTCACACTCCTGTCCCATGCCGGGGTGGGGGGGGGCACTCCCTTAGTATTAGTGACTATGTGTGAACACAATTCCAAGGGAAAGGGTATGTTTTTGGACCCTGGGCAAGGGCCCGCGAGGGTCCTTGAAAATGGGGTGATTTTTAGGCAATTTTGGAGGAAAAGGGGTACATTTTAAGGCTGAAATTGTCAGATGGCACATTAATCCAGCTTTTTTCAAAATTAAAGGTATAGGGTAAGGGTAAGCCCTTACTATTGGGGGCCATTTAAAAAAAAAAACTTCATAAGGGTAGTTTCCCGTGAAAAGGGTGCTATTTTGCTGAATTATCTCCCGTGATAAGGGTCCTCAATTTGAGGTGATGTTCACACATAGTTACTATGGAAAAGAGAGGGAGTGGCCCCCCGGGGTCCCATGCCATTAAGCCCCAAAAATGCTGATATCACAGTTTCAAATTTAGGAGTCATAATTGGAGGATATTCATTTCCATGGTTCCGATTTTCTGTGATTAGTTTAGCTTTGGTTTAACCATAGATATACAATATCTATGGTTAAATTATAAGGAAACTTGAATAAAAGCATGCCGTGGTTCTGTGGTATTCTGTTCTCTCTGCATGTAGCTTGGGCTGTTAGCAACTGTAATGTATATATGGGGGTGCACAGGGGTCCCCCCCCCCCCTGAGGTCGGAAAGTCGCCGAAATCAAGGGGTCCAGGTCGAAAAGTCGCTTTTTTGGACCCTTTAATCTAAAGTAAATTTTATCCAAAAGTCGCCATGTCGCTTATATTATTGCCTTATGTCGGAAGTCGCCTCCAAAACAGCCCAGGTCGCCAGGACGCTTTTGACCCATCTGGAGCCACATATATTACAGTAAAACTTCGTTATAAGGAGGACCTTGGGACCAGTGCAATTTGCTCCTTATAAGCAAGGTCTCCTTATAAGCAAGGTCAGCCTTATAAAGGTCCAGCAAAATAACACTCCCTACATGTGTCTCTTATACCCATATAGACTTGATTTGAATACAATTCAGATGGGTGTGTGTATTATTTCAAGTCAAAACCCCTTCTAGATCCCCTTCATGGAGCTTTTGATCTCCCTTCCTCCCTAGGGAAGCTACAAACGTATTCTCCCCACCTCTATGGGATGGGGCAGTGGGCAATTTTAAGCGGTATGTGACTGTAATTCTGAGAAATAACTTCCCTGGGTAAGGTTTGCACTTACGAAATAAGGAAATGAGCCAATATTACCTCCTTATATCAGAGGTTAAGGTAAAAACACCTCCTTCTAAGAGAGTTTTCTTACTATATAAATGTATAGGGAAAAATTGGGACCACACAAATCTGCTCCTTATAAGCAAGGTCTCCTTATATCAGAGTTCCTTATAACGAAGTTTCACTGTAATAGATATATGATACTTAACAGGAGGAGGTGTGCCGGGGGCCCGGGCCGGTGGGGGGGGGGGGCAGTGGGGCTGGTCATAACGAGAATTTATTATTATCACAATGAGTTGTCAGGGACAGAGTGTAGTCACGTGACCTGTAACCCCCCCCCCCCCTCCCGGGGGGGGGGGGGTACTCCCTATATTTTCTATAGTGGGTACATGTGAAAATCACCTCACATTTAGTACCACGGAGGGGGGTGGGGCTAACCAAATAGCACTATAGTCACAGGAAATTCAGCTAAAAACTGAACCTTCCCTTGGGATCCTGTCCATACCGGGGTCCACACACAATAAGCATAGGTGAGAGAGTGCCCCCCTTAGTGCCCCCCTTCCCCACCTCCGGAGGGGGGGTTGTATGAGGGCTTGTTATACACTATAACAGTCACGTCACCTGTATGGGGGCTAGTGACCTGTGTGTGTGTGGGGGGGGTGTAACACGATACAAGAGTTGTAGTGTACAAGCTGTGACGTCACCACCTCAGGGTACCACGTGGGGTGCGGCGTTCACACCTCCCCCCCCCCCCCCCGCCCCTCACCCCTCCAGGTTAGACACAGAGTGCTGGTTACTGTGGTCATACTTTATTTCGCTGGGTATATATTTTCGCTATATTCACGGAAATGAAAAATCCGCGAAATTCTTATATGCTACAGTATGGAATAAATACCCGCGAATTAGTCTTTTTTGCCACATCAGCGAAAATTTACACCCGTGAATATAAGTACTTTCACAGTACCTGTATTACCTGTACCGGTAGTCGTGGTGTACACTATACCAGCTCCCACCTGTAGCCGCCTCAGGCTGCTGTAGTACATACATGTACCACTACCTGCATGCACCTCAGTCTGCCCTTATAGTTCTAGTATAACACTGACACCAGCTCTACCAGTGCAGGCTGACACCAGCTACACCTGTATTACCTGTATGACCTGCTGTAGTACCGCCCCGTACCACCACACGGCACTCAGTGCACCAGCCACCCAGTCACCCCACCACCCATGCCGTCATGAAGAATCAAATTACTCCCCAACAGGTAGGGATTTTTCTTCTTCTGTTTTGTTTGTGTATAGGGTAGATTCATGTCACTAAGCAAAAACCTGTGTCACTTATGTCACTAACCTAATTCAATTATTGGGTATTCTATATACATGTAGATAGAAACACCTAAACCCACCTAAATATTAGTTATCCTACTTTTTTATGAAGAAAAAATGAGCAAATTATATACATGAATAGGAATCGTAATGCACATTGTAACAATCCCAGGTTTCAATTAGAATTATTTCCTTGTCATTAAGCTTGATGTCATGTCACTAGGCTCCATGTCACATGTCGATTCTAAGGTTTGGCCATGTCATATGTCGCTTAGGTTGCCATGTCAAATGTCGATTTTAAGAAACAGCCATGTCAAATGTCGATTTTAAGAAATGCCCATGTCGCCATGTCGAATTTGGTGGTCCACACCCATACTAGTGTCACTAAGGGACTCATACATGGGGGTCTCGGGCCAAGTTGGGGCCGCAGGCCCCAGGACAATTTTGAAGAATTGACAATCTACAGGGACAAAATCTGAAAAAAAAAGTTGGGCAACCTACTGTACTCCAAATGAGGGATTTTTCTTTATGTCACTAAGCCCCATGTCACATGTCGATTTTAAGAAATGGCCATGTCACATGTCACTTAAATAGCCATGTCACATGTTGATTTTAAGAAATGGCAATGTCGCCATGTTGATTTTAAGAAATGGTCATGTCGCCATGTCGATTTTAGGGGTCGATACCCATAAATGAGGCACTAAACCGGGGTCTAAACTAAAGGATGCACACTATACTGGTCAGCATCCAAGGACTCAAGGGGACGATGGGTTGTCCTTTCCTTTCCGTCCGGCAATTTATAATAGAGACATTAGAATTCCAGAATTAGGAAGGTTATACATGTTTAAGCTGGGGCCCTTGATGGGGGGGTCCCCATGTCCCGTGTCGATCTTAAGAAATGGCCATGTCGCCATATCAATCTTAGGAAATTCCCCATGTCCCATGTCACTATCTATTTTTTCCTCATGTCCCATGTCACTAGGGCCAAAAAAGGTCCATGTCGCCGTATCGAATTTAAGGGTCTAGGGCCATTAAGCTAAAAGAAAGATTTAAGTATCAACCATAGTCAGGTATTATATAACTGGAAAGAAAAATATCACAGAGAGCCAACTGCAGGGATTTGTTGTGATTTGAACCCTTATGATGACCATTACAATTTATCTTGGTACCGGGTAACTAGGCCCTAGAGGCCTAAGATATTTAGTTATTTCCAAGCAGAGAACACATGCCTAGAGATACAGTGAAATCTCGTTATAAAGATGACGGTTATAAGGAGCAGATGGTTATAAGGAGCACATTTGCTGTGCCAAAACCTTTTCTATACTTTTCTATAGTAAAAAAACACCATTAGAACTAGCATTTCTAGCCAAAAATCCCCGGCAAAAATCGTTTATAAGGAGCAAATATACTCAAGATAGTAAGTTACTCTTGATTGAAATAAGTTGGAATAATGTGTGAGCCTTTGTCAGGACTTGCATTGTAAGGGGGCAGGGGGAGACGGGGCCTTTGTCAGGACTTCTCTGTGATATAGGCGGCCTACAGGAGTGTAAAAAAAAAGAGGGGGACCCGGCCCTGTTTTGCTAGACTTGGTTGGGTGACCGGAAACAAACCTTTTTTTTTTGGCCTTATTCTTGCAGTTTTGTTATGAATCTTAGAAGTTCTTGGTGTGACTTATGGGGAATAATACCATAACAAAAAAAAGGGGTTCCATCAAAAGATGCACAATGAACAGGGATAAAACTCTCGACCAAGATGTACAATGTATATGTACATATATACCGTAAAACGTCACGTATAAGCCTAACTCGCGTATAAGCCGCACCCCGACTTTGGGCTGATCATATAAGCCACACCAGCGATCTGATTCTGGTGACTTTTATACTGTACTATAGGAGCAAAAACTCGCGTATAAGCCGCAGCCTGACTGTGCCGATCCTATAAGCCACACTGGCGATCTGATTCGCATACAAGCCACGGCTTATACGCGAGGTAGGTTATTAATACAGTTTGTCTGTATTCTACACAGGGCGGCGTAGACGGGGTGGCATGGGCCCCGGCAGACACCAAGATGTACAATGTCTATACATATATAATGTATATGATATATAATGATGTGTATTGTTATATTCTATATTCTATATTCAGAGCGGCGTAGACAGGGTGGCATGGGCCCCGGCAGACACCAAGATGTACAATGTCTACACTGTGGTGTATACCGGTGTATATACAGGTTTAATATAGCTGTATCTTCTATATTCTACACAGGGCGGTGTAGACGGGGTGGCATGGGCCCCTGCAGACACCAAGATGAGTGTAGCTGATGTAAAAGGAGACCTGGACCCAGAACAACTCGCTGAGTTCCAGCGACAACAACAGGAGAACCGCGACCGGGAACCGCTCCGTTTCTGCAGATGGATCACAGAACGCCCCGGCCTCATGTTTGGTAAGTTGTTATCCATTCTTGTTGTTATGACGTCACCATCAGGGTTCCCACGGGTCAGTTGAAAGTCAATTATTTTTCTTCTCTTCGAAATGTTAGCTAAAAGAAGAACTGTCATATTTTGTCAGCTAATTTCTTAATTTCTGATAAAAGTCAGTTAGAAAATATTTTCAGCAAAATTTAGGGAATGCACTATTTGACCTCTTGATTTAAAAAAACCCATCTGTGTATGGTTATTATGTGGCAGTTAAAGTATTTTTTGTCAGGAAAAATTCAGACAAAACTGTGACTGAAAATAGTGGGAGCTCTGAACCCTAAAACCACGCATTTAAGACACTATAAAGGTGCCAGCCAGTTTTTGTTTTGTGGTTATTTTGAGTTACGCTCTTATAACCATAGCCTTTCTCTTTTAAACCACAGCTGTGAGGGTATGTGGAAATAACCAAGGCGTGAACTCCTTTGTCTTACCCCTCTGCTGTGGTTTAAGTGCATTTAAACCCTGCCCATTATTATCTACCATTTAGAGGGCCCCAATACTTAATTTACACAATTTTGTATTCATGTTTGCCAACGTTCTGATAAAGAGCTTATAATAGTATTTGAATGTGGCCACATTGGGTGAGCTTTGGTCATGTGGCTGTTTCCATGTCTTTCTGCTGCCAAGGTACACACACATGGTTGGTCGATACACGATGTGTTGACCTTCAGTGTTTGTTGTATTGACACGGTCACCAAGAAGTACATGGTTTATTCAGACGCCACAAGTACGCGGACGTTGTACCGGGGGGTATTTGTGTACCGGGGGGGGGGGGGGGGGGGTTGGATATGATGGAATGCTGCAGGAGAGGCATTGATTAAACATGTGAATGTAGGATCACGTTGGTGTGAGCTCTCTATAGGGGGTATTCCAATGACGTCGGTCGCCTGTTACTCCGTCATCCGATGAAAGACTATAATGTTAAACTTATGTGTGAATCTAGTCCGACCCATGGAATCGCGGCTGATTCCGTCAGTGGAAAACTCCCTTAAGTATGGGTATAGACCCCTAAATTCGACATGGCGACATGGCCATTTCTTAAAATCGACATGTGACATGGCCATTTAAGTGACATGTGACATGGCCATTTCTTAAAATCGACATGTGACATGGGGCTTAGTGACATATAGAAAAATCCCTCATTTGGAGTGCAGTAGGTCACCCAACTTTTTCTTCAAATTTTTGGCCCTGTCAATTTTACTCAATTTTCCAGGGGCCTGCGGCACCAAGACCCCCATATATTAATTCCTTAGTGACACTAGTGACATGGCTTTTTCCTTAGTGACATGCGACATGGTCATTTCTTAAAATCGACATGCGACATGGGGACCCCCCCCCCCATCTACCCCCCCTTAAGTGTGTGTCACCATGCCAACCCAGAACACCCTGCATTAACATATATGGCTCCTGGTGCCCAATGAGAACTATTTTTTTCTTTTTCAAAAATTAAATAGTTTTTCATGAACCTGAGAGGGAATTTTCTGTGAAAAAAAGGTCAGGAAAAAAAGCTCCCCCTCCTTTAGCATAGACGACTAGACACTTTTAGTCCGACAGTTTGTTCATGTTTTGGTTGACTGAAATTATAATCCTGTAGGCCTACTCCAAACAAGCATAAAATGTCCACAGATTTTGGGCCTCCTGTTCCGAAGCCTGGAACCCCCACTGAATACGTAGAATGTGTTATGATATTACTTATACTTATTGGTTATCTGATACTCACGTCGTGATCACATGGTTGCACTGATATTATTACGCTCAGTTCAATAAAGGCCTCAATTATGATATTGTAGCATAATTGACAGGTTCTCTAGTTCACTCATCGAGACACTGACGTCTTTCCGGCAGTTTCATAGAAGTAGAGTATGAAGCAAATCTAGAGCGTTTACATTGAATCAGTTAATACCTACAAGTTATTATGAAGATCAGCATATCATCAGGTAGAACCTGAGCCTGTTAGAATTTATATAAACTAATTATAGACCTGGGTTGGACTCCCCGCCCTACATGCCATGTTTAACCCTTAGAGGACGGCATGTCACTAAATTATGACAATTGTCGGCATGATGCACAAATGCAGCCCGGCGAGTTACTCGCCGGGCTGCATTGCTTTGCTTTGCTGCATCATGACGACCCTTCAGGAGTGTCTCAACCCTGTAGGGTCAGCATGAAGCTTGAATGCAGCTCTGGCGAGTGACTCAGCTAGGGCGGCATTGATGCATCATGACAAACAAGGATATGATATATATTAATGTATTACCGTATTCGACGTAATAAGCGCCCTCCCCCTAATAAGCGCCCCCTCCCCTATTTGTGGCATTTCTAGACCAGCACAAAGGCTCAAATTTCCCGATTTTGGAGACAATTTAACTCTTAAGTACTTGAACTGCCATAAAAATAGTTTTATAAGCACTCAGGGCTTATTATGTCGAATACGGTATGCCGCTATTACAGGGTTAAAGCAGTGTTGTACCCTCCCATTGCCTGCTGCATCCCTCTGTACCTACTCACCCTGCCCCTTAACCCCCGCCCCCCCCCCACCACCACCACCACCAACCTGCTACCTGCTATTGATCCCACACAGGTGTTCACCCTCAATGTGTAGTCATGGTCTGTGGGCATGGCTCCTGCCACACATAGGTGAGGGTTCTGGTGGTACCTAGTCCTACCCAGGCTCCTGCCACAACTAGGTGAGGGTCCTGGTGGTACCCAGTCCTGTCCAGACTCCTGCCACAACTAGGTAAGGGTCCTGGTGGTACCCAGACTCCTGCCACAACTAGGTGAGGGTCCTGGTGGTACCTAGTCCTGTAGAAACTCCTGCCACAACTAGATAAGGGTCCTGGTGGTACCTGGTCCTGTACAGACTCCTGCCACAACTAGGTAAGGGTCCTGGTGGTACCTAGTCCTGTACAAATTCCTGCCACAACTAGGTAAGGGTCCTGGTGGTACCCAGACTCCTGCCACAACTAGGTGAGGGTCCTGGTGGTACCTAGTCCTGTAGAAACTCCTGCCACAACTAGATAAGGGTCCTGGTGGTACCTGGTCGTGTACAGACTCCTGCCACAACTAGGTAAGGGTCCTGGTGGTACCTGGTCCTACCCAGACTCCTGCTACAACTAGATAAGGGTCCTGGTGGTACCTGGTCGTGTACAGACTCCTGCCACAACTAGATAAGGGTCCTGGTGGTACCTAGTCCTGTACAGACTCCTGCCACAACTAGGTGAGGGTCCTGGTGGTACCTAGTCCTGTAGAAACTCCTGCCACAACTAGTCCTGTACAAACTCCTGCCACAACTAGATAAGGGTCCTGGTGGTACCTAGTCCTGTACAAACTCCTGCCACAACTAGGTAAGGGTCCTGGTGGTACCTAGTCCTGTACAAACTCCTGCCACAACCAGGTAAGGGTCCTGATGGTACCAAGACTCCTGCCATAACTAGTTTTCTTCATAAGCATATCATGTATTGTCTGAATACATGAAATAGAAAGCTCAGACTTCAGAGTTCCGAGGACATCTTGTGAGGAGCCCAATACCATTATATTCAAAAAAGAAAGGAAAACCCATCAAAACTGTGTAAGCGCCCTCCATTTATAGACAAACCTCAGTTTAGCTACTGGTGGGTCCCTGGTGGTACCAGACTCCTGCCACAACTAGGTGAGGGTCCTGGTGGTACCAGACTCCTGCCACACATAGGTGAGGGTCCTGGTGGTACATGTACCAGACTCCTGCCACAACTAGGTGAGGGTCCTGGTGGTACCCAGACTCCTGCCACAACTAGGTGAGGGTCCTGGTGGTACCCAGACTCCTGCCACAACTAGGTGAGGGTCCTGGTGGTACCCAGACTCCTGCCACAACTAGGTGAGGGTCCTGGTGGTACCCAGACTCCTGCCACAACTAGGTGAGGGTCCTGGTGGTACCCAGACTCCTGCCACAACTAGGTGAGGGTCCTGGTGGTACCCAGACTCCTGCCACAACTAGGTGAGGGTCCTGGTGGTACCCAGACTCCTGCCACAACTAGGTGAGGGTCCTGGTGGTACCAGACTCCTGCTACAACAAGGCAACGGTCACAGACCTTCTTTTAAAAGCCATAGTATATTCTACATGCATAAAAATCAACATGGCAACATGGTCAATTATGCGGGTACCCATGCGGAGTCATATAGTCTAGCTCCCCCAGGTTACCTGCTGGCCTTCATTGGTCTCAGTCCACACCTGTCTAGGGTTACGGGTTGTTGAATAATACATTGATTATTCTGCAGCTTAGTAATATCAATCAGGCACGCAAGCGGAAATCGTCATCCAATTAAATGAACGGTTTTGTTTCATTTGGCAGTTCCTGACTTGAGTCTACTACAAAATGTACCACCACTACAACAGGGTGTCTTTGGCAGGGAGTCCATCTGTTGTGGGTGACATGGCTAGGCTCTGAGATTGACAGATTGAACATTGTATGTCAGAAACTGCTGCTACATGTGTTATATTACTGTGGATGGTGTCCCGTATCTACACTGACTGAGTGAAGCGGCTCAACAAACTAACTGTTGTCGTTACAAGTAAATGTGGAGCCCTTTGATGGGAGGGTCCCCATGTTGAACTTAAGAAATGCTTGTGTCGTCATGTCGATCTCAAGAAATAGCCATCCCGGGATAGCCATATTGCCATGTTGATTTTAAGAGATGTCCGATGTCAATTTTAAGAAATGTCCCGTGTCAATTTTAAGAAATGTCTCGTGTCAATTTTAAGAAATGTGGGGGTCTGGATGGGGGGGTCCCAATTTCCCCTGTCGATTTTAAGAAATTGCCATGTCGCCCTGTCGATTTTAGGAAATGGTCATGTTCCATGTCACTAACTCTTAAATTCCTCATGTCGCATGTCACTAAGCCCAAAAAGGCCCATGTCGCCGTGTCAATTTTAGTGGTCCACACCCATAAATGTCCCATGTCACTATCTATTTATTCATCATGTCCCATGTCACTAGGCCCCAAACCCTTCTGAAGGAAGGCTCTGGTAACAATCACGATAACCTTGACCTTGGATTTGCTGGGTTTGGGCAGCTTGGAACCAGCATCATCTAGTGGTCAATAGTTTTGTGACCAGTTATGAAACCCTAATGATAATTATCGTCAGTAACCTCGGTATGCAACCATATATGATAAAAACGATGGTATATGTAACGAACCGTCGGTACTCATTAAGGAATGAATAAACATGTTATGACAAATAGTAGGACCGTTCAATCATAACAACACATGAATAGATATACCACAATAACGCAGCAGTCCCAGCTGCCCGTTACACTACTCATGTTGAATGGCCGAACACCACACAGTGCACACTATAAAGCACGTCACAGTGTCACATCATGTAATATTCATGTGTAACTAGGCTACTTCCTGTTCCTGGTGACAAAACATTCAGCACCCCACAGGTTACCGCTATATACATCAGAGGCTGAGACCATGTATCCATTGTTCCCATTTTTGTATGAACTAGCTGCTGCAGGTTGTATATAGCACAAAACCAGTGCCTGTATACCTGTGTGGCCGTCTCAGTGCTGTGAGGTGGGGGGGGGGGGTGTTAGAAACATGCACGTTGAGCCATTACTGGTGTAGAAATCTCTGTAGTATAGTTTTCCGTTTATTGGCCGGCGACGGAGTCCCCGGCCATGGTTAAGGAGTTCACTTTTCCGTAAGGTTTCAACAGGAGTTGCGCGTCCATAGGTTTAGCATTGGCTCGTTTGCTTTATGCACCCTACAGGCACAACCTCTATGGTCTCCCACCCTTCAGCATTGCACGCCGCCAGAGTGATCCTAACCCTGCGTCGTCTGCTCGTTCCCCTTACGCATTAGACCTTACCTGCAACCATTCTATATGTTTTTCACACGTCTCACCCAGAATGCACTGCTCATTCCGGTCTGCTGAACTTTCAATAGGTACAAAGCAATAATATGTTGATCACACCCCACCCTCCACGTACTAGAACCTGTCGTTATCAGCTTTCTGAGAGCTCTGTACACTGTTGTTCACGCCTCTACCCTCCTCATACACACACACTAAACAGCGGCTTGCAATCAGACAACTGTGGCAGTGTAAGGGTTAGCTCGCTATGTCGCCTTATAAGACCTTATTTGAAGCTCTATGATCTCCCACCCTTCAGCACTGCACTCCGCCAGAGTGATCCTAACCCTGCGTCGTCACCCGTTCCTGTATGCATTAGACCTTTCACCCCTTTGGTGAAATAATGGACTATTCCAGGTGAATAAATGCGCAATTTGTGGATTGAGGCAGCTATACGCACAGGCTTAAAAAGAAGGGAAATCTTGGTAACGCCCACCTTCCACCCCTTACCTGTTGCAATAAGCTAGTCCCAGCGCCTGCTCATTCCGGTCTACTGAGCTTTCAATGGTACAAAGTTGTTCACACCCCCCCCCCCCCTCCACACTGCAGCGGCCACACACTGCCAATGCAGGCCTGAGTGGTGGGCGGTGCAGCCAGGCTGGTGTGACGACCACGCTGGTAGCGGGCAGGGCTGAAGGGTGGGGGACTGCAGGCCTAACGCAGCGGACAGCATCATGCCCTCTCCACACTAACCCTTTAAGGACAGCATGGCGCTTCAGATAAACCACACTGCATTCATGCATCATATGCCCCTTTCGCATTTACCCTTTAAGGACAGCATGGCGCTTCAGGTGACCCCCGATGCTTGAATGCATCATGCCCATTCCACACTAACCCTTTAAGGACAGCATGGTGCTTCAGGTGAACCCCGATGCTTTAATGCATCATGCCCTCTCCACACTAACCCTTTTAGGACAGCATGGTGCTTCAGGTGACCTCCGATGCTTTAATGCATCATGCCCTCTCCACACTAACCCTTAAAGGACAGCATGGCGCTTCAGATGAACCACACTGCATTCATGCATCATGCCCTCTCCACACTAACCCTTTAAGGACAGCATGGCGCTTCAAATGAACCACACTGCATTCATGCATCATGCCACTTTCGCACTTACCCTTTGAGGACAGCATGGCGCTTCAGGTGACCTCTGATGCTTTAATGCATCATGAACTCTCCGCACCTACCCTTTAAGGACAGCATGACGCCTCAGGTGAACCCCCATGCTTTAATGCATCATGGCCTCTTTAGACTAGATGGGTCTAAGATCGGCATACTTCTTCATGTGAACAGTGATGCAATCATGCATCATTAGTGCATTAATTTTAATCATAGACTAATATATGTGATCCAGAATCATTGAAAGAAGCCGGCCACCACACCTATGGTGTGCATTTCCCCAATCCTTAAACTTTGAATCCTAGTCATCCTGATTAAATTACAGAGGCCGCGGGCCCGTATTATGTAATACCCAGCACACCTTGATGGCATTCGGTGTAATTATATCAACTTAATATTTTTTATCTAGTAGTTTACATTTCTGTGAAACCTGTGTTGCTAAGCAAATAGATACTTAGAACTGGTGTTGCTAAGCAACCACTCAACCTAGCAACAAAATCATTAAGATAAATAGATTACTAGGGCTCAATTTAGGGGGAATCAGTAAGTTTCTATTATGTGCAGAGGCAATTTTCAAACTATGGGGATGGCAGAGGGATTTTGGATAATATGGTGGCCATCTTGGATTTTGACCTGGTGGCCATCTTGCATTTTGGAAACATCAAAATTCGTAATTACATGAAGCACCCTTTTTACATCATATCTAGTCTGGCCTATCCTGCGAAAATCAGCTGTCAGGTATTTTATTCTATCTTTGGGCCATATTTGGTCTAAAATGACTGTACTAAAGGTGATGACACCTTTCAGAACTGCTTCACCTGCCTGTTTCCTTCCCCCCTAATGTGTCTACCCCTCCCCCCCCCCCCCACACACACACTACTGCCTCCCTCAACCCCTCCCTGCTGTGTATAGCCAACTTACATAAACATGAATTGTACTGGTAGACTGCTGAGTGTAAATGGTGTAGTGTACTGCAGGGTTTAGTAACAGAGGGGGTTCATTGATGTCTATATGTTTTCACTCCTAAGGAGGGGTACTTGGATATACCACACAGTGGCGATAAGGCACCAGTTGCAAAAAAGTGCTGGTCTTGTATAAGTTCCGGGATACATGGATCTTGAAATGTGCCAAATGAGCTTTAAGTGCTAAATTAGGATTTTGTATAAGCGCCTCCCTTGGGTCTAGAGCCTCAGCAAAATTGAAGAGAACCGGGGCCCGGGCGCTGAGTCAATGGTACTGTAAGTGGGCTTGACGCCCAATTCAGACTTATCACTGTTGATAGAGTGGTAAATATAACAACAGAGTGCTCTGACTTAATTCATAATGAACTAAAATGAGAGTCGTAGTGCTGTGACGTCACCGGAAGTGGTCCTGTCACCATGGTGACCGGGCGGCATACCACCATGGTGCTAATTACCCCCTGGATATTAAGCTACATTACCAGGTGCTAACAGTGCTAAGTACCGCACACAGCGCTAATCACCTCTACCTGGCTCACCAACTTAGGCCAATGTTTTTGTCTCTGATCGGGTGCTGTCTCTGACCAGGTGCCGTCTCTGACCAGGTGCCGTCTCTGACCAGGTGCCGTCTCTGACCGGCTTGGCTTGATAAGGTCAAAATACCAACAGCAGGAGGCTAATTATAATTATAATTATATAACAACCACCATAGCCAAAGGTATTTACAAATCCTTATATATATGAGTATAATTTTTTTTAAAACACCTTTTTTCTGACACCCGGTCAGAGATGTCATCCGGTCAGAGATGGCACCTGGTCAGAAACAAAAACATTGGGCCAAGTTGGTGAGACAGGGCCATCTGCCTGTCTACCTGGGTGCTGAACATGGGCAAAGAGTGCTCTCCCAGAAAACAAATAACGTTATACACCATTTTATAACGTTATATAACGTTATATGTCAACGTTTTTCTAAGCCTCTTAGTATGACATAACGTTATGTAAAGTTTAAAAGTTATTTTGACGTAAAATAACATATTTTTGTTAGCTGGGCTTTGTTGTGCTCAGGTAAAATGGTGAAAAGATGTTATGCTGCCCATGTCCTTGATTCCCATCTTCATGCCTGTCTATAGCGATATTTAGAGTTTCTCCGTATAAGCGGTCATGTTAGTTCTGGGGCCCTTGATGGGGGGGTCCCCATGTCGCATGTCGATTTTAAGAAATGGCCATGTCGCATGTCTATGTCGCTTAAAAATGCTCATGTCCCATGTCGATTTTAAGAACTGTCCATGTCCCATGTCGCTATCTTTTTAAGCCTCATGTCGCATGTCACTAGGCCTCATGTCGCATGTCGAATTTAAGAAATGCCCATGTCGCCATGTCGAATTTAGGGGTCTAGGGCCATAGTTCTGAGCTCTGAATTCCTCATGAGGCATATAGACAAAGGCCCATGGCCAGAGGATATTTTGGTATCGTTCCCCCCAAGGTGGGGCTGGGGCAGTATCCCACGAAGCCGCAGGCTGAGTGGGATGCGCCCCAGCCCCACCGAGGGGGGAACGGTACCAAAAATCCTCTGGCCATGGGCCTTTGCCTTTATTTCATGGTTTTTATTCTTCAAAATATGTTTAGTTGCATATAAATGGCCATAAGAATTTGAACAAATGATGATGTCATAGGCCATGTGATACAGGAGGACCGTATCCCATGGGGGGCATGGGATACGGGATTTCTAGTACTTAAGCATAGTGGTCATCGTATCCACCATGAAATAAGGACCGTACATCCACACACCAAGGAACAAGCTAAGTAGCGACAGCAGAACCGGAGCAGGAACTGATTGCCTGTGTCAGTGTACACACAGTGCTGGGGGTCTTGATGGGGGGTCCCCATGTCACATGTCGATTTTAAGAAATGCCCATGTCGCCCTGTCGATTTTAAGAAATGCTCATGTCCCATGTCGATTTTAAGAAATGCCCATGTCGCCCTGTCGATTTTAAGAAATGCTCATGTCCCATGTCGATTTTAAGAAATGCCCATGTCGCCCTGTCGATTTTAAGAAATGCTCATGTCATCATGTCGATTTCAAGAAATGGTCATGTCCCATGTCACTATCTCTGAGATTTCTCATGTCCCATGTCACTAAGGCTCAAAATGCCCATGTCGCCATGTCGATCTTAGCGGGTCGACCCGCATAGTGCTCGGGGAACAAGTCCACACCAGTTAGAGCGCTATAAAGACTACTGCTAGTACAGGGGCCGCTACATCTGAGCCAGCTGTGACGTCATAGACTGCATGACGTCATGGCTATTTCGTCTCAAAGTGGCCAATTTGATGACTCAATTTTAGATAAATATTTAGCGGAAATCCTTGTGACGCTGTAGAGCACACCTGAGAGGAAACGCCTTTTGCCGTTTGACATTCCTGCTCTACGCTCTATGCTTGTGTGCCATGGTGACAGTTCCGGCAACTGTCAAACCAGGGGGGAGGGTACTTGAGTTTTTTCTGATACGGGTTTTTGGCTGGACCAACAACAGCCCTTACCCTTGCTAGGGATCTTTCGTGTCAAAAACTTACCCTTGCTAGGGCACTTCCAGCCCCAATGTCCTTTTTTTGGCACAAAATGTACATCTGATGGCTAATTCAAATGAGAAATCTTCCCCTGTCCGCAAAACTTTTGCAAAAAAAATGGGGAAAATACAGGTCATATTGGTGAAAAAGTGACCCTTGCTAGGGTCATTTTGTCGAAACTAGACCCTTTCTAATGACATTTCCCCCTTAAAATAGGACCCTTGCTAGGGAGAAAGTACCCTAGCCAGCCGCACACATGTGTATACAAAATATACTAAGTGCCCCCCCCCCCCTGGCTGTCCAACCCGTGATACACCCCACGTACCTGGTGGGGGTCTGAAGGGGGGGTCCCCATGTCAAATGGCGATCTTAAAAAATGACCATGTCACATGTCAATGTCGCTTAATAATGCCCATGCCCCATGTCGATTTTAAGAATGGCTCATGTTGCTTGCAACAATGCTTTTCAAGCCTCATTTCGCATGTTTCATGCCTCATGTCAATCGACAATTCTAAGAAATAGCCATGTCACGGTGTTGAATTTGGCCATCCACCCCTATGCCGGAAGTTGTACCCGGGGGGGCCACTCCCTATCGTTTCTATAGTAGCTATGTGTGAACATCACCTCAAATTTAAGACCCTTATCACGGGAGGCAAATTAACAACCCTTTTAACAGAAAATTTAGCAAAATATAGTACCCTAATCAAGGGGGACCACAAAAGAAATTCCCTCATCAAAAGTGATTAATGAAAATGGTAGAAATGACCCACAAAATGTAAACCTGAACTTTGCCCCATTCTGCAACAAAACATACAAAGCTGTCTTCAAAGTTGAGAAATGGTAGATTAAATTGTCATCTGAGAGTTTCTAGTCACCTGTACCTTGAAATGTACCCCTTTTCCTCCAAAACTGCCTAAAATGCACCCCTTTTCAAGGATCCTTGCGGGCCCTTGCCTAGAGCCCAAAAAGATACCCTTTCCCTTGGAATCGTGTTCACACATAGTCAGTAATGCTGAGGGAGTGGCCCCCCCGGGTAGTTGTATCAGGACTGTGGCCAGTCACCCCCACGTGGGGCATCAATAATTCTACTCAGTAGCTGCAGCAACGATCAATACCTGTCCCTGATCTGGGCTGCGGCACGCCTAGCGGGGTCAGTATCTGGGCCGGTCCGCTCCAGGTACAGCATGCAGGCTTTTATAACACGTGTTTTTATGTACCGTATTCAATAATGCCCCCCTAATAAACCCCCTAATAAATGCACTACCCCTAATAAGCACCCCCCCTTTTTGAATTTATTTTGTGACTTAGAAAGAGCCATTGAATTCCATGATTTTGGAAACAATCAAAGTATTAAAACGCCATGTACTTCCTGGAAACATACCATTAGCAGTAGCGCTGTTTATGTAGGATGTGCTTCCTTTCCTACCCCGAGTGTTTTGCACCTCTGTATTCCAGGAAGGAAATGTGGGGCCCTTGATGGGGGGGTCCCCATGTCGTATGTCGATCTTAAGAAATGCCCATGTCCCATGTCGCTAAGGAAAAACCCATGCCCCTAGTGTCATTAAGGGGGGTCTTTGGGGCCGCAGGGTAGAATGAAATCAGCGCATTCAGAGCGGTTTGAAACAGGTTAGAATCTATATCATCAGAACATTTTGGAATTTACACTTGAATTAATGTGTTTTGAGGGAGTTTGAACTTGTCATTCGAGAAAAAATTAGGAATATCATCATGAGATTAGTGTAGTTTAGGCCTTTCTGAGGTTCTGGTGCTATTCAAATCCATGTCACTATAAGGCCAATGTCGCATGTCAGACTTAAGAAATGCTCCATGTCCCATGTCACTAGTATGGCCATGTCCCATGTCGATTTTAAGAAATGGCCATGTCGCCATATCGGATTTAAGAAATGGCCATGTCGCCATATCGGATTTAAGAAATGGCCATGTTGCCATATCGGATTTAAGAAATGGCCATGTCGCCATATCGGATTTAAGAAATGGCCATGTCGCCATATCGGATTTAAGAAATGGCCATGTTGCCATATCGGATTTAAGAAATGGCCATGTCGCCATATCGGATTTAAGAAATGGCCATGTCGCCATATCGGATTTAAGAAATGGCCATGTCGCCATATCGGATTTAAGAAATGGCCATGTTGCCATATCGGATTTAAGAAATGGCCATGTCGCCATATCGAATTTAAGAAATGGCCATGTTGCCATATCGGATTTAAGAAATGGCCATGTCGCCATATCGGATTTAAGAAATGGCCATGTTGCCATATCGGATTTAAGAAATGGCCATGTCGCCATATCGGATTTAAGAAATGGCCATGTCGCCATATCGGATTTAAGAAATGGCCATGTCGCCATATCGGATTTAAGAAATGGCCATGTCGCCATATCGGATTTAAGAAATGGCCATGTCACCATATCGAATTTAAGAAATGGCCATGTCGCCATATCGAATTTAAGAAATGGCCATGTCGCCATATCGAATTTAGTGGTCTAGCGCCATAAATGCAGCATTGTGTGTCAGTAAGTATACCTGGCTAGCACAAGGTGGACCCCATCAGCCATTCAGCGTTAGGGACCACCTGAGACACCCCTCTGCAGAATAGTATAGTGACATCTACTTATCCTTTAGGTCACAGAATTGCCTCGCGACCACAAAAGAATCAGACTTTGTTAGGTCACACAGGGCTCACACATAACAAATACAATGATTTATCCGGATTTCCGCTTTTCCGAAGACTGAAAGGGATTTATACAGATCCTATGAAAAAATATTTTGACAATAAAAGGCAGGGGATCTTAGTCTGAAGAGGGGCTCCATCCAATGCAAATTGTAAAAAAGAAAAGTGCCCATGATAACGGGTTTTGGCTGCTTCTTGGATTTTTCTTGAAGACCCGGCTGACTCTACACACACCTGTACACACCTACAGGTGGGTGGTGCATGTACAGGTGGTACTGACTGCTATATTACTCCAGGTCACTACCCAGGCCACTTTAAACTTTAATTCAATACAAACAATATGAATTGTTAGCTTCACATGCACAGCCCGCATGCTCACTTAACTCTTTAAAGATGGTATAATGCAATAATGCAGCATGCCTTTAGCCTTCATGGTGCAAGAATGCAGCCCTGGCGAGTAACTCTCCAGTGCTGCAATGCTGATTAATCATTCCAGCACCTTGCTGACCCTTCAGGGTTGAGACATTCCCGAAGGGTTGGAATGGTGCACCAATGTAGCCCAAGGGAGTTACGCGCCGGGTTGCATTGATGCATTTTGTCATCTTTTCGCAACAAATGTCATCTTTTAGTAGCATGCCATCCTTGAAGAGTTCCTAATTCCCTTTGATTATTGAGTAGAAATACTGCATCCACTAAGAACTTCACTACTCCAAGAAAAAAAAGAAAGAAACATAACTCAAATAGTGCATATTCCTTCTTTTTTCCCTCTCACCAGCTTGGACATTTTAATGACATGGTTAATAAAAAGCCTCCCTCAGCACTTTTTCAGGACAGTGAAGTTGCCGCAACAGGTGAGGGCCAAGGTAACGTCCTGTAGGATGAAATGATGCCACCCGAGCCCCGGCCTTATTGCAGGGATGCAAAGTGTTACAATCTTTTTCGTAATTTTACTATTTTGACACCCATTACGACCATTACGATTTCTTGTAGCAAATTACGATTTTCAGGAATTTTTTTAGGTGTGTATACAAAAAAAGGCCTATCCCTTATCTTGTGTGGTGCAACTTGGGGGAAAAACATTTAATCCCCTTCTTTCGAAACTGCTTGCCATACACTGTTCTGATGTAGTATGGGTAGGCATTCATTATTACGTTATGAAATGGTGCATGAAACACAAACCTATGTGCAAGAGCATTCTTCAAGGAAACGATTTTTGTTACGATTTCTGTTACGATCTCAAGTTAAAATTGTTACAATTTTGGGCCACAAAAGTCGTAACAAATACGATTTGAGGGTGAGGTAACTTGGCATCCCTGTTATTGCTGGTGGTCTACCTTTCTGATCCCTCCTCAGTGAACCACATCAGAGATATCAAATGCCGCGGTTTGTCTACCCCTACCTACTATGATACCAGCCCAGGTATGTAGGACCAGGCAAATATAAGAACACTTGCTGTATATGTATGGTAACTTGTAAGACTGGGGTAGGGTAGACATCAAGACTGTGTTAGGAGAGTGATGTCCCTACTACATTAGGATGTCAGAGAGGTCCCTGACGGGTGGAGCTCTGCCTCAGAGTGACGCCTTACCTGGGGCAGGCAGAGACACGAGCAGCGTCCCTGTTACCATGGTTACTGTATTTCTGTCACCATGGTTACCGTACCACTAGGAGGCTCATTACAAACCTGCAGCGCTCCGTGGTGTGCTTATTAACCTTTAAGTCCCGCGTGATGCTGCCCGGGTTCATGTTCATTAGTGAGTTACTCACCTGTGCTGTATTAGTGCATCATGCCAACCCTTCAATCAGAGTCTTAGTACTGGGTCAGGATGATGCATGAATGCAGCACCATCAGATACATGCTGGGGCTGCATTCATGCATCATGATGACAAAAGGTGATGGTTTTATAAAGAACTCTGCTGCCCTTACAAGGTTAATCTTACCTCGGAGCATGATGTCCGATTGGATGAGGGGATGTGCGTAGGAGGGGGGAAGGACCTAGAGATAGATGCTCCTACATGGATGTGGGTAGGGGGGGAAGGACCTAGAGATAGATGCTCCTACATGGATGTGGGTCCGGGATGTGGGTAGGGGGGGGGGGAAGGACCTAGAGATAGATGCTCCTACATGGATGTGGGTAGGGGGGGAAGGACCTAGAGATAGATGCTCCTACATGGATGTGGGTAGGGGGGGAAGGACCTAGAGATAGATGCTCCTACATGGATGTGGGTAGGGGGGGAAGGACCTAGAGATAGATGCTCCTACATGGATGTGGGTAGGGGGGGAAGGACGGAGAGATAGATGCTCCTACATGGATGTGGGTAGGGGGGGAAGGACGGAGGGATAGATGCTCCTACATGGATGTGGGTAGGGGGGGAAGGACGGAGAGATAGATGCTCCTACATGGATGTGGGTAGGGGGGGAAGGACAGAGAGATAGATGCTCCTACATGGATGTGGGTAGGGGGGGGAGGACGGAGAGATAGATGCTCCTACATGGATGTGGGTAGGGGGGGAAGGACCTAGAGATAGACGCTCCTACATGGATGTGCGTAGGAGGGGGGGACCTAGAGATAGACGCTCCTACATGGATGTGGGTAGAGGGGGGGGAAGGACGGAGAGATAGATGCTCCTACATGGATGTGGGTAGGGGGGGGAAGGACCTAGAGATAGACACTCCTACATGGATGTGGGTAGGGGGGGGGGAAGGACCTAGAGATAGATGCTCCTACATGGATGTGGGTAGGAGGGGGGAAGGACGGAGGGATGGAGAGATTCCTTCCTTCCTAGCTACCTACCTACCTTCCTTCTATACATGTCCATTGCTCCTATTCTACCATTCTCCCTATCTTAGCATACTCAATAATACATATGCCACCAACTCTGGTTTAGAGTCCTAGCCCATATACCTGGGGTCAGTCTACAAGGGGAAAGAAATCATCCATCCTCTGACGGAAGATGCTAGACTGAAGTCTATATAATATACTATTTACATAAATCAGGAAGCCTTAAAGCTATATAAATCTGAAAGCTGTATAAGGTAGAGTGTAGTTGTATAACAACGGTACCACTCTACTTTAGACAGCTCTACCCGGTAGTGGTGTAGCAACTCGCTGTGTATCACGGTGTATTAGGGAGTGGTCATTTTTAACAATGGGGAGATTAGTGGATTTGGGGGGGGGACCAAAAGAATTGCATGCTCAATTTCAACTTGCTTGAGGGGGGGACCAAAAAGATTTCGCCCTGCTCACGCGAAAATCCACCGGCCCACCCCCTACCCACTCTTATTAAAAAATGACCACTCCTTTAGAGCTATACACTGTACATTGTATTATTCAAGCTGTAGCCTGCTACATAAGACAGCTCTAGCCGGTAGTGGTGTAGCAACACACTGTGTATCACGGGGTATTAGAGGTGTATACCTCTGTATTATTCAAGCTGTAGCATGCTACTTTAAGGAGTGGTCATTTTTTAACAACATGGGGGGGTTGGTGGATTTGGGGGGGGGGCCAAAAAAATTTGGACCCCTCTTGAGGAGGGGACCAAAAAATTTGCACCCCTTTTTACCGAAAAAGCCAGCGCGCTACTATAGCTCAAAGGGGTCGGCCGCGCTCAATTTAAACTTGTCTTAGGGGGGGACCAAAAAAATTTCAACCCGCTTGCGCGAAAATCCACCGACCCCCCTGTTGTTAAAATATGACCACTCCCTTAGACAGCTCTACCCGGTAGTGGTGCAGCAACACGCTGTGTATCACAGTGTATTAGAGGTGTATACCTCTGTATAATGCAGGACTGTGCCGCGCTATGTAAGACACCTCTACTCGGTACTTGTATAGCGTCTGCATCCAGTGTATAAATAATTCTACTCAGACTAAATCAATCAATAACTGTCCATGCTAGAGCTCCACTGCAGGTGAGGTCTGAATCCAGGCCGTTATAATTCAACTGCAGCAAGCAGGCGTTTTATAACACTTCTTACACTTTGATTATATCGCTGCAAGAATCTATTGATTTAAGCAGTAATTAAGGTAGATTAAGGAGTGGATTCCACTGTAGCCGATCTCTTCCCCGAAGGAGCCCTGGCTGGGGCCAAATGGAAAATCGGAAGATTTTACGATAGTGAATATTTCAGATTTTTCATCCGGCCCCGGCCAGGGCTTCATTCGGGAAGAAATCGGCTACAGTGGAATTCACCTTTAATGTCCCTTTAATCAACTTCAAATGAGTTATTTTTCTTCAGCTCAAAGTTGCTCAAAGTTGGCTCAAGCTGCTAGAAAAGGTCATTAATTGACTGAAAGTTTTGCTTAAAGTTGCTTAAATCTTGTACAGCATGAGGAATAGGTGACTACAGGTGATTTTGAGTCACAGAAAAACACAATACAACCTCCCACAACAGTCATGGTTTTTCTTGTAACTAGAGACTAACAGATTATTTTTCTGAAAATATCATTTGAGAGTTTCCTCATCCTGGTTGTGGCTTGTGTCACCATGACAACGGTTAATTATCGAAACTTCCCTGAAACCTGAGTTGGTTAGTGCCCCCTCACCCACCCTCATCCCATCATGAGGAACAGGTGAGTACAGATGTATTATGAGTCACAAAACACACAATACACTTCCCACAACAGCCATGGGTTTTCCTCTAACTAAAGACCTTTTTTTTGTCATTTTTAACAAATTATTTTTCTTAGAATCTCATTTGATAATTTCCTTTTTCCTGTTTGTGCCTTATGTTACCATGACACCGGTTCTCAGTTATAGAGACACCATCCACTTCTTTGAAACAGGTGTTAGCTAGGGCCCCTCCCCACCCCCAGGTGCTTAAAATGTTTCTCACCTCCCTGTTAAGGTGACTGCCATCCTTATATACCTCTATAGCTACTCATTAACATCTCTAGTACTAAATCATACATCTCTATACTTACAGTGAGTGGTCTTGTAATGTTCCTCAAAATATAAACATACTTGCTGTATCTGAGGAATAATTTATAACATTCCTGTGTATGTATGCTATCTATAAGCCGTTTTCAGTTCTCCCAGAAGTCAGCCAGTCATAGAGGTCAGTCGGTCATAGAGGTCAGCTGGTCATAGAGGTTAGCTGGTCATAGAGGTCAGCTGGTCATAGAGGTCAGCTGGTTATGGAGGTCAACCAGTCATAGAGGTCAGCCAGTCATAGAGGTCAGCTGGTTATAGAGGTCACTCGGTCATATACAAAAGTCGGTCATAAATTGTTGGTGACACCGAGTCATATAGCTCCCGTTGTAAAGCTGTGTTGTGTTTTGCAGGCCTGACGCTGGGCACACCCCTATACCCCCAGTACTAATGTACCTCTATACCCCCAGTACTAAACCTGATGTACCCCTATACCCCCAGTACTAAACCTTATGTACCCCTATACCCCCAGTACTAATGTACCCCTATACCCCCAGTACTAAACCTGATGTACCTCTATACCCCCAGTACTAATGTACCCCTATACCCCCAGTACTAATGTACCCCTATACCCCCAGTACTTATGTACCTCTATACCCCCAGTACTAATGTACCTCTATACCCCCAGTACTAATGTACCTCTATACCCCCAGTACTAATGTACCCCTATACCCCCAGTACTAATGTACCTCTATACCCCCAGTACTAATGTGCCCCTATACCCCCAGTACTAATGTACCCCTATACCCCCAGTACTAATGTACCCCTATACCCCCAGTACTAATGTACCTCTATACTCCAGTACTAATGTACCCCTATTTCCCCAGTACTAATGTACCTCTATACCCCCAGTACCTACGTACCCCTATACCCCCAGTACTAATGTACCCCTATACCCCCAGTACTAATGTACCTCTATACCCCCAGTACCTACGTACCCCTATACCCCCAGTACTAATGTACCCTATACCCCCAGTACTAATGTACCTCTATACCCCCAGTTCATGTACTAACATGTTACCCTTCTACCTGCAGGCCTGACGCTGGGCGGGCACGTCCTGTTCATGCTCATCACGGCCATCCTGGTACGGACCGGCTACGACATCCTGCCCATCACCTTTGACCGGATCCCGTTGGATATCCGAGACGATGAGGACTACCTGAGGGGGCTGGGGTGGTCGCTGAGGGACGATGCCGATAACGAGATCATTACCCGCATGGGGAGTAATGCAGCGAACGTGTCAGAGCGAAGTATGCGATCGGAGGCGTTGTTTCTACTGTTCCAACTGCCAGGGGGCAACGTGTTCACACAGGTAAGTGATCTCTCCCGTACCTTGCCTAAGTTTTAGGGGGGGGGGGAGAATCAGGTTCCAATTTAAAATTGAGTGATTCTCCCGTGTTGAAATGTAGTGCTAGGAGCATAGATCTGTGAATTCTCTTCTTCACTTGTGTTAAACATATTTACACTCAATCACAGATGACACTTTTGTAGCGATTCCTACTTTTTGCTGGAAATTCTGTATTGAATTATGTTTAGTTCCCATAATAAATTTCCTCCTTGTAAGATTTTCTACATTTTGCCAACGACTGAGTGACATTTCTGATCGATACACCCTTTAGCTGTAGCCACAATGCCACGTAAATCATTCACCTTTCTGAAGAAGCTGTAAATATTTCAGCCAGAAGTGCACTTTGAGCTTATAAGTTGGAATGCAGCAATCCAGACCAAAGTAAAATAGCCATGAATCCCTTTCCTGATTATCATGGTCTCACTTTAATCAAGATAAGATGGACCTGTCCTTCTTACAAACCCAACATGCATGTCCTTCTTCCAAAAAGGGTGAATTTTAGGTTTACAAAAATTTTGAAAAAATTGTCCCATTTTTACCTTTTTTTTGTTCAATTTAAGGGTATGGTAGAGGGGCTGTAAAAAAAAATCCGACCTACCGACCCTAGACTTTCTCCCCATGTAACCTGAAACTAACCTTTTTTTAAAATTTGGCTTCAAAATCAAAACAAACTGAACGAATGAATGAATGTCCTTCTTTTTTTAAGTGCACTTTGCGGTCATTAGTTGGAATACAGTTATCGAGATCAAAGTAAAATAGCCATGAATGCCTTTCCTATTTTTAGTTTTACCTTTGAAATTATTTTTTTTGCCTTAGGCCACTTAAAATTGATTATCAGCTTTGCGGACAGCGCCCGCATCCTCTAAAATGGGCCGCATCGGTGCTTTTTTTCATCTTTTGAGAAAAAAATGGCCTACTAGTTGGAATATAATAATCGAGATCAAAGTAAAATAGCCATGAATGCCTTTCCTATTTTTACACTTTTTTGGGGAAAATTTTAGTTTTACTTTAAAAAAAAAAAAATTGCCTCAAAGGCTAAGACTTCTCAAACCAAATAGTAAAATCCTTTGCCAGGGTCGTCGAGTTTATATAACACCTCAGTTAAATTTAGAATCGCCCAAGCACAATCCCTGAGATCCAGGTATGTCCTAGCCCTGTAGGATCGTTTTCCCTAGCAAAGTACCCAAAAAATAATGGCTTAGGCAACCAAGAAATAGGATGCTGGTTGTTCCCTTCCAGCAATTCACTGCTTTACATAAGTTGCACTGGTGTGACCAGCAGTTAGACTATGCCAGTGGTAGTATACAATACTATTGATACCCACCAGTGTACTAACTGTCTAGACTACCACTTGTGTGTCCACAGAAAACGGTATACTACCCCTTGAATAGACCACATCCCATGGATTCGGTTAAAAATAAACACTTAAATACACAAGGATTCCTTTCTGCATTGTGTATCCCTAGAAGCCTAGTTCAATGATCAATTTAAGGAGGTTATGATAGCTTTATCCTGGTTTTATAGAATGTTTCATACCAAGTCAAGCCTGATTCATGGTCCCCCTACCAATCTCACCTGACCAGGCCGGGTCAAGGTAATAGAGTTGTCCAGTTGTGCTATTCATAGCTGATTGGGGATCAAACAAACGCAGTGCCCTGTGCTGGGTGCAGTCAGTAGGGTTTGTATACTACATGATCCACTCTCCTCCAGTCTCAGAGATCGGCCCCTTTAACAAACATGCATGCCCTTGTTCTAACAGGAGAACCTGAAGTTGATGAAGACGGTGGAGGACGACTTCTTCAACACGCCGGAGTTCCAGTCCAAGTTCTGTCTGCTGGACTCGAGTCAGGCCTGCACCAAGCCCCGCTCCGTGCTGCGATACTTCGACGGGACCTACAGCTCGCTGGATAGCACCTTTAACGACCCCAACTTTAACAACGTACAGAACGTGTTGTACAAGGCCTACACACACAACTACACCAAGCAGGGCTTCCAGTACCACCTGGGTGTCAATGCTGTTATAGACGTCTCCACCGCCCGGTCTGACATCACCCGCGGTTACCTCAACCTGGGCGCCCCCCTAGCCGGCTACGCCAACTCCACAGACAGGGAGGACGAACAGGACGAGAAACTCAAGACGTTCATGACCAACGAGTTTAAGGTTAGTGAAACCTTGCCCAGCTAAGGCCACACCAAAAAAAAAAGTTGGTCAATGGATTTCACTTTTCAAAAAATGGTGCGAGCGAGCGAAATTTTTTTTTTTTTTTTAAGAGAATTTTTTTTTTTGTCAATGGATTTTGTTGGTGGAAAAGTGGAGTGAGCGACAAATTTTTTTTTTTTTACCCAGCCTCTGACAAAAGTTCCCTAACATAAAATTTATTGGTTGATCAGGGGGAGTCTACTGGAAGAAAAATTTGAAAAAAAATAAAAAATCTCAATTTTGAAAAAAATGAGGCGAGCGAAATCCATTGACAATTTTTTTTTCAAAAAAAAAAAATTCCATTTCCGAAAAAAAAAGGTGCGCGAAATCCATTGACCAACTTTTTTTTTTGGTCTGGCCTAACAGTAAACGTTTTGCAAACGTTTGCAAAACGTTTACTGTTAGTTGGGTGGTTATCAGCCTACCTTGGTAAAAGCCGAATGTGAGTTTGAGAAGAAAAAATCGCCTCATGATAAAAGTGTATCAAATAAGTTTTTTCTTTTCCAAAGGTAGTAAGTATCGATGGTCTATCAAGAAAATCACTTTTGCGTAATAATCATCGGATGTTCTATTGGTCAATACAGCAAGAAAAGCTAACTTTTCAGAAAAGTTGTTGATAAAATCTTTGAACATTTCTGAAGCACGACCCACAAATGTTTGAAAACAACCTCAAAATCCAGCATTCAAGTATACACCATTTGAAAGATAATTGCCATGTGGATGATCGCCTGATATGAGAAGTTTGCAAATGTAGTCAATACAGACGATGTTAGGCCACACCAAAAAAAAAAGTTGGTCTACGGATTTAGTTTTCCAGAAATAGGTGTGGTAGGGCAAATAATTTTTTTCCCCCAAATTTCTTTTTGTCTATGTATTTCAACCTTAAATTAGGGGGGGCGGGCAAATTAATTTTTTCCCGAGGGAAAATCTCATTTTTTAATTTTCACAAAGTGATATCTTTTGGCTGACGAACAGAAAAGGCCACCAAAAACCGAAAAAAATCCATAGACACAATTTGTTTCAAAAAAAAATTGGGATTTTCGAAAATATGCTGCGGGAAATCTGTAGACCAACTTTTTTATTTGGTGTGGTCTCCTGAGGATTCTGCTAAAACCAATGTTAACACAACTTCATTATGTAAAAGTCGCCCTTTCTTGACGCATGGGTTTATACCTTGCAGGTGAAGGCAGAGGCGTACTACAAGTCGGGCGTGGGACAGATGAAGTTCATCTACAACAGCGGCACTCTGATAGGACTGACCATCTCCGGCCAGGTGTTTAAGGACATGGCGCTGGCCATCGGCAGCCTGGCCTTTATCGTGGTGTTTGTGTGTCTGCAGACAGGCAGCCTCTGGGTCGGGCTCTGGGCCATCTTTGGTGTCATTGCCAGCTTCGTGGAGGCCAACCTCTTCTACAGGGTCATCCTGGACTACCGCTACTTCGGGATATTCCACGTGTTGGGGATCTTCATCATTCTGGGCATCGGGGCGGACGATGTCTTTGTGTTCTACGACACATGGAAGGAGTCTGCACACCACAGGTACACAACTGACTATACTTCATTTATCGTAAAGATATTACTTGAATAAAATAGAACTGGCTCCTAATATCTTAATTAATAACATCCATCTTAATATTCCTTAGCTGTATTCTTATTTCTGTATCTATATGTACGTGTGTTTTTATAGCCTATGGACCATTTGTACAACGATTGAGTCTGAAATAAAGATTTGAATTGAATTGAATTGAATCTTCATGATAAAAAAGGCCTAGCAAAATAAATGTTGTGTTTCAGGCAACATGCTGATAAACATTAGGTAGGATAGGTTGGATTTCTTTTCATTTTAATTTTCTGACTGAACTGACTATACTTCATTTATCATGAAGATATTACTTGAATAAGGCAAAAAAAATAATAAAAGGTATGTTGGTGGGTAACATGGGGAGAAAGTCTAGGGTCGGTAGGTCGGTTTTTTTTTTAACATGAAAGTACTAGCCAGTTTTTGTGTAAACTCTAAAATTGACGAAAAATGTATAGAAATCTGAAATTTCCTTCAAAATTGCATGAAAAACGTAGGGTCGGCCCTGTTTTAGTAGGTTGGGTCGGGTGACCTGAAACAAAGCTTTTCATTTGGCCTAAGATAGAACCTGCTGCTAATATCTTCATGATAAAAAAGGCCTGGAAAAACACATTGTGTGTTTCAGGAAACATGCTGAAAAATGTTAGGTAGGGTAGGTTGGATTTTCATTTCACTTTTTTTTTCACAAAGCCTAGAATGATTGCAGAATCTACATTTCTAGGTACCGTACCGTCGCAATAGAGTGCCGGTTTCAAAAGAGCACCAGTCTTGTATAAGCATAGGGGGTACAGTGGTATTGAAATGTTCCTTAAGCACTCAAATAAGCGCCTGTTTTGGGTCTAATTTGAAGAGCGCCCCGGCGCTATTTCGTGACGGTACAGTATGTACTTTTGAACTGAAAAATATAACAAGAGTGAAAACATATCAATCTGGTGAAATCTATCTATAACACTCTTGAAGCGTTATTCTACATGTTATGTTATATTCTAGGTTCTAAGAGTTTGGCTCACCGACTCGCTGAAACCTGCTGTAAAGCATCCCCCTACATACTGTTATGTAAACCCTGATGTTTTGATATATCGTAGGTACATGAGTTTGGCTCACCGACTCTCCAACATTTACTGTAAAACCTCCATGTTACATTCTAGGTACAAGAGCCTGGCTCACCGCCTGTTATGTTATACATTGTAGGTACAAGAGCCTGGCTCACCGCCTGTCGGACACTTACCGTAAAGCCTCCCTGGCCATGTTGTTTACCTCCCTGACCACGGGCATCGCGTTTGCCATCAGTGCCGCCTCCCCCTTCCTGGGGATCGGTTCGTTCGGCGTGTTCTCCACCATCCTGATCTTCATGGACTACATCAGTGTGATCGTGTTCTTCCCGTGTGTGGTGGTCAGCTACCACCTGTGGTGGCAGAAGTACAAGTGCTGCTGCTGCTGCCCCAGCCGCGAGGTGCCAGTAGGGGACAACCCCCCTGGGGGCACCGACACCCACAGGAAGAACATTGTGGTGCGCTTCTTTGCCGGCCCCTACTACAGGTTCATCACACACAAAGTAAGGCTTTGCCACATGATACTTCAAAAACAGTAAATACTTTAATTAGGCACTTTTACAAATTTATTCTTTATTTGTACTTTATTTAGATGAAATACTTTATTCATACTTTATTTAGATGAAATACTTTATTTATGCTTTATTTTCAAGAAAAGTTGAATTTTCTGGGCCAAATGGTTATTTTTTTGGTGTACACAAGCATGGATGCCAAAAGAAGCATGCACACAATTTTTATCTTTAATGGGAAGCAATTTTTTTCACACTGATGCGCAAAAATAAACCCACATTCCATCCCATCTCCTACTCCTGAATTTTCAAAAGTTGCCAAAAAAGGAATGCTCACGTAAGATTTTGTACAAATATTAGTTTTCATGGACCGTGGTTATACTTTATTTATACTTTATTTGAGCTGGCACTGGCAACACTGAGTTTGGTCTTATATTACAGGCCCTTTAACTCTAAAAGTTAATAGAAATGCATATATGACTTCACTATGGGTACCAGTTGTTCTTAGTATTCAGGTCTTTTAAGGTAGTTTGCACCTAGGGTGAGAGTACTTGAAACACCTTTTTTTGGGCTTTATCATATCTCTGTGTTCAACAAGATACTGTAGCGGGCAGGTATCGCTCGGGGCAGACCGAGCGTGCCTGGAGAGCGCACTGCCCACCTCTGGTAGCTCAAGTACCATAGTAGAGTGGTGGGGAAGCAGCTAGCCCTGTGGTGTAGTGGTTAGCGTTCTTAACTCTGAGCCGAGGGACCGGGGTTCGATTCCCCATGGGGCTGGACCATTTTCCGCTGCCCTTTGCAATGCCATATGAAACCATGTTAAGTAGGTAAGCACTGAATAGTCTGGCAGAGTAGGACAAGTCCTGTGTTGTTTGTAGTGGGTAGTGAAGCTGCTACAGATGGACGACCCGGAGAATGAGCACCGTAAAAACCTGGTGGTGCGCTTCTTTGCCGGCCCCTTCTACAGAGTCATCTCCCATAAGGTTGGCAACCGGTCACCACAGCTCTGTTATCAGTTCTATGAGGACTTAGAGTTAATGTTCATGATGCTGAAAGTGTTGAATTGAAAGTTATTTTGTTGATGTTTCGTTGTACTTTACCGTAACAGAGGTTATTTGCTGCTTTAACCCTTACTCAGGTTATCTATCTAGAACAGGGTGTTCCGCAGTTGGAAAAATGATACCGCAAAAGCTGGAGCTATGAGCTATCAAACTGATTGCCAAATATTTCTCATAAGCAGTCAGTTCTCAATTTGGCCCTTAGAATGTCTACATTGCCTAATGAATTTGCATTAACCCTTATTTCCCCACTCCCAGGTTATGAACTTATCCAGTGTTTACTTTCCCACACTCAGGTTATCCCATGTTTAACCCTTACCTTCCCACACCCATGTTTAACCCTTACTTTCCCACACTCAGGTTATCCCACGTTTAACCCTTACTTTCCCACACCCAGGTTATCCCATGTTTAACCCTTACTTTCCCACATCCAGGTTATCCCATGTTTAACCCTTACTTTCCCACACCCATGTTTGACCCTTACTTTCCCACACTCAGGTTATCCCACGTTTAACCCTTACTTTCCCACACCCAGGTTATCCCATGTTTAACCCTTACTTTCCCACACCCCGGTTATCCCGTGTTTAACCCTTACTTTCCCACACCCCGGTTATCTCATGGTTAATCCTAGACTTGCTCAAGTCCTAGAATTTGAATAAAGACAAAAAATATACTTTTCTCAACTATACTTTTCTCAACTGTCTAATTCTAGAGACTTGTTAGACTGGGACGATAGCTATTGAAGCCCCCCATGCATCACACCCCCTGGCCACAACCCCCTCCCCTCTGACCACTCCCCCTCTCCAGTACCAAACCTGTAACATAAACATTGTGGTCATCCCACTAATTGGCACCAGGTCAGAGACCAGATTTAACTCTCATTAAAACATCATTTCTCATTGACACCCTTCCCCCATTTCTTTGAAGTCCTGCCTGTGGTGGCCTGTGGTGACAGCCTTGATGAGAGCTGATTAGGGGAGAGCAGCTCACAAAACCAACCTTCTTGCCCCCATGTTGACATATGCCATATAAGGGACTGGTGACCATCCTGACCGGTCTGGACAGCCAAATTCCCAGTCTATCCAGTCAGTGGGAACAACCAGGGGAGGGGAGGAGGAGGGGAGGGGTAGTGCATGGCGGAGTAGAGCTCCCACTGATGCAGGCCAGTCTAGGTTAACCCTTACTTTCCCACACCCCGGTTATCCCGTGTTTAACCCTTACTTTCCCACACCCCGGTTATCCCACGTTAACCCTTACTTTCCCACACCCAGGTTATCCCATGTTTAACCCTTACTTTCCCACCCCCAGGTTATCTCCCATGTTTAACCCTTACTTTCCCACCCCCAGGTTATCCCATGTTTAACCCTTACTTTCCCACACCCAGGTTATCCCATGTTTAACCCTTACTTTCCCACACCCAGGTTATCCCATGTTTAACCCTTACTTTCCCACACCCAGGTTATCCCATGTTTAACCCTTACTTTCCCACACCCAGGTTATCCCATGTTTAACCCTTACTTTCCCACACCCAGGTTATCCGCTGGTTCATCCTCCTGTTCTACGCAGTGGTTCTGGCTGTTTCCATCTACTTCGCGTCTGAGCTCAAAATCAATGAGGAACAGGTGAGTGCACATCTCCTGAATTCGAGTAATGTTCTATCAATAATATTATTATAATTTCATTATAACAAGGTAATTCAGCAGTTGGAAACTCTTGAACAAGTAAACACTATCAATATATGTTTTACCATTCTAAATGGGTTCTTTGCAAAACTGTTATACAATCTACCCATTAATGAAATATCTTTTATGTGTTCTACAATCGTCGCTATTAAATTCTATCCTTTTTTTAGCTAATAACTTTGCTTGTAATTGATTAATTTTGTTCAATTTTCCCACTGTTTTTTCCAGATCAAGTTCCTGCCAGACAGCTCCAACTTCGGGCAGTACCTGAGCCTGTCGTCGGACTCGTTTGCCTCCACGTCAGAGACGGGCAGTAAGGTGATGTTGGTGTGGGGCATCAAGCCCCAGGACCTCGCCTCCTGCCACAAAACCGACCCCGGCTGCTTCGGGAAAACCGTCTGGGACGACAGCTTTAATCTCAACTCAGCGACGGCACAGGAGAAACTACTGGTAGGTTTGTAAGGTGCTGTCTATAGGACAGCAGCGGTGTTCTAGCGGTAGTATGTTGGCCTTGTATGCAGTAGGGCGATGGTTCAAACCCCAACCTTTAGCGATTTAAAGGTTTATATGCCATATCTACACCAGTGTCTTTACTCCTGCAGGCGACAGGGTCAGGGTTAGGGTTAGGGCAGTAACAAAGTAACCCTGTGACATGTAGCTATACCTTCCTACTACAGGGTTAGGGTTAGGGTCAGGGCCGTAATTGTACAGAGTACCCTGGGACTATACCATACCCTTCCTCCTCCAGGCGCTGTGTGCGGACCTGAAGGCGCTGAGTCCGCAGGAGACAGACTCAGGGTTAGGGTCAGGGCAGTAAGTGCCATATCTATACCAGTGTCTTTACTCCAGTAGGCGACAGACTCAGGGTCAGGGTCAGGGTCAGGGTTAGGGTCAGGGTCAGGGTCAGGGTCAGGGTTAGGGTCAGGGTCAGGGTTAGGGTCAGGGTCAGGGTCAGGGTCAGGGTTAGGGTCAGGGTCAGGGTTAGGGTCAAGTCAGTAAGTGTACAAAGTACTCTGTGGCCATACTACACCTCTGTGCCCTCCCTCCTACAGGGTTAGGGTTAGGGCAGTTATTGCACATTATGTGACATGTGGCTATACTATATCTTTACAGGCGCTGTGTGCAGACCTGAAGGCGCTGAGTCAGCAGGAGACAGACTCGCTGGCTATCCGGCGCAGCGTGGTGGACGACGTACCCGAGGTGTCCTGCTTCGTAGAGGACATGAAGGTCTTCTACCAGGTAAGTACTTTCGAGGTTTGAAAATATCTTTATTATCACAGGTTAAATACATGTTTTATATATTATAACAATAATCGATACATTAACTACAAACAATACAATACAAATTAGTTGTCTACCACAACAAAGCATTGTTGGATTGCCACTAAGCAAAGAAGGAGAGATGGTCAAAAGCAGTTAGGCCACACCAAAAAAAGGTTGGCCAATTGATTTCAATTTTGAAAAAAATGGTGCGAATCTTTTGTTGTCAATGGATATTGTCCATTGAAAATTGGAGAAAGATGTTTTTTTCTTTTTACCTGGCCTCTGAAAATGTGTTGTTGTTGATCTGCAGGTAAATCAGGGGAGTTAAAAAGTCGCAAATAGCTATCTCAGCTTTTGAAAAACTAGTGCAAACTTTGCACTTTTGTTTTTGATGTAATTCTGATTGACATAAATGGCAGGCATCATCCATGATGAATGTCATCTCTACTATAGTATGCAACACTTCCTGCCGGTGTATAGCTAAGTAGTGACAGGGAATGTGTTTGGTGAGTGTATCATGCAGTGCTCTAGGGCTGCCAGGTGACAAGGGTTGTGTTGGGAGAGTGTATTGATTCATCACCTACAATAGCACTTTATAAAATGTATGAGCAGCTATATGATACCAGGATCAATAACTGTGTGACGTCACGCACCTCGTGTAGTCATAAAGCAGTCATCAGGCTGTGTCTCATGAGATCGGGCCAATGTGAACGTCTTTGACTGGGTGCCATCTTTTCCTGGGTGCCATCTTTGACTGGCTGCCATCTTTGACCTCCTGACAGAAAACAGTTTATTTAGGGCAGGTAAAGTTATATATGGAGATATAACCACTGCCATTTTCTTTATCTTATCCCTTACATATCAAAGAAGATTTTTATTTTTCTTAAATTCTTTTTTCATGGTGGCCGGTCAAAGATGATACCAGGTCAAAGACGTTCACAGTGGCCGGATCTCATGAGACACAGCTATCAGTTGATGCAGTAGTCATGCAGAGCTCCTAACCCTTTAAGGACGCATGTCGTTAAAAGTTGACTTTTGTCATCATGAGGCAGCTGGAGAGTTCATTGCGATGGCTGAATTTATGAAACATGGCGACCATGCAAGGCATGATGCATTAATGTCATCCTTAAAGGGCTAAATATATATTTATTATGGGTGATCACCACTTTAGAGCAATTTTATCATGGCTTGGAGCCCTTTATCAGTTAATGTTTGGGTTGGTGGCACTATGCCTTATTCTATACTATACAAACAATCAAATATGTCCATATGTTATTTGTGTTTACAGTATGTCAATATGAACATTTTCGGCCCATGTGTGTCCTTGATGCTAATGTGTTATGCTGAGACTAACACAGGTCAATGTCTCTCTGACAACGGGGAATATGAACCTTACAACGCGACAGATGTATGACTGCACTCCATTAACTGCATTTAACAATGCATTACACTACACTGGTCTCAGATGGGTGGTACTTTAGTCACTGGGTATTTTCTTAAACATAGACCATAGTAATGAATGTTGTATATATCTTATTTATTGTTAACCTAATCTAGGTGGAGGCATGGTTACACTCAATTTCAGTTTTACAACGCTACACATATTACCACAGTCCATTAACTGCATTTACCACTGCATCACACTGGTCTGGTCTCAGATGTATGGTACTTTAGTCACTGGGTCTTTACTGACACATAGACCATAGTGATGATTGATGAATGCTGTGAACATCTTATTTTTTTGTTCACCTCATATAGTAGTAGGAATGGTTACACTCAATTTTAGTTTTATCTCATATCACTTTAATTTTATTTGCGAAAAAGTCTCTGGATTTTAGGGAATACTTTCTCACTACCCAGATTTTCAATTTTAGAATATTCTATACTTCACAGGCATGAATTAGCTCTCCATATAGAGAGGAGCTGTCATAGCCTTCACCTGACTGCTTTAGCTATACCCTATTCGACGTAATAAGCGCCCATGGCGCTTATGAAATTATTTTTATGGTAGTTATGGTACTTAAGAGTTGAATTGTCTCCAGAATTGTGAAATTTGAGCCTTTGTTCTAGTCTAAAAATCCTCCAAAAAGGTGGGGGGCGCTTATTAGGTGGAGGGCACTCATTACGTCGAATACGGTATTCAGGCTTGAGTTTAGTTGTTGAGGCTTGTTGTGTAGATGGAGGGTGGCCATGTCAGCCCCCCTTTCCCTCTATCTGGGAGAGGGCCCAAATTTGTTTTACCCCCTCCCCCCTGCCAGGGGGGAGGGGGTAAATTTATTGCCGGAATCCCATCTGAGCTATAGTAATGCACTGGCTTTATCCGTAAAAAGGGGTGAAAGTTTTCTGGTTCCCCCAAAAACCCAACAACCCCACCATATTGTTAAAATATGACCCCTCCCTTTGAGGACTTTGTGTTAAATTTTTTGGAAATACAAGATCTCCTATGCTTTAGCACTGGAAGGCCGTATTCAATGCCCCCATTGAATGCAATGTGGCCGTATTCAATGGGCCAAGAAAAAGTTAAACACAAAAAGCCTGCGGCTTCGTGGGATACTGCCCCAGCCCCCACTCGTGAAATACAACAAGAGACGGTATCAATGGGTGTTGGCATTTGTCTATATATTCTTGTACATTTTTGTTATACATGTTTCTTGTATTTTGTTGTGTAGGCGGAGGGTAGCCGTGTCTACCCCGCCCCCATCTCCCCCTACCCGGGCGGGACGACCTTCACCTACCCGATAGACTCCACAGAGGTCAACACTATCATGACAACCAACAGTCTCATCTACAACATGACGGCCCTCCCGGCAGGCTTCAGCCGTCACTTTGAGGTAAGTCTGTAGTTAAACAGTCTCATCTACAACATGACGGCCCTCCCGGCAGGCTTCAGCCGTCACTTTGAGGTAAGTCTGTAGTTAAACAGTCTCATCTACAACATGACGGCTCTCCCGGCAGGCTTCAGCCGGCACTTTGAGGTAAGTCTGTAGTTAAACAGTCTCATCTACAACATGTCCGTTAGGCTTCAGTCGTCACTTTGAGGTAAGTCTGTAGTTAAACAGTCTCATCTACAACATGACGGCCCTCCCGGCAGGCTTCAGTCGTCACTTTGAGGTAAGTCTGTAGTTAAACAGTCTCATCTACAACATGACGGCTCTCCCGGCAGGCTTCAGTCGTCACTTTGAGGTAAGTCTGTAGTTAAACAGTCTCATCTACAACATGACGGCTCTCCCGGCAGGCTTCAGCTGGCACTTTGAGGTAAGTCTGTAGTTAAACAGTCTCATCTACCACATGTCCGCCCTCCCGGCAGGCTTCAGTCGTCACTTTGAGGTAAGTCTGTAGTTAAACAGTCTCATCTACAACATGACGGCTCTCCCGGAAGGCTTCAGCCGGCACTTTGAGGTAAGTCTGTAGTTAAACAGTCTCATCTACAACATGACAGCTCTCCCGGCAGGCTTCAGCCGGCACTTTGAGGTAAGTCTGTAGTTAAACAGTCTCATCTACAACATGACGGCTCTCCCGGCAGGCTTCAGTTGTCACTTTGAGGTAAGTCTGTAGTTAAACAGTCTCATCTACAACATGTCCGTTAGGCTTCAGCCGTCACTTTGAGGTAAGTCTGTAGTTAAACAGTCTCATCTACAACATGTCCGTTAGGCTTCAGCCGTCACTTTGAGGTAAGTCTGTAGTTAAACAAATTCATCTACAACATGTCGGCCCTCCCGGCAGGCTTCAGACAGCACTTTAATGTATGTTTTAAGTCTTTTTTGTTGTTGTTTTTTTTAAACTTTTTTTTTTATCATGAAAGTACTAGCCAGCCTCTCGGAAGACCCTAAGATTGACCCAAAAAGGGTAGAAATATGGAAATTTCTCCAAAATTTCATAAATACGTAGGGTCGGCCCTGTTTTGATAGGGTCGGTCGGGTGACCTGAAACAAACCTTTTTCTCTTTTTGGCCTTATATATATATAGCTATTGCCTATATGCTTTATCATTATTTAACACCTACCATGTTCTCTGTCTGTTTAGCAAATATAAACTACGCAGCCTTTTGTCAGGGCCGCTCCTCTACAGATTAACCCAGCGCCTTTAACAGTATCGTGGTGATATTGCCCTCTAAGGACTAAATCTACTATGTTGTTGAGTACTAATCTAGTGTGTGTTTTCCCCCGCAGGTGGCGACCTCCTTCTGGTTGTATAACGGGTTCAGGATCAGCCCGACCAGTGGCCTTGACCTTGGGGATCAGATCAGCATGCACGGCTCGTACCTGGGGGAGCAGAAAACCACCGACAGCATCGAGAAGAGCTTCGCCAGTACTGGTATGTAGCGTGCACTCCCCACAGGGGGCCCTTCATGTCGCATGTCGATTTTAAGAAATGACCATGTCCCATGTTTATGTCGCCTAATAATGCTCATGTCTATTTTTGTCACTATTTCTTAAAGCTTCATGTCGCATGTCACTAGGCCTCATGTCGCATGTCAATTTTAAAAAATCCCTATGTCACCATATCAAATTTTAGAGTCTAGAGCCATCACAGGGTCCACATAAGGTAACCTGACCTAGAATCAACCAGTACCTTGAGATGTCCACCTCAATTGTGTAGTCATTCATGCATATAAAAGTTCTGCATTTCTCAGATTTCATCCCACCTTAGCAGTTACATTTACCATTTCAGTCACAATGTTTCAACCCCCCTTCCCATCCTATATCCTATTTGTCCCTTTCTGACCTCCCCCCCCCCTCTTGTGTCCTTTGTGTAACAGGCATGAGTTCCTTGTCCTGTTTCTGCCCCCCCTTGTGCCCATGAGTTCCTTGTCCTGTTTCTGCCCCCCCTTGTGCCCATGAGTTCCTTGTCCTGTTTCTGCCCCCCCCCTTGTCCCCATGAGTTACTTGTCCTGTCTCTGCCCCCCCCTTGTGCCTATGAGTTCCTTGTCCTGTTTCTGCCCCCCTTGTCCCCATGAGTTCCTTGTCCTGTTTCTGCCCCCCCCCTGTGTCCATGAGTTCCTTGTCCTGTTTCTGCCCCCCTTGTGTCCATGAGTTCCTTGTCCTGTTTCTGCCCCCCCCCCTTGTGTCCATGAGTTCCTTGTCCTATTTCTGCCCCCCCCATTGTCCCCATGAGTTCCTTGTCCTGTTTCTGCCCCCCCTTGTGTCCATGAGTTCCTTGTCCTGTCTCTCCCCCCGTGTATCCATGAGTTCCTTGTTCTGTTTCTGCCGCCCTTGTGTCCATGAGTTCCTTGTCCTGTTTCTGCCCCCCCTTGTGCCCATGAGTCCCTTGTCCTGTTTCTGCCCCCCCCCCCTTGTGTCCATGAGTTCCTCGTCTCTGCCCCCCCTTGTGCCCATGAGTTCCTTGTCTCTGCCCCCCCCCTTGTGCCCATGAGTTACTTGTCCCGTTTCTGCCCCCCCTTGTGCCCATGAGTTCCTTGTCCTGTTTCTGCCCCCCCCCTTGTCCCCATGAGTTACTTGTCCTGTCTCTGCCCCCCCCTTGTGCCTATGAGTTCCTTGTCCTGTTTCTGCCCCCCTTGTCCCCATGAGTTCCTTGTCCTGTTTCTGCCCCCCCCCTGTGTCCATGAGTTCCTTGTCCTGTTTCTGCCCCCCTTGTGTCCATGAGTTCCTTGTCCTGTTTCTGCCCCCCCCCCCTTGTGTCCATGAGTTCCTTGTCCTATTTCTGCCCCCCCCATTGTCCCCATGAGTTCCTTGTCCTGTTTCTGCCCCCCCTTGTGTCCATGAGTTCCTTGTCCTGTCTCTCCCCCCGTGTATCCATGAGTTCCTTGTCCTGTTTCTGCCGCCCTTGTGTCCATGAGTTCCTTGTCCTGTTTCTGCCCCCCCTTGTGCCCATGAGTCCCTTGTCCTGTTTCTGCCGCCCTTGTGTCCATGAGTTCCTTGTCCTGTTTCTGCCCCCCCTTGTGCCCATGAGTCCCTTGTCCTGTTTCTGCCCCCCCCCTTGTGTCCATGAGTTCCTCGTCTCTGCCCCCCCTTGTGCCCATGAGTTCCTTGTCTCTGCCCCCCCCCTTGTGCCCATGAGTTACTTGTCCTGTCTCTGCCCCCCCCCCTTGTGCCCATGAGTTCCTTGTCCTGTTTCTGCCCCCCTTGTGCCCATGAGTTCCTTGTCTCTGCCCCCCCCTTGTGCCGATGAGTTCCTTGTCCTGTCTCTCCCACCCTTGTGTCCATGAGTTCCTTGTCTTGTTTCTGCCCCCCTCCCCCCTTGTGTCCATGAGTTCCTTGTCCTGTTTCTGCCCCCCCTTGTGCCGATGAGTTCCTTGTCCTGTCTCTCCCACCCTTGTGTCCATGAGTTCCTTGTCTTGTTTCTGCCCCCCTCCCCCCTTGTGTCCATGAGTTCCTTGTCTCGTTTCTGCCCCCCTCCCCCCTTGTGTCCATGAGTTCCTTGTCTTGTTTCTGCCCCCCTCCCACCCTTGTGTCCATGAGTTCCTTGTCCTGTTTCTGCCCCCCCCCTTGTCCCCATGAGTTACTTGTCCTGTCTCTGCCCCCCCCTTGTGCCTATGAGTTCCTTGTCCTGTTTCTGCCCCCCTTGTCCCCATGAGTTCCTTGTCCTGTTTCTGCCCCCCCCCTGTGTCCATGAGTTCCTTGTCCTGTTTCTGCCCCCCTTGTGTCCATGAGTTCCTTGTCCTGTTTCTGCCCCCCCCCCTTGTGTCCATGAGTTCCTTGTCCTATTTCTGCCCCCCCCATTGTCCCCATGAGTTCCTTGTCCTGTTTCTGCCCCCCCTTGTGTCCATGAGTTCCTTGTCCTGTCTCTCCCCCCGTGTATCCATGAGTTCCTTGTTCTGTTTCTGCCGCCCTTGTGTCCATGAGTTCCTTGTCCTGTTTCTGCCCCCCCTTGTGCCCATGAGTCCCTTGTCCTGTTTCTGCCCCCCCCCCCTTGTGTCCATGAGTTCCTCGTCTCTGCCCCCCCTTGTGCCCATGAGTTCCTTGTCTCTGCCCCCCCCTTGTGCCCATGAGTTACTTGTCCTGTTTCTGCCCCCCCTTGTGCCCATGAGTTCCTTGTCCTGTTTCTGCCCCCCCCCTTGTCCCCATGAGTTACTTGTCCTGTCTCTGCCCCCCCCTTGTGCCTATGAGTTCCTTGTCCTGTTTCTGCCCCCCTTGTCCCCATGAGTTCCTTGTCCTGTTTCTGCCCCCCCCCTGTGTCCATGAGTTCCTTGTCCTGTTTCTGCCCCCCTTGTGTCCATGAGTTCCTTGTCCTGTTTCTGCCCCCCCCCCTTGTGTCCATGAGTTCCTTGTCCTATTTCTGCCCCCCCCATTGTCCCCATGAGTTCCTTGTCCTGTTTCTGCCCCCCCTTGTGTCCATGAGTTCCTTGTCCTGTCTCTCCCCCCGTGTATCCATGAGTTCCTTGTCCTGTTTCTGCCGCCCTTGTGTCCATGAGTTCCTTGTCCTGTTTCTGCCCCCCCTTGTGCCCATGAGTCCCTTGTCCTGTTTCTGCCGCCCTTGTGTCCATGAGTTCCTTGTCCTGTTTCTGCCCCCCCTTGTGCCCATGAGTCCCTTGTCCTGTTTCTGCCCCCCCCCTTGTGTCCATGAGTTCCTCGTCTCTGCCCCCCCTTGTGCCCATGAGTTCCTTGTCTCTGCCCCCCCCCTTGTGCCCATGAGTTACTTGTCCTGTCTCTGCCCCCCCCCCTTGTGCCCATGAGTTCCTTGTCCTGTTTCTGCCCCCCTTGTGCCCATGAGTTCCTTGTCTCTGCCCCCCCCTTGTGCCGATGAGTTCCTTGTCCTGTCTCTCCCACCCTTGTGTCCATGAGTTCCTTGTCTTGTTTCTGCCCCCCTCCCCCCTTGTGTCCATGAGTTCCTTGTCCTGTTTCTGCCCCCCCTTGTGCCGATGAGTTCCTTGTCCTGTCTCTCCCACCCTTGTGTCCATGAGTTCCTTGTCTTGTTTCTGCCCCCCTCCCCCCTTGTGTCCATGAGTTCCTTGTCTTGTTTCTGCCCCCCTCCCCCCTTGTGTCCATGAGTTCCTTGTCTTGTTTCTGCCCCCCTCCCACCCTTGTGTCCATGAGTTCCTTGTCCTGTTTCTGCCCCCCCTTGTGTCCCTGAGTTCCTTGTCCTGTTTCTGCCCCCCCTTGTCCCCATGAGTTCCTTGTCCTGTTTCTGCCCCCCTTGTCCCCATGAGTTCCTTGTCCTGTTTCTGCCCCCCCTTGTGTCCATGAGTTCCTTGTCCTGTCTCTGCCCCCCCTTGTGTCCATGAGTTCCTTTTCCTGTTTCTGCCCCCCCTTGTGTCCATGAGTTCCTTGTCCTGTTTCTGCCCCCCTTGTCCCAATGAGTTCCTTGTCCTGTTTCTGCCCCCCCCTTGTGCCCATGAGTTCCTTGTCCTGTTTCTGCCCCCCTCCCTTGTGTCCCTGAGTTACTTGTCCTGTTTCTGCCCCCCCTTGTGTCCCTGAGTTACTTGTCCTGTTTCTGCCCCCCCCCCCTTGTGCCCATGAGTTCCTTGTCCTGTTTCTGCCCCCCCTTGTCCCCATGAGTTACTTGTCCTGTCTCTGCCCCCCACCTTGTGCCCATGAGTTACTTGTCCTGTTGCTGCCCCCCTTGTGCCCATGAGTTCCTTGTCCTGTTTCTGCCCCCCCCTGTGTCCATGAGTTCCTTGTCCTGTTCCTGCCCCCCTTGTGTCCATGAGTTCCTTGTCCTGTCTCTCCCACCCTTGTGTCCATGAGTTCCTTGTCTTGTTTCTGCCCCCCTACCCCCTTGTGTCCATGAGTTCCTTGTCCTGTTTCTGCCCCCCCTTGTGTCCATGCGTCAATTGTCCTGTTTCTGCCCCCCTTGTGTCCATGAGTTCCTTGTCCTGTTTCTGCCCCCCCCCCCCCCTTGTGTCCCTGAGTTCCTTGTCCTGTTTCTGCCCCCCCCCCCTTGTGCCCATGAGTTCCTTGTCCTGTTTCTGCCCCCCCTGTGTCCATGAGTTCCTTGTCCTGTTCCTGCCCCCCTTGTGCCGATGAGTTCCTTGTCCTGTCTCTCCCACCCTTGTGTCCATGAGTTCCTTGTCTTGTATCTGCCCCCCTCCCCCCTTGTGTCCATGAGTTCCTTGTCCTGTTTCTGCCCCCCCCTTGTGCCCATGAGTTCCTTGTCCTGTTTCTGCCCCCCCTTGTGTCCCTGAGTTCCTTGTCCTGTTTCTGCCCCCCCTTGTGCCAATGAGTTCCTTGTCCTGTTTCTGCCCCCCCCTTGTGCCCATGAGTTCATTGTCCTGTTTCTGCCCCCCCCTTGTCCCCATGAGTTACTTGTCCTGTCTCTGCCCCCCCCCCCTTGTGCCCATGAGTTACTTGTCCTGTTTCTGCCCCCCTTGTCCCCATGAGTTCCTTGTCCTGTTTCTGCCCGCCCCTGTGTCCATGAGTTCCTTGTCCTGTCTCTGCCCCCCCCCTTGTGTCCATGAGTTCCTTGTCCTGTTTCTGCCCCCCCTTGTGTCCATGCATCAATTGTCCTGTTTCTGCCGCCCCCCCCCCCCCCTTGTGTCCATGAGTTCCTTGTCCTGTCTCTGCCCCCCCTTGTGTCCATGAGTTCCTTGTCCTGTTACTGCCCCCCCCTTGTGTCCATGAGTTCCTTTTCCTGTTTCTGCCCCCCTTGTGCCCATGAGTTCCTTGTCCTGTTTCTGCCCCCCCCCTTGTGTCCATGAGTTCCTTGTCCTGTTTCTGCCCCCCCTTGTGTCCATGCGTCAATTGTCCCTTTTCTGCCCCCCCTTGTGTCCATGAGTTCCTTGTCCTGTCTCTGCCCCCCCTTGTGTCCATGAGTTCCTTGTCCTGTTTCTGCCCCCCCTTGTGTCCATGAGTTCCTTTTCCTGTTTCTGCCCCCCCTTGTGCCCATGAGTTCCTTGTCCTGTTTCTGCCCCCCCCTTGTGTCCATGAGTTCCTTGTCCTGTTTTTGCCCCCCCCTTGTGTCCATGCGTCAATTGTCCTGTTTCTGCCCCCCCCTTGTGTCCATGAGTTCCTTGTCCTGTCTCTGCCCCCCCCTTGTGTCCATGAGTTCCTTGTCCTGTTTCTGCCCCTCCTTGTGTCCATGAGTTCCTTTTCCTGTTTCTGCCCCCCCCTTGTGCCCATGAGTTCCTTGTCCTGTTTCTGCCCCTCCTTGTGTCCATGCGTCAATTGTCCTGTTTCTGCCCCCCCTTGTGTCCATGAGTTCCTTGTCCTGTTTCTGCCCCCCCCTTGTGTCCATGAGTTCCTTGTCCTGTTTTTGCCCCCCCCTTGTGCCCATGAGTTCCTTGTCCTGTTTCTGCCCCCCCCCCCCCTTGTGTCCATGAGTTCCTTGTTTCTGACCCCCTTGTGTCCATGAGTTCCTTGTCTCTGACCCCCCTTGTGCCCATGAGTTCCTTGTCCCGTGTCCAGGCTTTGCAAAAACATGCAGGACAGTGGCAATGCCCTTCTAAAATGCCACCGGTCCTGCAGATTTACAAGTGTAGCAGGACTGAATGTCTACTCGCATGTTGGGTTTTTCTGAACGAGAAGAATTCAGTTGGGCTTCTAAAGCTGAAATATGTATGTCAATATACTGTGTAAAAGTATATATCTATCCTGATTTGGCATAAATGATTACAAATATGATGTATTTTTAATGGTCAAAACTCTTTTATACTTAAAATTCAAAAATCATCAGATATGTGGCTATCTGGTCCTCCAAAAATGTAGCCGGTCCTTCAACATTAAAAATTTGCAGGACCGAATGCCCTGTGGGATGAAAAAGTTTTCGCAAAGACTGTGTTTCTGACCTCCTGTCTGTGTGTTACAGGTATGAGTTACTTCTATGCCACCAGACTGCGGTACGCGGCTATCGTCATCAACACGACCATCACAGCGTCTAACTTTGGCTACCCTAAAGGTCTGCCTATCAGGACCACCTGGGAGGACTACACCACCCGACAGGTCAGTCAGCAAGCTGGGTACCACCTCATCTTTATAACATGGATTTCAGGTTTTTACAGAAATATTCTGGGCGGAGTGAAGAAAATAAAGAAAGCAAAAAATATGCCCTACAGGTTGCTAAGCATCTGACTATGAGATCAGATTGTTAGTACCAAAGTAAATTATACATTTACAGGCAGTATTAAAACACTTTTGCACTCAAAAATAATGATCCAATTCACCAGACACAATATATAACTTACCAAACTCTCTTATTCTCATCACCCTCAGTCTTGCCTTCAGCTCTATGTGCCTGTGAGGGTTTATCACATTATTACGGTTGTGTTACCAGATGGCGCTGCTGCCTGCCTCGATGCAGGGCGGGTTCCAGGTCATGATGGGGCGCTCCATCAACGTATGGCACTGGTTTAAGGTCCAGAAGGTGAGCAATATATCTTTTAAATGGCTATATCAGTTTTTTTTCTTCAAATTCAAAATATTAAGTAAATGTGTTTTATGTACTGTAACAGTACAATATTCAGGGAGTGGAGGCCAATCAAATGTGATCCTTGGGTAGTATTGGGTCAGATGGGATTTTCTAATGTATTTTCAAAGGGGGGAATAAAATTGTGCATGACTTTAATCCAAAATGACCATTTATCGGGCGTTGAAATCAAATTTAATTAAGATGGTAGGGGCAATAAGTATACCTTTTTGACCACCTCATTCAGACACCCTGGTAGCACCTTTTGGGTTAGATATAATATTTTTGTCTTTTTGGGGATAAACAATAAAGACTCAAGAACTTAAAATACCATAAAACCCCAATTTCAAGATGGATTTATTTTGGGATTTACTTTTTCTACAAGTTAGGGTGTCGTCTTAAAGGAGAAGTTTTACGGTAGATACAGATTTCTGTTTTATTTTTTTGAAATACAAGCGGTCCTATGATTTAGCACTGTTGGGCCGCATTCAATGCCCCCATTGAATACAACATGGCCGTATTCAATGGGATAAGAAAAAGTTGATTTTCATTCATTAAATGGCTTCAAATTAGAAAAATAAACACAAATGCCAACTACATTGATACCACTCTGATGCATTTCACGAGTGGGGGCTGGGGCGTATCCCACTCAGCCTGCGGCTTCATGGGATACTGCCCCAGCCCCCACTCGTGAAATACAACAAAGAAGGTATCAATGGGCGTTGGTATTTGTCTATACCCTTGTCTGACCCCCCTGTGTTTGTGTACCTCCAGACCCTGGCTGAGTCTGCCCTGATGGGGGTGGGTATCGGCATCGCGGTGGCATGCCCCATCCTGATATTCGCGACACAGAACGTGTTTGTGGGTATTCTGGCCACCTTCACCATCTGCTGTATTACGTGCTCTGTCATCGCCGTCATACCGCTCGCCGGCTGGAAACTAGGCGTGAGTAAAATATGTTTTTTGTCTAATATAGCTACTACTAACACCTTGGTTAGAGGCCAAATGTGAGTTTGAAAGAGAAAGAAACGGCTTATGATTAAAATGTTTTCACAATATTGCCAAAAAACTTGCCAGCAGTGGAGTCACTACTTTTGCCGGTAAATAGGAACAAATTCTCTCAAGAACAGGAAGCTTGTGGCAACTAACCCAAGTACCCTGCTGGAGTCCACTCCTGACAAGGTCTGGGGTGTAGGGGAGACACAAGTTTGCATTGTCATTGTTATCCCACAACACAGGGACTCAAACAAGCTGTAATAAGTTTCAAGGCCTCTAAGAACCATAACTTCTAAGAAGTTTTGAATTATAAAAATGTAAAGTAAGCTGAGGGAATTGATAACCATTATGTTTCTTTTTGTAGAAGCTCTGTTCTGACTGTGTGTGACATCATGTTAGGTTTTTTCTATTGCCTGTGGAGAAGCTGGAGTTGTGGTTGTCGGTCCACCTCCAGACTATGCTGTTCACTTAGCGGAGGGCCTCAGCCGCTGTGTGTACTTTGTATGGAGTCATATAAAGTTGTGTGTTTGTCCTTGTAGATGCTGAGTCATATAAAGTTGTGTGTTTGTCCTTGTAGATGTCATGTAAAGTTGTGTGTTTGTCCTTGTATAGATGCTGAGTCATATAAAGTTGTGTGTTTGTCCTTGTAGATGCTGAGTCATGTAAAGTTGTGTGTGTGTGTCCTTGTAGATGTCATGTAAAGTTGTGTGTGTGTGTCCTTGTAGATGTCATGTAAAGTTGTGTGTGTGTCCTTGTAGATGCTGAGTCATGTAAAGTTGTGTGTTTGTCCTTGTAGATGCTGAGTCATGTAAAGTTGTATATTTGTCCTTGTATAGATGCTGAGTCATGTAAAGTTGTGTGTTTGTCCTTGTAGATGCTGTGTCATGTTAAGTTGTATATTTGTCCTTGTATAGATGCTGAGTCATGTAAAGTTGTATATTTGTCCTTGTGTATGCTGAGTCATTTAAAGTTGTATATTTGTCCTTGTATAGATGCTGAGTCATGTAAAGTTGTGTGTTTGTCCTTGTATAGATGCTGAGTCATGTAAAGTTGTGTGTTTGTCCTTGTATAGATGCTGAGTCATGTAAAGTTGTGTGTTTGTCCTTGTGTAGATGCTGAGTCATGTAAAGTTGTGTGTCTGTCCTTGTAGATGTCATGTAAAGTTGTGTGTTTGTCCTTGTAGATGTCATGTAAAGTTGTGTGCTTGTCCTTGTAGAGATGCTGAGTCATGTAAAGTTGTATATTTGTCCTTGTAGATGTCATGTAAAGTTGTATATTTGTCCTTGTAGATGCTGGAGTCGCTGAACCTGGTGCTGGTGGTGGGTCTGGCTGTGGACTACGTGGTGCACCTGGCGGAGGGATACAGCCGCTGTGTGTACAGCGACAGGAAGAGACGCACACAGTCAGCGCTAGAGGAGGTAACTAGAATATTACATCGCATTTTTGCTCATTTTTAGGGATGAAAGTTTTCAAGTTTTTCCCTGATTTAATTTTTTTTATGTCGGGAAATCCTGTACTTAACTTTAAAGGTAACTAGAATATTACATCTCATGATTTCTCCCATTTTTGTGACATGTGCTGTAACATCTTGGCACATGTTACTGGCACTATTATTCTTGACACAACAACATTGTGTCAAGACTAATAGAATCTAGTCCTATATAAATAATAAACACACATATGTATATATTACTTTATATACTATATATATGTCTTTACGGATAAGTCATGAGATAACAGTGCCTATTGTAAACTATGATAAATTACTGTAGTTTTATTAGTTTTTTATGGTGGCCCAGGAGGCTCACGTAAAAAAAAAATTAAAAGTGAAATTTTTTTTTCAAAGCGATGGTTTCTTTTTCAAAGTGAAGTGTTTTTTTTCAAAGTGGAGGTTTTTTTTTCAAAGTGGAGGTTTTTTTTTCAAAGTGAAGTTGTTTTTTTCAAAGTGGAGTTGTTTTTTTCAAAGTGAAGTTGTTTTTTTCAAAGTGGAGTTGTTTTTTTCAAAGTGGAGTTGTTTTTTTCAAAGTGATGTTTTTTTTTCTAAGTGATTTTTTTTTTTCAAAGATTTTTTTTTTTTTTTTTTGTCTTCAGAAAAAAAAAAACTTTTTTCAAAATGAAAAACTCACTTTCACTGTCAAGCTGATGGATGCCAACTTGTGACAGCTATCCTTTAGCATTGGGGTGCACTACATGCGGCAATTTATATTCCTGTGTGGAAATTTACACCGGGTAAGTGGCCTGGATGATAACTGGCCTTGGGATAAAGACATCCTTGCCCATTGGCCCCTGTCAAGTGGCCCTTTCCCAAGAAATTGGCCCTTTGGCCCCGTAAAAATGTATGACAGGTATCCTTTAACATTGAGACTCAACATATTATAGCATTGTTATATAGGATGCCAGGTGATAGCTGCCTGTTGAGTGGTCAATTTGCCTGTTGAGTGGCCATTTGGCCGCTGTAACTGGCCCCCGTGACTGGCCCCTGTGACTGGCCCCTGTGACTGGCCCCCTGTGACACCTTGTGACAGCTATCTTTTCACAATGGAATGGAGTATGTTTATGTGGGCATTCATTGGATCCTATGAGACCAGGTGATAAGCGGTAGAATATTGGCCCATTGGCCCATTTTCAAACATGCCAAAAAACACTAAAAAGTTGATATTCAGGAAATTGGCCAATTTGGCAAGAAAATACTTCAGATTTGAAAAAAGTCAATTTTTTCGGGAAATTGGCCAATTTGGCGAGAAAATAGGTCAGAATCTCAAAAAGTAGATTTTTCGGGAAATTGGCCAATTTGGCGGGAAAATTGGTCAGATTTTAAAAAAGTCGATTTTTTCGGGAAATTGATCAATTTGGCAAGAAAATATGTCAGAATCTCAAAAAATCAATTTTTCGGGAAATTGGCCAATTTGGCGAGAAAATAGGTCAGATTTCAAACAAGTCGATTTTTTGGGAAATGGATCAATTTGGCGAGAAAATAGGTCAGAATTTTTTTGAGATTTTGACCTATATTCTCGCCAAATGGGCCAATTTCCCAAAAAATCGACTTGTTTGAAGTCTGACCCATTTTCTCGCCAAATTGGCCAATTTCCCGAAAAATCGACTTTTTTGAGATTCTGACCTATATTCTCGCCAAATTGGCCAATTTCACAAGGCGTCACAGGGGGCCAGTCACAGGGGCCAGTCCCGGGGGCCAGTTACAGCGGCCAAATTGCCACTCAACAGGCAAATTGACCACTCAACAGGCAGCTATCACCTGGCATCCTATATAACAATGCTATCATATACCAATGTTAAAAAAGGATACCTGTCATACATTTTTACTGGGCCAAAGGGCCAATTTCTTGGGAAAGGGCCACTTGACAGGGGCCAATGGGCAAGGATGTCTTTATTCCAAGGCCAGTTATCATGCGGGCCACTTACCCGGTGTAAATTTCCACACAGGATCCTATAAATTGCCACATGTAGTGCATCCCAATGCTAAAGGATAGCTGTCACAAGTTGGCATCCATCAGCTTGACAGTGACAGTGAGTTTTTCATTTTGAAAAAAGTTTTTTTTTTTCTGAAGACAAAAAAAAAAAAAAAAAATCTCTAAAAAAAAACATCACTTAGAAAAAAAATATTCACTTTGAAAAAAAAACTCCACTTTGAAAAAAAACACATCACTTTGAAGAAAAAAACTTCACTTTGAAAAAAACAACTCCACTTTGAAAAAAAAAACTTCACTTTGAGAAAAAAAACTTCACTTTGAAAAAAAATAATTTTACTTTTAAATTTTTTTTTTACGTGAGCCTCCTGGGCCACCATAGTTTTTAGATGTATACTACAACACTAAATAACACTTTTTAGACTCCCTGTTAGGCTTATATGATTTATCAAAGTGGGGGATGTGGCTAATACACGAGTTAGGCTTATACGCTTTACGGTAACTGAAATGAAGACAAATTCAAACTCAAATACATAGACAAATGCCAACACCCATTGGATACTGTCTCTGTTGTATTTCACACGTGGGGGCTAGGGCAGTATCCCACAAAGCCGCAGGCTTAGAAGGATGCACCCCAGCCCCCACAAGTGAAATACATCAGAGCATTATCAATGTAGTTGGCATGTGTGTTTATTTTTTAATTTGAAGTCATTTAATTCTCTTAACCCTTTGAATACGGCCACACTGTATTCAATGGGGGGCATAGAATACAGCCCTTTTAGTACTTAAGCATAGTAGATTTTGTATTTCAAAAAAACTCAAACTCCTACTCCCCCCCAGGTTGGCATCTCAGTGCTATCAGGAGCCATCACCACGCTGGGGGCCTCGGCCTTCCTCCTCGGCGCCTTCATCCTCTTCTTCACCCAGTTTGGCATCTTCATGTTCAGCACCATCGGCTTCTCCATATTCTACGCGCTGGGCATGTTCACCACGCTCATCGCCATGATCGGGCCGCAGGGGGAGATGGGGTCCCTCAAACCCATGTGGAGGTGGTGCTTTGCTCGCTGCTGCCCGGGGAAAGCGGCCGCTGCCACCGCCGCCTCACACAGTAACGTGTCACCTCAGGAACAGAAGTTCTGACAGCCTTGAGGTTATCAGTGTACAGAGACTGTGAGAGTGTAGTCAGTCTCTACAACAGAAACTTACCCTTTCAGGTACATGTCACCTGAGCCTTCTGCTGCAGAAATCAATTGACCCAAACTAAAATCTTTGGGTGCACACTAATATCTTTATTTTTTTATAAAGCGAAGAAAATCATAAATTTTAACTGATATATTATACACATCCTATGGCCACGTTAAAAAAAGACTTGGTTTTATGGCATGTATGAACCGTTGTACATTGTAAATATTATAATGAAGATAGGATGGCTGTTTCCATTGCACATACGGGATAGCTCTCCCAGGTGAGAGGACAAATGTTTAGAGGGTTATCTTAATCAGACTATTAAGATGATCTTACTTGTCTTAACTTTTTTAGATTTATCATCTTAGACTATCTTAAAAGTATTATTATTACTATTTAGTATGTAATGGAGGGGCTCTGCCCCCCAACCCCCGTTTTTTTGTTTTTTTTTCAATCCTATCTTAATTCTTTTTCTTCTATTTAAATCCTCTCTAAAACTATCTTAATCCCATCTTAAGACTTATCTTAGAAGTATTACTGCCTGACTTTAAGATACTGCCCAATATAAGACACTGAATTAAGATTAAGATAACGCTCTAAACGTTTGTCCTCTCACCTGGGAGAGCTATCCCGTATTTGCGTTTCCATCATGATTTCCCTTTCGACTAGCACACACAGAAGTAGCGGCCACTGGCCCTGACCGGCCTTAGAGTCTACCCTGCAGTAGTCAGTGAGCAGCAAGTGCCATGAGCTGGGACTATATCGATCTCAATCAATCAATCAATCCCATTCTATTGATCTCATATCCATCCATGTTTGTTCCCAGTGCGTACAGATCTCTCCTTCCTGCAGCAAAAAGGAGAAATGTCAAATCCGTCTGAAACTAATGTGATACGATAACTTATATGCCTTTTCTACATTCCAAGAACACTTGATGTCAAAAGCACTGGATGTATATCTGGTGTGATGTTGAGCCCCAGTTTCCTGTAGATTGTTATAGATTCTGTACATAGTATTTATATCTGTAAAAAGGCATTGAGTCAAATACACATGTTAAAAACACTTGGTTTTATGGTACATATGAATTGTTGTACATTTTGTATATAATAGAGCCCAAGCAGAAATCCAAGATCAAACCTTCAAGGATGGCATGAGGCCCCAATGCCCCATGTATCATCATAATGTACAAAAGTAGTGCCAGGCGAGTAACTAGCTGGCACTGCTTTTGTACATGTAAACGCTTCGAGAGTCATCAACCCTGAAGGGTCAGAATGATGCATTCATGAAAACTGCTTTCAGAGGGTGTAGTTTGCCAAAAGTAATATTCTGAATGTATTAAAGCTGCTGTATTGTAGCTGACATCCTAGAGGTCGTGTCCTGGGGTTCATAGATTAGGGCTGGTAGAAGCTCAGCAGATTTTCCTCAGGTATTAAGCAAGGTGACCATTAAGATACAAGCAGACCTATTGAGAACAATTTTAAAATGACAATTATGGAATGACATGTATTCTATTTTTACATTCTCTGTATGTCTGTTGGCATGGTTACGGCATGCTGGTAGATTCCGTCCACGCCCAATCGGAGGCTTCGGGTTATATATCTCCATTTGCACATCTCCTACACTGCTCCCTACCTTGTCCTCTGTCAATAGTTTTGGTATCAGTAAAGGTCTCTCTGCTCTAGTGTTCTGTACGATGCCGCGGGACGTCATCACCTGTAACCCTACATCTGTCATCTACCAACGACAATGTCTGAACACTTTAAAGATGGCTGAATGCCGCAAGGCGTCATGTTTGTTTACATCTGTCATCTAACAACGACAATGTCTGAACACTTTAAAGATGGCCGAATGCCACAAGGCTTCATGTTTGTTTACATCTGTCATCTAACAAAGACGATGTCTGAACACTTTAAAGATGGCCGAATGCCGCAAGGCGTCATGTTTGTTTACATCTGTCATCTAACAAAGACGATGTCTGAACACTTTAAAGATGGCCGAATGCCGCAAGGGGTCATTGCCTTCATGCAAGAAAGCAGTAAGTTTTGCGCCTGGACTTGACTCACACAGGAGCATAGTGTACCATAGGGTTACACATAGACAGCCTTAGAACTAGATTTGTTGATTTTACTCTGTGATATGTGTTTTACCAAGTATTAAAGATGTACTGCATTTACAGAGTCCAGGGACTCTCAGCTCTTAGACATACAGATATTAACTACCACTCCCTTATAGGGGGGAATCAGTCCCTGTGCCTAGTGGGGCTGTTTTAGACACATGACAATATCTTAAATGTTAAATTGATTATCTACTCTTATGTATTTGAATTGTACAAAGAAGTTGGTTATTTTGTTGATGGTGAAACACAGCATTGTGTCTAAGTGCAATCCGCCCAGAGCATCTACGTATCTACGTAACTCGATGATGATGTGTTTTTATTCTCGTTTTGATGGAAAACTATCTGTTCCACTTGTCAAATAAAAGTGTCGAAAAAATGTTTATTTGTTTGTTTTTGTGTGAAATTTTGGTGTCACCTTAGAGTGACATCGTCCGATTATTCCATATTTCAAATCCTACTTAAATGTGCTCTGAATGTTATTACAATATCGTATTTGGAGGATGGGACACAATAACATATCTTTGATGGGCAATGAGAGCCAGTTTGGAGCATCCCATGAGCAAAACTATAATCGTTTACAGTGTATTTTCAATTGGTGGACCTATCACGTGCACCCCAAAATCCTTGAATTGAATAATGTTTAATAAAGTAAGTAGGAAATGAAGTATGGCCATATTGAACATTCTGGTTCATTTTTAACAAAATTTATTTTGAGCCCTAATCATAAGACCATGCCACCTTAATCTCAGGGGCCTGATGTGTATTTCTGTCAGTCGGTATGTTCCGAAAAACTATGATATGAGGCCAAGGGCAGTCAGGGCTTGGGTAGTAGTGTGACTTAAACCACAGCGGAGGGCTAAGACAAAGGAGTTCACACCTTGGTTATTTCTGTGTAGACTCACATAACCTCACAGCTGTGGTTTAAAACAGATAGACAATGGTTATGTGAGGCTAACTCAAAATATGACTACTGTAGACTGGCAGGCACCCTATAAGGGTGCCAGCCAGTTTACAGTGGTTATTTTGAGTTAGCCTCTCATAACCATAGTCTATCTATTACATAGTAGACATAGTATAGCCATAAGCTGTGACATAGAGTATAGTTCTAATGCACCTAGTGCCATCATCCTATCATGAGTGTGCAGCGCGTGTTATCATGCGTGCATCATTGTATACACATGTGTAATGAACATAGCCGTGAGCTGCTCCCTGCAGTCCCCTACTCGTCCTATACTCAAGTGGTTGTGTTCACTGTGTCCTGCTGTGTCTACATATGTAGGAGTTATGCTAATGTTCTAAGTGACAGGACAGTGGTCAGCTGTTGACCACTGCACTACCCTACAATGGGTGCTATAAGTCACTGCCTTTGGTTGATTCTATGGTATTCGTCAGAATAAAAGTGTAGTTCAAAACCATATAGTCCAATTACGATCAACATTTTAAAGATTCACTTCAAATGTTTACATATTTGATCCATCTAACGTGGGTTATCCATTTTAAGATATGAAAATAGATTATTACGATTTTCATCAACTTTCTAAAAATATCAAGAAATGTGTTACCATGGAAATATGATCAATAATTTGCTGAAATGGGCCATTCTCCCTACCTTAAACCAATAAAAATACCACATGTCTGAAATGTAAACTAAAGCTTTAAATCAGTTTGTTGCCTTTTTCACAAAATCAGTCTTCCCGCTAGCAATATTAGGGGAGAACAAAATCACTGCGATTTTCAAAAGTTGAAAAAACGGCGACAGTATGTACATGCAGTGGTAAATATGTCCATAGGTTGGGTTGTGTTCTTTAGTATGCATAGAAGTACAGGACCATATCCTGGGTAGCGGTATATCATTACTAACATCATGTAGGTGAGATAAGTTTACTGCAGAAATGTGGCTGGTGTGCAACCTAAGACTTAACCAACTAAATTTATATTTATCAACATTTTTAGAGAATACTACCAATTAATCTGTATTTCACTTTTAGAAGCAACTTATATGCTTTTGTCCACATGGTCGCTACAATGAATATGAGGCCCATGCTTTGCTGCGATAAATCACCCCAAGTTCAGGGGGGGACAATGCCGCGGCTCCACCTGGTGTTAAACACATGCATAACATTGTCCACTGATGTGTTAGCTCTTCAACTTAGCCTGTGACAAAATGTCATAATACTCTAATAATGTAACAGAAAGTCAATGCTACATCCACACCAAAGAGACTTAACCCTTTGAGACAGATACATGTCAGAGGAATGTCAATGCATGCAATTCGAGAAATCTATGCTAGTTCAGATGACATTGGGTTGTCTAGGGAGTCAAAAGTTAGTTAACTTTGAACTGTTACTGCAAAATTTTAAGAGAAGTTCTACTGAATCTATAATTGAAAATGAATAGAATGATAAATTATGAATAAGAATATCAAGTGGAGCATATGGGAGCATCAGTGCTTGTGGTTGAAAAAAATACTTTAGATTGTGTCTAATGAGCATACCATGCCACTATATCCTATAATAGCTAGTTCCCCTAACTGCCAATGGTGTCACCACCCGATTGCTCTCACACCACTGAACATCCATTTGGTGGCAGGCCAGGACAATGTTACGCATGGGTTTACCACCAGGTTGAGCTGCGGCGTTGTCCCCCCTGCCCCAAGTTGAATCATGACAGGAGCAGTTCCAGGTGGAGGCACCAGGTGGAGGCACTACAACAATTCTACCAGTTTGTCACTACAGGTCACGTGGAAGTAAATGGCGCCATCTACCGAGTCATATGGTATTCTGGTCTGCATTAAAGGGAGTTCTGGCTGCTGATTGGGTTATATTTCAGATGAAACAAAAATGGCTTAATTGTGAAAAAATTCACAGGTGTTCCCAAGTACCCTTTAGATAGAATAGTACATGTAGTTGTATGCTATGTAAAGGGTTTGGGAATTTCTGAGGCATGCAAAAGCTGATGTGGCTAAAGGTCGATTTTAGGCCCAAAACAGGGCAAAATGGGACTACCTGTACATAAAAGTGACGTTCTTGAGATTTTCACGGTCAACTCTTTTATTGAGGGTGAAACATTATGTGTGAGGGATTGTTTAACTAGACTAGGGCTAACACTATGGCCAACAAATTTTGTAGATGGCTGATTTTATGTATTATGCTATATAGAAACATAGAGGAATAATAATTGCTTCCTCGTGACCTATAGTGGTTTCTTCAGAACCAGGTATGGCTGTGCCTCACGAGATCTGGCCAATGTGAACGTCTTTGATAGCAAGCAGTTTACTTAGGGGAGGTGCAGATAAAATGGATTACTTATTAATAATTGTTATAAGTGTTATAACATCCATTAACCTACTTCAGCCCAATTATATCTTCATCCGCCCTAAATAAACCATTTTCTATCAAGCCGGTCAAAGATGGCACCCAGTCAAAAACGTTCACATTGGCCCAATCTTGTGAGACACAGCCGTAAGTTTCCTTAGATTAAGATCATCATTAGGTGTGTGTAAGGTGAACTTCAGATTAGATATGAGCCTGCTCTAGTTGGGGCCCTTGATGGGGGGGTCCCCATGTCGCATGTCGGATTTTAGAAATGACCATGTCGCATGTCTATGTCGCTTAAAATGCTCATGTTCCATGTCAATTTCAAGAAGTGCCCATGTCCCCTGTCACTAAGCCTCATGTCGCATGTCACTAGGCCTCATGTCGCATGTCGATTTTAAGAAATGGCCATGTCGCCATATCGAATTTAGGGGTCTAGAGCCATACTACAGCATTACTACTGTAACACCTCAAAGGCCCAGGTTATTTCTTTGTTATAAAATTTCTTTCACCACAGAGTAAAGGTATTCCCTGCCCTTACATGGATTTGAAGTAATCTTTTGAAAATGTCACCATGTTATGAACAAATAGCCTTTTGAAGTATGCTTACGAGATGGCCCAGGAGCTATTCTTTTTGCTGCTTTTGCCATAAATACAGGTACCACTATTCCGCTACCTCTAGTGAAAAATCGTATCACACTCGCCTATGTCGTCCTACAACACTCTGAGATATGACTCTGACCTTGTTTTCGAAGGGATGTTCCATGTGTTTGCTATAAAATAAGGTATAATTACTACCAAGTAACCTAAACCTTTGCTATCAATTTTTGTGCAAAAGATCTATGAAAAGGCAATTAAAATCCTTACCACAGTTCAAAATGTGGGCTGAACCACCCTCTCTATTACTAAGGTGTCACAGTACAAATTGCCAACAACATTTCTATTTTTGATACTATTTTTCTCCTTCAGATGTGCGAAATTGTTCTTTTGAGTGTGCAGTAATGAATGTCCCCTTAAATCTAAGCTTAACGCATATCTGAATTTTGTGTGTTGTGATTTTGCACTAGTTGCCATGGAAACTGACTTATCCAAACTGGAGAAATGTTATAGGTGCCCAGCAACCTTTGACCTTGTCCCCTCCAAGCCTCACCCCAGTTTACCATGGCAAGAACGAACTTCTTATATTTATTTTATAAATATTTATTTTAAGTATTTTTTTCCATGACGTGTATTTCTATTTCTACTTTGCAGGGGCCGATACACAACAGAGCGCTGGCAGAAAGCATGAGACCACTCAAAAAAGGCCTGGATTCTCATCACCTCAAGGGTCATAGAAATCAGGTTTAGAGGAATTTTCATATTTGTTTTTGCTAATGTTAAAAGATAAAAATCAACAAATATTGGCTCACTTGGTATCAAATTGAATCTTATAATGTCAGCAAAGCAGTAACTTACACTTTACACACTTTTAAAGATCAATAAATTATCAAAGCTGCATTCTTACCAAAACTGTCGTTCTTCAACTCATATTCTAGTAAACTAACCAGGAAATGCGAGCAGTGAGAGTGAAACTGTAAGAATACATATCACTGAGAATAACAGCGTTGATTGTGTTGAAGGACAAGGTAGTCCCTTGTCAGCTTGTTGTGAACAATGGACGTGTGTTATGAGTGAGGAGGTAGGATAAGTATCACTCCCTTTCTCCCCTCCTCATACAGAAGAGTTCCAGGTTGGTACAGAGTCAAGATAAAGCTTTCTGTCATGGATTTAGGGAATGGTCATTATTTAATAACTGGCGGGGTTTGTGGATTTTTGCATGAACAGGTGAAAGTATTTTCGGCCGCCCCCTTGAGATGCCTCAAAATTTGTCTGACCCCCCCCCCCCATTGAGACGCATAGATTTTTTTTTGTACCCCCCTTTGAACTATAGTAATGTGCTGGCTTTTCCACAAAAAAAGGAGTGACATTTACTTAGGACCCCCTCTGGAGGGGTTAAATTCTTCACCCCCCCCCCTATCCCACCACCCCCTCTGTTGAATAAATAATGACCACTCCCTTTTACTTCTACTTTGCAGGGGCCGATACACAACAGAGCGCAGGCTGTCTCCCACATTATTCTGGGTGACGATATGACATTCAGCTTTGACATGTTGATAGAAAAGGTCGGTCTTTCTTTATCAAAACTTTAAGGTGGACCTTAGATTATCATAAATATGTTCATACTCAAATGCCTTCAGCATATACCTTGCTACTTATTCAGAAGGTAGGGTGGGTTTCTCCTACCAAATTGTTTAGCCATGGTTTCTTACCAAAACCAGTGCAAACAACTAGCATGGATGTAAATTGGCAGGGGTAGACAGTAACTTTTTCAGCCACGGGCCATCCTGGACTGTGGCCTCAGAAATCAATGGGCCATACATGAATTTGCGGGCCAGGGATAATTATTTTACGTTTTTTCAAGGAGATACTCATAGTTATCATTGGTTAATTCATATCAAGTACTAACCTGAATGGCCGATTTCCTATTTATTTTCTCTTACCAATGACATATGATGACTATATTTGTATAGATAAGTTCTTCATCCACTCATGTGGGCCATCTGGGTCGGTAGCAAGGCAATTCCTGAGAAAACTGCGGGCCCATACTCAAGACTATGGGCCATCAGGTCCTTGGTCAGCATTAGTGTATACCCCTGATTTTCTGTGTGAATCTATCTAAAATAAAGCTGACTTTAACCTGTAGGCGCCCGGCACGGACACGCCGACCCCCTGGCACCAGGATGAGGCTTACTGGACTGACTTCCCTGACAAACGTGCCGTGTCATGCTGGGTAAGACCTCACACTTGTACTTTTATCATTGCTTTCATCAGCTCAGCATGTTAGCAAAGCTTCTTCTGGTTAACCCTTTAAGGACGCATGTCGCTAAAAGATGCACCAATGGAGTCCCCACGAGTGACTCCATGGTGCTGCCCGTAGGGTCACCATGATGCTTGAATGCAGCACCGATGAGTTACTTGTCAGGGCTGCATTAATGCATCATGACAACCTGCATTAAGGCATCATGCCGTCCTCAAAGGGTTAAGCACTATGTGGTCATCAAAGGGTTAATCAATGAAGACATTTGTACAACCCTATAACTTAAAGCTCTCTATAGTTTCTGTATTTTATATTTGAACACATTAATTGGAAACCAATAAATAAATGTACTATGTGCGTGAATGCAATAGCATTTTCAATATTTACAATACCCCATCAATATCAGTTAATCATGAAGTAATATAATTCAACCAATGACTTGCACATTGCAGTGTGCCCTAGACAATGCTGACGTGGCTGTATGTGGTTGGTGTTTCAGTGTGCCCTAGACGATGCTGACGTGGATAACGGCTGTATGTGGTTTGTGGCCGGGTCTCACCTAAAACCGCTCAGAGAACATCGCCCTGCTCAACCAGGGGTCCATGTACTCACCTGTCAGGGGGAAGAGGTAATGTCGGTTAGAATTTTGGATCTCACATATTTACAATTCAATTATCATTTTCATAATAACGGAATCCGGGATTTGACCAATTTTGATAGAACACATGCAGCATTTTCAGCAGCTATTTTAGGCATTAAGATATTTGCATCACCTTTTTTAGGTCATTAAAATTCATCTAGTCAAAGAAGTTGATTTAAAAATATGTAATGAAAGCAAGAGGGTTGGTGTGTATATATTTGAACTAACATTGATAATATTCTTTCTGCATTTATATTATTTGATCATCAACTCAAATATTTGAACCAACAAAGTCAATTTGATCATTGATTCCTTTAGTCATTCAATCAATTCAAATTTAACTCAAATAAATAAATTTGTCTTCTAGTGTGCCCTAGACAATGCTGACGTGGATAACGGCTGTATGTGGTTTGTGGCCGGGTCTCACCTAAAACCGCTCAGAGAACACCGTCCTGCTCAACCAGGGGTCCATGTACTCACCTGTCAAGGTGACGAGGTAATGGGGATCTAAAATGGACATTTTTTAGACTGCATATTCCCCAAAATGGGAGACGAGAATGGGGGCTAGAAAGGTTTATTTCAGTGAAGACATTTCAAGCGGTCGCTTTTGTAAATGGACAATGTTGATACTACATAAACCTAAAACAGATTTTCATATTTCCAAACTATTGACATTATAAACTGATGATCAAAGAATCATTTAATGATACGCATCTGATGGTATGAACAAAATAGAGCCCTAGCTACACCTGGTGAGGGAATGGGGAATCAGCAGGGGATCCTGGGATAGATCAACCATCTTGGGAGCCATCTTTGGGGGTGCAGAGGGGTCCCCCCTGAGGTCGGAAAGTCGCCGAAATTAAGGGGTCAAGGTCGAAAAGTCGCTTTTTTGGACCCTATAACCTACTGTAAATTTTGTCTTAAAGTCGCCAGGTCACTTATATTATTGCCTTAGGTCGAAAGTCGCCTCCAAAACAGCCCAGGTCGCCAGGTCGCTTTTGACCCATCTGCAGTCACATCTTTGATGAATGTCACCATACCAGTCACGAAACAAATAAATCCAAGTTCATCTACATTACATCTACTCTGACTTAGTATGCAGAAACACTTTTCATATACATAGGAATGGTACAACTTGCCGGTGCACCCTTAACTGCATTTCACACCCTTATTAACGCAACATGATTTACCTCGAACCACACCATAGTAATTTTATACTACAAAAGTTAGCTCTAATTAAATATACTTCATGTCCACATAATTATTTCAGTATTTGATAATAACTCCTTTCACATAACCCCGTTGATTCAGAATCATGAATACACACCTATTACAGAGTGAGGGAGCGCCCCACCCCCTGAGTGCCGGTAGCGCCACCTTCCACCACGGCAGAACCATGCACTACACGCGAGGTAACTCCACTCAGCGTCACAGGAGGGCTTTCATCACCAACTTCAGGCCTCACGACATGGTCAATAGGAACAGGTAGAGAAACGGTGCATTTGCACAGATAGTTGAAAATATACACTGTCCTTGTAAAAGCACTGTGTATTGAGGCGTCTTGAAATGTGTTTGTTGCACTTAAATTTGGTCTAACGGCACCACAACTAGAGTAGAATAGCTCCATTAGACGCCACAAAGGTTCAAGTTCACAAATTGAGTTTCCAAATCACTTATTCATACAAACCATTAGGAAATGATATTGGTCAACTTAAAACAATGATTCAGGCTACCTTATATTCTACTGCTTCTGTACACTAATAGAGTAGCATATAGTGTAAAAGTACAATAGATTCTAGTGAACAGCTACATTAAGTTCTAACAGTGTACCAAATATTGTTGTAAGATGGTTGTACATTGCCCTTTCTACAGTAAAGAGGAGGTAAAAACGTGATAGGACAGCACAGACCAGCGACACGACCAGCTAAATCCCCACCAGCCGCCAATGTTGCTACGAAAAGGACATTCCAGATACCAAAATCATACTTACCTCAAATGACACAACGTTTTCAAACTAGAAAAGGAAATATCCTCCTTAATTACCAAATGATATGTATTGATTTCTAAGGGTTTTATGAATAAAAGACTATCTGTGTGCACCTCTCATGAGGCATGTAAGATGTGGTCTACAGATTGTATCCAATGCCTAAATCAAAAATCGATGTGACTGACCATACCATGCATGTGACATGCCCCTTTTAAGGAATGCTACATAGCAAATCAGTTTATACCATTTCAGTGTACCTCCTCCATATTATATACAAAGGAAATATTGGCTTCCCATAACCATTCCTTTGATATATGGAAGAAATCACCCTCCCTATCCTAGCCTTTTCTAGCCTTGCAGATACATACTTGCATGGTTAGATCAGTTGGCAGCAATCATGCCTCTAAATCTGAAGGTGCAAAGTTCAACCACTTATATAGTAAACCTTAAAGCTTAACCGTCATGGTTGAAGTGAGGCCAAAAGCACTTTTGGATATAGTTCAATTTTCTTAAGGGCTATGAGCTCAGCTCTTACAGGCACAAGATAGGGTGAATATGTTGTAGCTGGACAATGCTCATGGTCCCCTGTCCAAACACTGCTGCCCTCTGGTGGAACTGTTATTTTAGTCCATGTATGGAAAATGCTGAACTTATTTCCTGACAGCCCAGCTTTAACTTCCCCACCTGATATGTATACCAACTAGAACTGCAACCTGGTCTCAGAATCCGCGACCGCAGGTCGTGGACTCTGGTCCTTTACACCTTGCATGATGGGAAGAGAGACTGAAAGTAGTGCCTGATTCGGGAGACAACCACCAGTTGGGGTTGCAGTTTGACTGGGCCATGGGGCGACAGCAAGTGAGAGATTACAGGATTAGTGGGCCCTCACATTCACCCAATAACATATCATTAAATAAACGACATATAAAACTAGAGTAGGAAAAAAATTGAGAGCACAATTGAGACCTGCTCAATATACATATTAACCAAACTATTGAAACAGAATTGCATATTCGTTTATTTCTAAGACCATTTTATGGTGAATGTACGTGACTTGTTGAGCATACATTATTTTGTATGGGAGCCAATAAAATTACAAAGCAAGCAGATACTCATAAAAGTTATGATTGACTAAAGATAAGACTCAACTTCCAAATTTAAGACTGTAATTATTTGAAGCTACTCACTGCTACGTAGTGTGAATGATATAATAATAAACACATAAATAATGACAACCTAATACACATTTCAATTAAGGCTTTTTCAATTTATTAGGGTACTAGTTCATTCAGATGATGGATGCAACCTATTTCTTCTTCATAATAGAATTGATGATTCATTCAAAACCATTCCGACCAATGTTGATCCCCAAATCAGATCTAGGCCTATCTTCTCAGAATCAACGAGTACAAATTACATATCCCTTGTCATAAAAATATTATATATATATATATATATATATATATATATATATATATATAGTAAGGAAATTATGTGCATATCATAGAGAATACGACAGCCAGCCTTTTGGGTATACTAGGAGATCCTTTATTAATGCAACACAAAGTCAACTGCCCTTCCTCCTCCCGCTCCTGCCCCTTATATACCTCCCCCAGCGTCCTGACGCTCGTACGACTTGGTACCCGGACGAGACGGCTCTGTACGAATGGTCCTCGTACGGATCCATCCCGCCCGAGAGTGCAGCAGCAGAGGGGGGTGCCTCGCTCCGCCTTCCCCCCTCTCCTTCCCGCTAGTATAAATATATATATATAATTAGAGTAAAGTACAGGTTACCCCCTAATTCAGACCCAAATTTTCTTAATACCATGTTACTGTCAACTCACATTTCTTATCAACTCTACATGGGATCACAAAGCACTGGTCACAAATTCAAGACAACACCTACATTATTCTTTTATTTCACATTTCTCCCAGACATTACTTCGCTACATAAATATGTCATGTGCCCAATTGGTTGATTATATTGTTGCGTTTCATCCCAATTATCAGCTGCAATTAATTTGGTGCATATAGTTTATGAATCACATCGTATCAAGGAATACAAATTATATACTAGTATACCTTGTCACATAAATACAAATTGATCAATACATCTCATCAAAGTATACACATCCATTACTGAATAATGTATTGTTTTTCCTCCTATGTAATATGCATTAGTGCATTTACAATATTAATGACAATCAATCGGAGACAACATTATGTCATTACACTTGATTACTGGACACAAAAAAAGAAATTAAAATGATTATACTTGAATATTGGAGATAGCAATCAAGGCTGTACATTAGTCAATTTATAACTTATTACACTTGATTGTCGGAGACAGCAATCAAGTCTGTACATTTACATGTAGTATAAAAGAGCCATTCTACGAGATACAAATTACATATCCCATTGCATAATAGAAGTTCCACTATTCCATACATGTAGTATATTATTATCCTCAATTAGATCCATTCTACGAGATACAAATTACATATCCCATAGCAAAATACAAGCTCCACTATTCCATACATGTAGTATCCTCAATTAGATCCATTCTACGAGATACAAATTACATATCCCATGGCATGATACAAGCTCCACTATTCCATACATGTAGTGTATTATTATGTTCAATTAGATCCATTCTACGAGATACAAATTACATATCCCATAGCATAATAGTAGTTCCACTATTCCTTATGTCTAGTGTATAATTCTCATTTAGATCCATATCACAAGATACACATTTTATTATATTTATGCTTCATATTTTGTGTAAATAATAATTAATGGCTATAGTTGCTCTAATTCTGTAGTTTATCTTTTATATTTTGTCTTCTGTAGGTTCCTCTAAGTATTGCACTCATTCTCCCGAACATTTTGGTTGGTCTGTGTACCTGTACGGGCAAATCAAAAAGTTATTCCATTATCAATGCTTTGTTGTATCAACATAGATATTAGCATTAGCATATACTATTATGCAGGCATGAAAGTGTGCATGGCTTAGCTGGTGTGGTCAAAGAGAGCCAGGGCAATAAAGTATCTCCGGTTCAACTGTACTTAACGAGTTCTGTCTCCTTCCTAATTACGGCGGACGCTACAGTATCAAGGTATCAATCCTGCCGTCCCGTTTATCTATCAAATCGTATTCCCACTGTCTCAGACAATAACAGGTCATTAGGGTAATTTAGCAAACAACTGGGTGTTGATAATTACACTCAGAAGTCGATGTGTCTGTCATTGGCCAGTCATTACGTACTGCCAATCATATTTAAATACGACAAGGGTCAATGCAATCCAATTATACTGATCTATATGGGTCGAGTTACATATACTTGATTGTTCTATTTATCATATAGTTGAAATTCCTTTTAGATGCTGAGTACCATGTCAGAATACATAGCAAGGCAGGGAAGCGGCCCTTTTCGCGGCTCTGAGCGGTGCAGGTATACTCCCTAGTATATGTAACTCGACCTATTGTAACTACTACAGTTTACACATACACATATTTTAAGCAGTTTGAGGCGGTATGTGTGGGGCCTAGTCAGACCAATCATGCAGTCAGCCCCCACCTGCCTACCTATACTAGGCTTTCATATACGTTAGCCTATAGTAGGCTACTCACTTTATTTAGATGTGTGTGTTACGGTGTTATCTACTTACCCTCCTTCCATGTAATGCTCGATTTGTTGGTTGTTTAATGCCATCAGTGGGGAGGCCATGATTAGTTGGCTGAGGTACACACACAATATCCTCCATTTTGGATCTCCGGACAGACCCAGGTCGTTTCCGCAGTGAAGACACATTTATTCTCTTAAATCAGGTTAATTATTTTCTGTGTATCTGATCCGATCAAATAATACATATTATTTTTATATGACTATATGAATTTTATGAGATGTTAAATTACCTTTCATTAACATGGACACACGCACTAGTTTGTATGCCAAACCACATACATGTATCTAACCTCATTACCACAGCCCAATGATTCGAGAATGATTCTGCATCTAATTAACCACTACAGGCTATATCCGACAATCCTGTGCGTAAAGGACCAGAGGCCACGACTGCGTCGCGCCCTCTGGAGACCAGGTTGCTAGAACTGGAGTCAAAACAGGGTAGTTGCCATGAGAAGCACCAGGTGGAGGCACTGGTACAACATTGTAACAGTTTGTGACCACAGTGGTTTCCCGAACACCACCAGGGTAGACCTGATGCTGGAGTGGAGGTTAATGCAGGTTAGATAGCAGACTGCTACAGGTGTCCAGGACTGCCTCCTCCTACTACCTCTCAGCACACACACACACAAACACACACTGGTTATAGTGGGTCCTGTTGTGTGTTATTGAAGCAGAATGTCGACACACCGCCCAGTATGGGACACAGGTTAGTGGTTTATAGTACTGTGTGTATAGTAGGATAACACCTGGGGATAATACATGATGGGCCTACTTCTGTATACCTGCTACATGTTAACTGGGTCTTCATGTATAGATCCGTCACACTTGAAGTAACACGAGTAATCTTAGTCTCACCAACTGATGGCTAGATGGAGGGGGGGGGGGGGAGAGAAGGGCAGAGGGGCAAAGGTCTATGGGGGGAAGGCAAAAAACCTTTGGGGAATGGTTTCCCCCCAATGATTTTGCCACCCTTTGCTTAATTTCTAAAACTGTCATCAGGAATGGAAGAAAGGGGGTGGGGCCTAAGCCTGTCTCAATGTAGGCTTAATTTCCCGGGCGGGGGGGGGGGGGGTACTCCCTCAGCATTGATTACTATGTGTGAACACGATTCCAAGGGAAAGGGTATGTTTTTGGGCCCTAGGCAAGGGCCCGCGAGGGTCCTTGAAAAGGGTTGCTTTTTATGCAATTTTGGAGGAAAAGGGGTAAATTTTATGGCTGAATTACTTTAAAAACTCTCAGATGAGACATAAATCAACCTTTTCTCAACATTAAGACACATATTTATGCACAGAGCAAAGGTAAGACCAACCATTTTCGGGTTATTTCTTTAAATCTCACAATTCATAAGGGAATTTTTCTCAGTCCCCCTTGATTATGTTATGTTTTTTGCTAAATTTCCCGTGAAAAGGGTGTTATTTTGTTGTTTTTTCTCCCGAGATAAGGGTACCAAATGTGAGGTGATGTTCACACATAGTTACTATAGAAAAGATAGGGAGTGGCCCCCCGGGCTTAATTTCTAGGTTAATCAATTCAGACAATAGGCCTACAGATAGGCTGCATGCAGCCTATCTCATATCTGTAGGCCTACCCGTCCCTCCCATCGATCAGTTGTGTGAGGCTCTGCCCTACAAACACTCCAGTGTGTATGTCAGGTGGGAGGGGGTGACCCAGATCCGCTGTATCTCATGTTTATTATATATATGTAAGTACCAGAGGAGGCAACCACTGCGACACTCCCACCTGGTGTTGGAGGAGTGAACTAAATTGACTTGATCTCCTGTGATGGGCTGGGGTGTGTAGCTCAGCATGGCAGGATAGATACCGCCATACTAAGGGAGTGATCATTTATTATCAACAGGGGGGGGGGGCAAAAAGATTTAACCTGTTTTGAGACAAAAAGCCCGCGCGTTACTAGGATTTTCGACCCTAAGGTGGGGGGGGGGGGGGGGGGGGTAAAAAATTTTGACCCCTTGACCGGGGGGGGGGGGGTGTAAAAAATTTCGCGAGCTCCTGTTGTTAAAAAATGATCACTCCCTAAAGACACCTCAGCATCATGTGGCAATTACTGTCTGCATTCTCAATGCATTATTTCCTAGCCAATTTCATGATCTTCCTCAATATCTGTTTTCTGTTACCCTATCTTATACCAACTCTCAGGAACTGCTACATGCTAATGAGTGGACATTAATCATAATACTAGGAATGAATAGGGTGATATCTGGTGTCCAGTACCCTTACAGCCCCGATGTTTGTGGATGGAATGATGCTTAGAACCAAATTTGAAGGAGCTAACACAACTCTCCATATGATATTTAGTCCCTGTACTTCTCTAGTGCTAGTGAAGGCTCTATCTGGGCCCCTTTAACTTGCCATATACAGTACCGAGAAACAGTTCTATTGTGTCCCTTTGCCAGACTAGCAGACAAGCATATCTATATAGGCATACAATATGATTTAGATAAGCTATTCTAACACCCACTTGTGTCCCCCTACAGCTGTCCCCACCAGCCGGGCGGCGGCTGTAGACTGGGGCGGCATGCAGACCGTGGACGAGTGGCTGAAGTCACAACCTACTCACACATGGAAACACTTCTTTGCAGAAAATGGATACTTGGTATGTGAACTGTGATAATGGTAGATCAACATTATAATATATCTTCAGAATAAAGTGCTGGGAGAGCACACAGACCTTTTGCAAAGTGGTCCAGCGGGATTTCTTTTTAGTTGAAAAAACAAAGTATACCTTTTGTAAATCACACCCCCTCCTGTTGTTACAAAGTAACCACCCTCTGATATCATGCAGTAATTGATCAAAATGCTAAGGCATTTTCTGCTTTGATGAATTTGCTTCTATTTATCATATTCATTTGTTTAAAAACTGATAAATAATAGATATAATCCCTTTCAGGTTGTTAAAGATTTGATTTGTCCTGAGGAAGTGCAGATTTATGGAGGTGAGTCACAGTCATGTGAAATAAGAGGTTTGTTTCAGATCACCCAACCGACCCTATCAAAACAGGGTCGACCCAAGTTTTTTTTTATGCAATTCTGAAGGAATTTCCGTATTTTTTACCCTTTTTTGGCCAATATTAGGGTCTTCAGAGAGGCTGACTACTACTTTCATGTTTAAAAAAAAAATCGACCTACCAACCCTACAATTTTCTGCCCATGTTACCTTAAACAAACCTTTTTTTCTTTTGGCCTAATGTCCATGAGAACATATCACTGCATGCACTAGTTAAACAATTTACAAAATTACTAATTCTTAATTAAATACTTTTGTTACTTGCCACTGTCTGAGACTGGTAATTAGAATTGCCACTAGAAGCAATACCAATGTGAACATGTCATGAAGCCAATCTGGGATCTGTTTTTTAAAAACTAATTTAATTGATTGAACATTGCAGACCTTTACAACAAAATGCTGTCAGGAGAAATAGACACGAGCAAACACCGACACGACTTGGGGAACCATGGTAGGGTGTTATCTGTGAAACACATCCTAGTCAATAGAGCTTATTGAGATAACAGGAGTTTTTGAGATGTATTCCATCCTGTAACGTTAACATTAAAGGCAATGAAATAATTGTGTAATGTAAAGGATAATTTTTTCTGCATTTGAGCTGTTTTGTCAAATTGTTTTAGTCAAATTGTGACATTGAGAACAAAGCGGGAAATTTGTCAAAAAAACAAACTGATTTGTGACCGCTGCAAGAAATATCAGCGTTCTGTGTAAATCTAGAGAACTGAAAGTACAGGGTTCCATTTTAAAGTGACATGGTCCGATGATTAGGACTCAAAAATCAATGTCATTCCCTAGGATTCAGCTTAGAATTCGCCTAATCTTCACATTATGGCTCAATTTACTAATTTTGGAGTGCATGCTATAATTCCCTCATTGAAAAAACACTGTATCCTCCAAAATCGGTATTGTACTTACATTTGAAAGACGTTTAAACAAGATTTGAAATATAGAAGAATCGGACCATGTCACTTTAAGTTAATAAGTAAAGTTGATTTTTTCCTTTCCAGCTGAGAGGAAGACGGCGACAGAGAACATCTGTCAGATCATGTGGCCCAGTGTCTACGTAGACAGACTTATGGAGGAGGTAAAACTCACATCTACTTATATATATTCTTCAGTAGTAAATACTCTAAATGTATTTTATTTCGCGCTGTATATATTTACGCAAATTGTGCTTTTTAGCAAATTCGCAAAAAATGATACTGGCAAAAAAATCTATGTTTGCAGTTCTGCTCACAACTACTGTGGAGATCTGAGGTAAAACTTACATCTAGTTCTACAGTATCAAGTAGTTCTCACAGATACTGCATGGATCTAATCTGAAATGTCCCTTCTCACCGAGAGTACATACCATTTTTGACATAAGCCCTTATAAAATTACTTTCAGAGCACTCTAGTAGTTTCGAGTTTAGTTGTCTCCAAAGTTGTAAAAATTCGGACTTTTTCTAATCTAAAAAGTGTTCCAAAGAGGGGGGGGGCACTTATCAGGGGGAGTGTGCTTATTACATTGAATATGGTATACCATTTCTCTACTACTGTTCTGGTCAACTAAACACCACTTTGAACAGAGATAGAAGTGTTCATTTCTGTGAGAAATCCAGCCATGATCTAGAGGTAGACATAAAATATCATTCTGGGGACTATTTTGTTTTTTAAACACAAATAGATTGCATTATGAGTGAACAGTACTTGCTTTCTCCCATCCTCACACAGAAGGGTTCTAGGGTAGTGAAGAGTGAATGAAGAATTGCACGTTATTTCATGTCATGTATTCATATTTCCCAGGGGCCAGTACACAACAGAGCCATGGCTGTCTCCCGCATTATTCTGGGTGAGGAGATGACCTTTGACTTTGACATGTTGATAGCAAAGGTGGGTTTTTATTTGATATGGAAGTTTTAAATCTGAAATTATTAAGATGATTTCTAAACAACACGAACATTCTCCCACGTGTGTTTTTGTCTTACCACTTTGTAACCACAGTCACTATCATCAATCACTCATGTTATCTTCTAAACATCCCCTCACTAGGTATTTTGTTAACATTGTAAAACCTCGCATATGACTCACTCTCACCAAATCAGTGCAACTAAAAAAGTGACGTACATGACCAGTGGACGTACATGATCGGTGGACGTACATGATCGGTGACGTACATGATCGGTGACGTACATGATCGGTGACGTACATGATCGGTGATTATTGACTGCCCCAGTCTTTCTGATCATCATATAACATAAGTAAACCTTACCAAGGTGTTCATATAATGTCTGTATTGGTATTTAAAATGGTTTAAATGTGTAAATGATTCTAGTAAGAGTATTTTACATGACATTTCAATGCCGATCATGTACGTCATGTGACGTACATGATCGGTGACGTACATGATCAGTGATTATTGACTGCCCTACTCTTTCTGACCATAATAAAACATTTATAAACCTTACCAAGGTGTACATATAATGTCTGTCTTGGTATTTCAAATGGTTTAAATGTGTAGATGAGTCTAGTAAGAGTATTTTACATGACATTTCAATACCGATCATGTACGTCATGTGACGTACATGATCGGCCATTATTTATTGACTGCTTTAATAACCTTTTCTGACCATATTTAAAACATAAATCAATCATAGTGAGGTGTACATATAATGTAGGTCTAAATATGTGTAATCATAGACAGGTCAAACAGTGGGTAAATAGGAAATTTTACATGACATTCCAAGCCGATCATGTACGTCATGTGACGTACATGATCGGTTACACATTGAGCCCCCCCCCCTCCGGCCCCTATAAATATTTTGGGAGTTTTTTTTTTCTAATAAACTCCCCAAAGATACATTACAGCCTGTAGGTATGGTTGGGAGAGTTAAACATCGTAGTGCAGGAGGTAAAAGAGGGATTCTGGACTCTGCCGATCATGTACGTCCACTGATCATGTACGTCACTTTTTTAGTTGCACTGTTTTGGTGAGAGTGAGCCATATAAGCTCATGTGTAAGCCACACCGCTAACTTTGACAGATCATATAAGCCACAGAGGGGGTCTGGAAATTATTAATTTGGTACTGCAGTATACTTATAAAAAAAACTCTCGTATAAGCCACCCCCGATATATTTGGAAAGCTGAGTCTAACTCGCGTACAAGCCGTGGCTTATACCCGAGACTTTACGGTACCTATGTTAGATATAAGAAATTCATCTATATTAAAATAAATGTTTATGATATGACTTAGGCGCCAGGTACCGACACGCCGACCCCCTGGCACCAGGACGAGTCCTACTGGCTGGACCTCCCGGACAAACGTGCCGTGTCATGCTGGGTAAGACCTCACATATTTACAAATTAAAAATCAGTTTTTTGAAGTCGCAATATTTGTTCTGGTAAAGTATATTCCAACGAGCCTATCCACAATTTGAGAATTTGAGATGAATAGAACACATGCAGCATTTTCTTCTCTTTTTTAGGCATGGAGATAGTTGTTTACCTTTTCTGGAGGGCTTTCAAGTTCATGTAGTCACCATAATTTATAATTTACTTAAAGAAGTTAATTTAAAAACATGTAATGAAAGCAAGATGGTTGAATTTGGACTAATATTGATAATGTTCTTTCTGCATGTATATCATTTGATCATCAACTCATATACTTAAACCAATAAAGCTAATTTGATCATTGATTCCATTAGTCATTCAATTAATTCAAGTCTAACTCAATTAAATCACTTTGTTTTCTAGTGTGCCCTAGACAATGCTGACGTGGATAACGGCTGTATGTGGTTTGTGGCCGGGTCTCACCTAAAACCGCTCAGAGAACATCGCCCTGCTCAACCAGGGGTCCATGTACTCACCTGTCAAGGTGACGAGGTAATGTCGCTTATTATGATTTCTTGTCATTTGAAATGGATTAAACCAAGATGAACATTTTCCAGATTGTATGTTCCCTAAAACATGTGCCATTTCCCTTTGACCCAAGTAGGGTTTGTCATGATGCATCCTGATAACATGTTATATACTTTAGAAGAAGTATTTTTCAGCACAATTTCCAGCCACATCAGAGACATGCATATTGTTTTGACTTTTTTTTTTGTGGAAAGCCTGTCATCTCCATAAGAGAGGGCTTGATGCATCGATTCCCCGGTACCCGGTAGGATGTCAGACATTAGGCGTGGGAGAGTGAGATATAAAATGGTACCTTTTGTTTTGATATAAAGAGTACTTCTATATGCTAGGTATGCAACTATTTAAAGCCGCATAATCACTGAGCATGTCCCATTCACATTTCTAGTGCTGTTCTAGTGTACTACCTGGTTAAGTGTGATCGATAATGTTGCCGCTTTTAGTATTCCTGTCATACCACATGAGCTTGAGAATTCAGTAAAACATTTATAATACTGATTTCAGAGTGAGGGAGCGCCCCACCCCCTGAGTGCCGGTAGCGCCACCTTCCACCACGGCAGAACCATGCACTACACGCGGGGTAACTCCACTCAGCGTAACAGGAGGGCCTTCATCACCAACTTCAGGCCTCACGACATGGTAGAGCAGGAGCGGAAGATGAACTACGACCATGGAAAGGTAGATTCAAATTTACGTCTATATCTTGTAACACAGACATATGCCATATTTCTTAAAAAGATTCACTGGCCATACAAACAATTAAATAATCAACTTTAGTTGAGTTTATCTGAATTAATACAGATTTTTGAATATGCAAATGTATTCCCCAAAGAAATAAAAAAAAAAGAGGTCTCTTTCAGGTTGGTAAGCATACTCTGGAAAACAGGGAGGCAATACATGTTTATGTAATATTTACAGATGCTATATTTGGTGTTTCGATAAACATATACAAAGTATATACTACGTGAACTATGTACAAAACCAATGAAGTTTAAATGATTCTAATAACTTCCCTTGTTCCAACTATTTCATTTGATCTTTATGTCTAGATCTAGGAGGATTTTAAACTTTGTTGTGATTTAATATCAAATTACAACAAGTTGTGGATTATATTTCAATGTTCTCGTTTTTTCAAAATTGAGATTTTTTTTTTCCAAAATTTTCTTCCAGTAATTCGCCAGATCAACCAATAAATTTTCATGTTAGGGGTCCACTAAGAACTTTTGCCGGGGTCTGGGTAAAAAAAAAATTGTTGCTCGCTCCACTTTTCCACCGACAAAATCATTTGACAAAACAAAAACGTTTTTTGGTGTGGCATAACCAGTCAATAACTGTTCAGTTTCTGTATTGCAGGCAGGATGTGAGGACATCAAAGGTACGGGGCAGTCCCACGAAGTGAAGAGTTAGAAACACAACGCGACGAGCATAGCACTCTTTGCGGAAACTTTTTCATCCCACAGGACATTCGGTCCTGCAAATTTTCAATATTGCAGGACCAGCTACATTTTTGACAATTTATTTCCTTTAATTATAAAATATTTTTGTCCATTGAAAAAAACATTTTATTTGTAATCATCAATTGCTAAATCAGGATAAATACATAGATTTACACAGCATATTGACAAACATATTTCAGGTTTAGAGACCAACTAAATTATTCTAGTTCAGAAAATCCCAACATGCGACTGGACATTCGATCCTGCTACACTTATATATCTGCTGGACTGGTGGCATTTTAGGTGGACATTGCCAGTCCTGCATATATTCGCAATGACTGCACAGCTGTTGACGAACATGAATCCTGGATTTGACAAAAAAAATCCTGGACCGACCTCCCAGTGAAGACTCAAACGCGGAACTACTCAACCAGCCGCATAGCGGATGTTCAACGTAATCAACGAACATTGACTCCGCTATATCAGCTATAGCGGCCGCCAGGGGCACTAGGACTCCGAATTTACTGACTCTGTGGCACATATACTACCACCGGGTTCCTGAGACTGGATAAACATTCCCACTAGTATGGAAATACATTCCATATGGACTACTGCTGGTCAATCATTTAATCTCTGCTATGGTATATATTTCATTAGATGATTTAAAAAATGATAATTCTAAAGACCTCACACTCTAAAAACATTCACAAGACTTGCCCACACCACATTAGTGGATATCGCTAAACCTCCATGAGTGTATCATTATAAAATGGGTTTGTAATCAATTTAATCTAATTTTAACCATTAGAAATCTATTATATTTATTCAAACAATAAGTATTATTATTTTTTTATTGTATTATTTCTGTCAGAGTCTAAACATCACATTCATTTTCTCAGTAAGTGAAGTTATGTAATGATTAAAAATGTTTTGAATACTAAAGCTTTATTGCCTGTCTTGAAACAACTGAGTGCCATATATAGTAAATGATTATAGTAATTGTTTGCTTTCAACAGATAAAAAATATAATATATTCAAGAAGAACTTGAAGAAGAAACAAAGAAATAAGAAGAGAATCTATGTTAGAATTCAAATAATTAAAAAATTGTGGTACATTGTAGGGCACTGGGTAAGTATTCAACTAGCTACATGCAATTATCGATACCTCTATACATTTATAACCACCATTAGGGCTGCATATATAATGCTAAAATGCAGCATGTCGATTCGTCAACATGCTGCATAGTGCACGAGTTACTCACCAGGGCTGCATTCACACAGCATGACGACGCATAATGCAGTTAAAGGCCCAGCGCCCCTATATATAGAGCTGAGTAGCTGTCCCGACTGCACTCTGACTGTTACTGGACGTGCAATAAGAACTGCGGGTTTAAGCGCTATATGGCATCTAAAGGCTGTGTCTCACAAAATCAAAACAAGCTAAAGGTCTATGACTGGCAAATAAGGATCATAATGAATTCAGATGCTATAGTACATTAACTTTATTTTATATAGAATAAGTGGCCTCATTGTATAAGCTCAGTGGAAGTTCACAATGCAATTAGACAAAAATGCTATCCGTGTTTTTAGAGATGAGAATGGCTTTTAATTGCTATATGTAGTATGCTCCTTCCTTCCTTCCTTCTTGATTTTTCTTACAATTCCAAACCAAACACCCTTTGTCTTCTGTTTAGGCTCTTATCATTAATGCATTAAAGCTGGGCTGTCAGGGAATAATTTATGGATTTTCCATACATAGACTAAAATAACAGTTCCACCATAGGGCAGCAGTGTTTGGACAGGGGACCATGAGCATTGTCCAGCTACAACATATTCACCCTATCTTGTGCCTGTAAGAGCTGAGCTCCCAGCCCTTAAGAGCCCTCTTGTGAATCAAAACTGGACTATATCCAAACGTGCTTTTGGCCTCACTTCAACCATGATGGTCAAGCTTTAATGCTGTACCAATTTGGCTTACAGTGATCAAGTTGCGAGTCACAGTGATTCTACTTCTTTTCTTTGTGTTGTTCTCATGATGCATTAGTTAAGCCCTGGTAAGTAACCAGTGGTAACTCACCTGGGCTGCATGCATGCATCATCCTTACCCTATGGGTTTGATACCCTCCCGCAGCGGTGATGCACCTGGGGATACAGTGCTGATTTCTTTACACCTTTACACAGCAATAAGAGGTTTGTTTCAGGTCACCCGACCGACCCTATCAAAACAGGGCCGACCCTACGTTTTTTATGCAATTTTAAAGACTTTTTTCATATTTGTACCCTTTTTCTTTTTGTCAAATTAGGGTATTCAAAAATGTTGGCTAGTACATTCATGTTTAAAACAAAATAAAATAAAAAATAAAAATCCGACCTACCGACCCACATTTTCCTCCCATGTTACCTGAAACAAACCTTTTTTTTTTTTAAATCAATGTGACATGTACTCGGTGCTATGTGCTCTTATCTTGTTATCCTGTTAACTTTATCACAGTACAATACACCAGACAGGCTCCTGTGGATCCTCCTCCCTACTTGGGACAGATAACAGGAGGTATTACTAGGACTAAGGCCAAAAAGAAATTGTGTTCAGGTATCCTGACTGACTATATTTTTGGGCCAACCTAATTTTCATTTTCGGAAGGCAGTTTTAGAATTATACTATTAAAAATTCTTGTTTTATTTACTGAAACTATTTTTTTTTGCTAAAAATTGAAATGTTGTTTCACCCTTTAAAAAAAATTGTAAAAGAAAAAGACCTACCGACCTTGTTTTTTTTAGGCCTGCATGTTACCTGAACACAGATATTTTTCTTTTGGCCTAAGTCCGCTCATCTGTGTGTAATACTCACACCAAACACCAGATTAACGCTGACACCTGGGGACGGGCACCTGTCTGAGTCTGAGGTCTGTAGGATATTCACAGTGTGACATAAGTTGGTGTACAACTCTACCATAGACTCTGAGACTCCAATAACCTGTAATACTCACACTACACCCCAGGTTAAAGTTGGGGAGAGTCTGTGAGATAGTCACAGTTAGAACTAGTTGGTGTCCACCTCTGCTAGTGACTCCAGGGTTACCGCCAACATGGGGACCCGTACACGTGTGTTTGTGTACGGCACGTTGAAGTCAGGACAGCCCAACTACTTCCGTGTAGACAAAGCGCTGAAGGAGGGCGGCGCGGTGTTTGTGGGAAAGGCACGGACACAGGACAAGTTCCCGCTGATTATAGCCGGGCGTTATAACATACCCTACCTGCTGTACGCCAAGGGCACCGGGGGTGTAAGTATATATGATAAGGGGGGGGGGGTGTTAAATGGCAAATTTTACAGTTTGATTTCAGGAATGGGCTCAAACTATGCATTTGGGTCACGAAACATGGGAAATCACATAAACTATTTTTTCAAACCCCCATGACGCCCCCTTACAGGGGAAGAAGATTGGATAAATAGTGAGAAAACAGCCCAAATTAAGGCTTTCATACTGCAATCTCATCATTCTGTCATGGAAATGGTCAGAAACCTTCATATGTGACCCAAACAGATCATTTAAAGCAATATTGTTGTGATAACAGGGCTGTTCCCTCCTCTGGTGAGATGTACGTCCTTAGTAAAATACAGATAAATCAGCTATTTCGAAGGCAATTGCTCCCATACAATCAAGTCCCTATACTGCCATAACACATTAACATGAGACCTATCAGGCCATTTAAACCCTTCTGGAGGACTCCTCTGCCTCCATTCTCATGCCTGTCTTGGGAGCAAGACAGTGCATTCTGTGGTTAAAAAGAGGGGTATGGAAAGCAAAGGGGGGGGGGGTTATCTGAAGGCTATTGGTGAATGCTGGGGGTGGGTAATAAACCGAAACAGGGGGCCCTACAGAAGGGTTCACTCTGCCAGATTAGGTCTGACATTGTTGTGTTATGGCAGTATAGAGACTTGGTTGTATGGAAGAAAATGCCTTCAAAATAGCTGATTTATTGGTATTTTACCAAGAAGCACCCCACCTCCCGAGAGATGGTAACAGCCACATAATCACAGTAATATGACTTTAAATGGCCTCTCCGGGTCTTATGTTAAAGTTTTCTGACCATTTTCAAGAAGGCAGAGTAAGGTTTGATTAGAAAAGTGAAAGACTGAATTAGGACTGTTTTTTTCACCATTTGGCTGATCTTCAAACCCGCAGTACGGGGGTGGGGTGGGGTGGGGGGGGGGGGGGGGGGGGTCACGGGTGTTCAAAAAACATATTTTGGGGATTTCCAGTGTTTTGGGACCCAAATGCATAGTTTGAGCCTGTCCATGAAGAATGGTCGATTCATCCCCCCCCTAATAATATAGCATCCGAATTGGCTATTAGTAGTGGTCCTAAGTGTGATGTGAAGATTTATCAATTATCTAAATCAAATAAAAGATGGCCTGACTTTTGGATATCTTCAATCAATAAAAACATGTGGCAAAGACGGAATAGATATCAAGGCCACCTAAAAAAGAAGAGGGGTTTCTTGTCATCATGGACTGAAAAATATGATGAGGGGGTATATTAATTTTATTACTTGCGGGTGAAACATTTGGGACGATATATATATGCTTTGTGTGATCAAAATTTAAAGTTAAGAAGTTGAGGGCTTACTGATCTTTAAAAGTGGGGAAAATGTAAGTTACTGTATTGCTGGCAGTATAAGTTTCAATTTGATACAAAGTGAGCCAATATTTGTTGATTTTTTTAAATCTTTTAACATTGCCAAAAACAAATATGAAAATTCCTCTAAACCTGATTTCTATGACCCTTGAGGTGATGAGAATTCAGGTCTTTTTTGAGTGGTCTCATGCTTTCTCTGCAACAAACACTGCATGAACTTTGGCATTCAAGCAATTTTTTTAATCACTTAAATTCACCTTTGAAGCAGCTTTAAGTTCAGTAAATGCCATGAAAATGTCATGAAAATGTCATAATGACATTTAAGCGGCTTTAAATGGAATTTGCTGGACTTAAATATGACTTTAAGCAGTCTAATTTCTGCTTAAATACCAACATTTATGCAGTGAAATACAACATTAGCAAATGCTACTACCGTACCGTTGCGAAAAAGCGCCGGGGCGCTCTTCAATTTGGCGGCGCCTTTAGCCTCAAGACAGGCGCTTATTCGAGATCCTATTTCAGTGCTTAAGGAACGTTTCAAGACCCCTATACCCCTGGCGCTTATACAAGACCGGCGCTCTTTTGAAACCGGCGCTCTTTCGCGACGGTACGGTAGGCCAAATCACAATGTACCTAGTGTGGATATCAGCAGGTACAGGAGGGAGTAGGTCACTGTGACAATGTGAAGCACCATGTTATCTGTAAACCAACAACCTGCAGATAAGGCCGCTCCTCGTTTCTCATCACCGCACCCATGTATAAAAATCCTCTGGGAACCAAGTTCTGTTTGATATAAATAATGTGGAATCCCACAGAATGTTACACAGTCAAAAACATATTCTCGTGCCAGATACGTGCACAATTCTCGCAGGAATCCCGAGTTGTGACTCAAGAACCCCACAAGTTCTGCCGAGATCTTGTTTGCTGGGATAAAATTAAAGGTTATAGTGTGTTGGCCAATGGGCTAGAGAAGATATGCATAGTGTGCAATGACTGCTGTTTGATAATTTCTTGATCACTGAAATATGAATTTAGTTTGCCAAGGTGTCACATTTTACCCACCCACTTTGTATTCAGCAAAAAAAATAGAAGAAGAGCGCCCCGTCATATTTTTCATGGCTTGGTGATGAGAAACGAGGATATTATTTGGAGTGGCATAACCATGATAGATCTCCATCAGAGGCTCCAACATATGGAGTGTTCATATATTCACCAATAAGGGGGTGGGTCTGGAATTTTCACGTGCGTGCATATTGGCCAGCAACAATTGGTCATATTGTAGTATGATAACCCAGTAAACACAACAACGTTGGTCAGACGTAAATCTACGTTGAATTTTGGTCTGAACTACGTAATTTTAGTAGGTTTATCAACGTCAGAACGTTAAGGTTTATTTACCAATCTCAAACCTGCAGGTCTGATTTACGTAGCTCCTGAAGACTTAAATCTATCTTTAACACATTACATTTAATTCTACATAGTGGGACTCAGACAAAGACTTGTAATATATTGCAGACAAATTTACATTTACAAACAATATTCATACAAAGTAACTACTATAATTTTCAATCTCATCTCTTTCTACATAGTATATTCTTGTAGTTCAATTGAACAGCCTGACAGTATAGATCTGTTGAATAGTTTCGGCTGCAGAGAGGCTTTGTATTTCTTCCATTACCACCAATGTGGTGTCCTCACAGTAAAGTGCCTCAAAGCACCTATTCATGCACAATACTTTAATCACCTGTCCTTTATATATAAATATTCTATTGAATACAGTTTATTTGCATGATATTGAATTCATAATTAATGAGAATTTACTGCTTGAATGTGGTAGATTTGTTAAAGAGCTGTAATATTCTCTCCATAATTGATAGTGCTGCCACCTAGTGTGACATGGAAAAGTCATCTAGCCAATTGAAGTTGAAAAGTTATGTCTTTTAACGTAGATCAACGTAGAATTTATACGTCTGAATGAGGTAGATCAACGTAAATCAGACGTCTACATCTGTTGAACGTAAATAAACCTTAACGTTTTGACGTCTAGAAACCTTCCAAAATTACCAATCTCAAACCTTTTGGTTGGACATCTACCTAGAGAAACCTCTGAGCTACGTTGGAACTACGTAGGGTGTTTACTGGGAATCATGCGAATGTGAATGGAACATTTTAACAGCTTTAAAGGATAGAAATAGGGTACATTTCTCAATATTTCATACACTGTAAATTCTTGTGTATAAGCCTCGCATATAGGTCACACGCCTAGCTTTGACTAAAACCCGCACAGAGGTTCTAATAATGGCAACTTTAGTACTGTAGTACACATTGATAAACTCACACCTAAGTCACGCCTAGTCTTCAGGTTGAGTCTATCAGCTTCAGTAGACTTGCGTAGTAGCTGCGTTCTATGTGAGAATTTACAGTAACAAAAACCACAGTTCTTTTTTGCATTTCCACTCCACAGCTTTTAAAATTACAAATAACGGAGTAAATCACATCATGTAGGGTCAAACTGATGTATGATATGCACAGCTTAAAAAACTATTGTAGTGAGTGGCAGTACTGCTTTCTATAGAACCCGGATTAGTTTGGCTGGTTATTTCTGTCACTGTCACTGTCACCGGGCCGCACTCCTAGCTGACCAACCCATATGTGACGACATAACTCAGTTTGGTCTGTGGGCTGTGGGCTGAGGCAGCACTGATAAGAGCTGATAAGACTGTTACTAGCCTGTCCCCTGTTTGTCCCCTAATTGTACCCATAGTGGTATGTCTTATCAGTGGGTTTAACAGCAACCAGTGAAATATAAAATGGCGGACCCACAGGGTATAGCTCCAGATTCCTATAAACCCCTGTGTCCCTCCACTCTGGGAAGCAGTCTTGCTGTGCCTTCCTGGCAGCTTGGTTGTTATGCAGCAGAGATTCCTAGAACTCTGCCGCACCTTTAGGCCAATTCCATTTGCTACTTGAATCCTGGTTGCCCCTGTGTCCCTCTCCCTTCTTCCCTCTGGGATCCAGTGGAGATTGACACACGGGTACCGAACCTCTAGCTATACTCCCTCAGAGGAGTCTAGCTGTGCTGGGGTTCTACCAGTGTACGAAAGAGCCGAGGAATAGAGATTTGAGATAAGACTGTGAGCGTACACTGTAAAAATTTTCCGTTGAAATTACGGAGAATCAATGCTAACTTTGACAGTGCATCACCATAATTGTGATTTACATTGAGAACCTTTAAAACTCATTACTTTTACATTGAACATCCGTAAACCAGTACAGTGAAACAATGTTTTTTCATTTACAGTGAATCTCACGTTAAAAGTTTGCCCACCAGGTGGCAGTTTGGTTCAATAGAGAGACTTTAGTGGAAGCTATCAACTAAAAACATATATAATTGTGTTAGATTCATAAAGATATCCAACTATCTCATTAATTACACAATCACAATTGAAGCCTTTGACATATTTAAGATAAAAAATACTTAATTTCAATTATTGAGACCCTGGGCACTAGTACGAATAGTGTAAACACCCATGTTGTTGTAATGAGAATTAAACATATTGAGACTGTTGTCAGAGTTTCTTTGTAACAATCCTAGAGTACCTTTTGCTCATGGATTGTAATTGTATATTGCTACGAGCCATTCAATTATGCTTCTCAGGCCTAACGTATATATATATACAGGCCTGGAATTAAGATGATATCATGAAATATACATCAATGAAGCAAAAAACAATTATAATTATCATTGAATAGCAGAAAATCATCGTATAATCATGATGAATCACCGTAAAATAACAACAGGAAAGGCCCGTAAAATTTACGGGGGAAAGCAAAATACGGTGACTGTAAAAAAAAAGGGGAAACGGTCGGCATTCAGTGATGCCAGTGATTCACCGTAATTTTTACAGGATATTTTTTACAGTGTATCACTCCTGTAACTTTAGAGTTGAAGCATGTTCCATTCATTCATTCCTGTATGATTCACAAGCTATTTTATGTGCCAACAGTAATAAAAGAATATTTTCTGACAACCTAATTTTGAATCTGGAGTTTTCCATGGCTGACAGCTATCTTCAGTAGCAACTTCACTATAGATGTTAAAAGTGGTCTCAACCTCTGAATAACCTGCAATGTTCTGACGATTTTAACCATTACCAATAATTAATGTTGGTCTCTGTTCTCATCTCCAGCAAATACAAGGTGAGATTTACGATGTTGATGACAAAACTCTACGTGAATTTGACGCGTTAGAAGAGATCCCGGACCACTACCAGGCAGAGCATGTGAAGGCTGACCTCCTTAGTGCAGACACCACACCCACAGGTGGCAGCACTGAGTGCCTCGTCTATGTCTGTAAGACCTACCAGGCGGCCATGTTGGATCGGCCGTACTACACGGACTATGACGCACACGGCAGTCATGGACTGCTCTACTCTGTTGTACACAGCGAGGTGGGACCAGAATACCGCTATGACGTCATTGTGAGGCCTTAGACTGGGGTCTGGGTACCCCTATGACGTCATCATGAGGCCTTAGACTGGGACCTGAGTACCGCTATGACGTCATCATGAGGCCTTAGACTGGGGTCTGGGTACCGCTATGACGTCATCATGAGGCCTTAGACTGGGACCTGAGTACCGCTATGACGTCATCGTGAGACCTTAGACTGGTGCCCGAGTACCGCTATGACGTCATCCTGAGGCCTTAAACTGGGACCTGAGTACCGCTATGACGTCATCGTGAGGCCTTAGACTGGGGCTTGAGTACCCCTATGACGTCATCGTGAGACCTTAGACTGGTCCCTGAGTACCGCTATGACGTCATCCACAGACCTCAGGACTCTTATAGTACTCAAACAAAAATAAATATTGACAAACTGAGTTGTTGTGCTTAACATGATTTGAGATTAAATAACATTGTGGTTATATCATACCAAGTTACAAATGAAATTTACCAACAAATTTAGATTAATGTGCTTCACACGATTTGCAATATTTTATACCAACTGATGAATAAAATTTTGGCAAAAGGAAGTTGAAAATGTAGACAAGCTAATGTTTTTGTTTTTTATATTTATTACTTTTAAAGTGCTCTACGGCACAATGACTCGGATTACCAGGAGTATTAGGAAAATGGGGAATATATCCATTAACAGGCTAGGTTCAGAGGTTAGAGAAGTGAATCAGGCCACTGCCATTAGTTGGAGACTACCAGAAGGTGTGATTCTCATTCTTCATGATATGACCCAAAACCCTCATTTTGCTGGTAGTGTCGCTATTCACCAATATAATCTGAATATCATAATACCTGTTGCTGCTATACTCTCATTCACTTACCAGACATTTCCATATGGGCCCAGGTGGCAGAACGGCCAGCCGAACCTGGTGAAAAACATGTGCTTCTTCACATTTTTTTCCAAATAAAACTCTGTCAAAAATCTAGCGCAGACTTACAAGTTTAGCATAAGGGTTAAATTCAATTATTCAGGAAGGAAAAAGGAGAGGGAACATTGGAAGGGAATGTAATTTCACCTATTTCCAATGACCCTCTACACTGTAAATAGTAAATGTAGGTACACAGTAGAATCTACTGTAGTTTTACAGCAACTACTGTACCTTTAGATTAGATTCTACTGTTTATCTACGCTAAACTGTACACATACAGTACATTTAACTATACAACTACAAAGATATCACCAACTGTTTACAGTGTGCCACTTCTTGGTGAGGCCAGGTTCTACATGTGCTATATAGTCAGGATGCTATGTACACCCAGCACACAGGCGCCCCCTTCAGGGTCTCAGAAGAACTACTACACAGATAGTGATCCATATAGCAGAGTCTAAAGGGAGTGCTGCCTCCAAAATGACTCCCCATTTTTAGGGGAGCGCTGGCTCTTTAAAGTAGCACAATCACCGAGCGTATCCCATTCACAATTCTCGTACTGTACTAGTCTACTATGTGGTTAAGTGTGAGTGGTGAGAATGCCCCTTTAAGGGAGTCTATGTGATATCCTGGCTCTCACAAGGGGAGTCAGATAGCTCTGTGGCTCAGCTAAGGGAGTCAAATAAGGATCAGGGGTCTTCTAGACAGGGGAATCATTCTGGAGGCAGCCTGAACCCTCTTTTGACTCTGTTTATTTCCTCTGTATGAGTAAGGCAGTGGTCATTTTTCAACAACAGGGGGGAGGTTGGTGGATTTCCGCGTGAGCAGGTCAACTTTTTTTTGGTGCCCCCTCGGCAAGTTAAATTTGAGTGCAGCTGACCCCTTTGAGCTATAGTAATGCACAGGCTTTTTCTCTAAAAAGGGTGCAATTTTTTGGTCCCCCCGTCAAGAGGGGTCCAAATTTTGTTTGTCCCCCCCCCTTCAAGCTGTCCAAATCTTTTTGGTGTCCCCCAAATCCACCACCCCCCCTGTTGTTAAAAAATGACAACTCCCTAATTCGCAAAAAGTCTACACGTGGCACCAACACCACCTGCTGGCTTTTATCCAGTCCACTCCCACCTTCCTCGTGTGGCATTGTAGGGGGTGTGTGCCGAAGTAATTAGTCATGCAGCTAAAGCAGTACAGGACAATTAGGCTATGGATCCTCAAGTTATACCTCCAGAAAGAAAACTACTACCATAAATTCTGGCGTATAAGTTTAGCGTACTAGCCTCACTCCTCACTTTGACAAATCCAATGAGCCTCAGAGGGGGTCTGAAAATTGCTAATGTAGTGCTGTAGTATATTTACAAACACTTGCGTATAAGCCGCACCCCAACTTTGGGCCGGTCCTATAAAGTTTAACTTTTATTTGCCAATGAAATTCCAGTGTCGAGTTACAAATGTGTGTCATCGTCAGTACAAGAGGTCTAAACATGGTATGGGCAAAAGTAGCCTAATCAATACATTGTCAACCAAATGATGGATGTTATAACTTGCGTAAAAGGTGTACCGCTACGACGAGGTTTGTAATAAGTTTACATGGCAAAGAAAAGACGATGAACCCGTCAGTAAAACTGTTGTATGGGCTCACCGTGAGAGTGGTTTCTAGTAGATCTGACTCGGGTACTAGCCGCAGCTTCTGCATGGGAATTCATGGTGATCACCTTATACGTTACCACAAAGACAGGTGTGCTTGTTTGCATCTCACATCATGCTTGTTATGGTATGTTCAATTCAGATATTGATATTATGTAATGAATCATTTTAATGAATGAAGATTAACGTCATAAAAACTTCTTCCAGACAGAGCTATTGATGTGTTAAGCACCGGATGCATGACAAGACTTTACCTGTCCATATATGAAGGTGAAGGAGCATCCATATACATCGTTATGGCATGATCAATTTTTATTAGTATTGTAATGCAAAATGACTGACAGATATTATGTGGCTGTAGTATATAATACTGTGAATATTCACTGAAATCACAGAAGTTTTTGAATACTACAGTATGCAATAGATACCCCCAGAATCACTGATTTTCACTAAACGCAACCCCTGCATCCATGCATCATGACTACCCATGATGCATGGATGCAGCCCATGCATTCATGCATCATGACCACCCACAATGAAGTGATGCTTTAGTGAAGCACTGTGCAGCCCTTAAAGGGTAAATACGTGGAAAGGATGAATCCATTCTCTGTGTGCTAATGCATATAGATTTGACTTCTTTAAAGTTTTCAAAGTTTATAATTAACCTGGTTTTATTTCTTTAACAACGGTCTGAATTCTCTGATTTCACGTTTGGAATTAAAGATGATCTAGCGCCTATGTTGTACATCACGGCATGAAGCCTGACATGTTATCCTTTTCTTGCTACTGTGGAAGATAACAGCATACATCCTTTTGTTCCGCTCGCTCGAAATTTTAAAGTCACGATCCATCTTTAATCATAAAGAGTACACACCGTCATGAAATGCAGTTTCAAACTTCTATTCCCCTTCACCTTGTCATAACGACATACCTCGGTCGATGAGCTTATAAGTATCTACACAATCTGTCAGGTGTGATGTGCATTCACTCACCGCTCATAATACAGCTAGAGGACATCAGGTCTCCATGTTTTAAACTCTACAAAGCCCCACACTCATGAAGGTAAGTTGGTGATTTAGCAAGGTTCTTTCTTACTGTACTAGACATGACCATTTGCAACGTTGTTTCATTGCTAAGGGTCATGTGACCTGTGCAAAATTCAAGATGGCAATACAATGGAAGTAAGCAAACATTAATTTAGGTTCAGATTGAAAAGTCAGATTTATCTTCCTTGCAGATATCTTCAGCTGACAGCAACAGATATAAAGGCTGTGTTGTTGCTCTGCATGGTTATTGGTATGCTATGTTCTGTGTCCACCAAGGAAATAGTTATTTCGGCCTTACTCAAACTGACAGGTTCACCAACATCACACTGGTCCGTGTACAGAATAGGACCAGCGTTACAGATAGCGTTAGAGGACTTTGAGGCAAGCGGAGGTCTGCCTGGCCATTCTGTGAGGTAGAAACCTTATTTATTTTGTTTAGGATTATTAATGGTGTGCTCTGTCTTTTTCTTTTGTTGCATCATTTGTCCTTAAAGTGTCAGCATAAAATGCAGCAGTGTAATACCACTGTAATCTAAAAGTGATTAATGTAATGTCAAATTAAAAGAATGGAAAAGGGGTTCAGAGGCACAGATCTCGATGTATATACTTAGACATGAATCTATGTATTATAATCTTAAAAGAAAGCAAGAGATTCGTGGTATAGTCATATAAGCCATATAGCATTTTGTTCTTATCTATCTGCCTATCATTCAGGATCCAGGGGGTAGTTTGAATAGCCCTTTAAATTCTGAAACAGTCCTAGCTGTTGTGATGCTGGCTTTATTCTATTCCAAACTGCAATTTGGCCACAGGGAAAGTCTCACAAATGGGCAATAATTTGAATTATCCAGACAAAAATTTGACCGTTTATAAAGTAGGTTCTGATTTTCATAGTCCATACATGTAAATACAATTGTAAGCCATCTTAAAATGGGTGGGGGGTAGATAAGGGCACCCAACTTAAAAGATGCTATCCATCATGAGGAACAAGAATCTTGCATTTGTTTTTACTTCTAAGATGTACATTTTTCCACCTTTTAAACACAAAAATGAAAGTGATAGATACAATATGCTAAGTCTACAAATCATCTGGTAAGATATGGACGAATAAGGGTTAATGTGTCTGCAGCTGGTCAACCTATCTGATGGAACTAAAATACACCAAACACAGAGGAGCAAAATGTATGTTGTAATAGACAGCGACTTTATTTGTATCTTAAAACATGATTGGTAGAGTATAATTTTCTAAAACCCTAGCTCTACCTTAGTATGCAAGAGATACAAAACAACACCAATTACAGGGGGTAATACACATACTCTCGGATGAGTGCATGCCAACAAAAGACAAAATAATTGCCATTGACTTTTGTATGGTACTAAAATAAGATTATATAATTACAGTACTATCGGCATCAACATTTTCAAATTTCATGATGACCGTCCATGTCAGATTTTCACTTAGATATCGTAACAAATCAATCTATAATCGTTGAAATAGCCCAGTCTAAAGTTGTCAGTCCCCTCTGAGAGAATCTGTTAGGAGAGTGAGGCTGCCACTGTAGTGTGTGCGGTTACCATAGTGATGTGGGCTAGATGGATGCCGGTCTGCTCGCTGCAGAAGTTTGCTGCACTATCTTGTGGGTCACAGTGGGGAGGGGGCTTAATTACCTTTCTGTATATCTTTATTTACATCCTGAAAGTGAGAGAAAAAGTACCCATGGGACTGAAATATCATCAAAATTGAATTAATTAGATATTTTCCAACTTTTTTTCTTCAGAGGGGGCGTATGGTGCGGGAGGGTTATGCTTCTTAAAATTAAAAATAAATGCAAGATTCTTGTTCCTTATGATGGATAGCATTTTTCTAAGTTGGTTGTGGGTATTATGTGGCCAATTTCGCTGAGTAGGCTCCCCCCCAACTTAAAAGCGTAGAGAAGCTATAAAATGTTGATATTCATATCTTATAAGCTAAATAATTAGGAAAAGTTAATAATTTTCAGGTTTGTCGTCAGGAATTCACATTGTAATCCCACCGATACTATAAAAACCATTAGAAATGCAATGTCAAAGGCAGAACTTGCAGCATCAATTGGACCGGTTTGCACAAAGAGTGAGTAGTGTAGTCATTGTATGATTTTAGTGAGACAGTATTAAATGTGTTATTCACAGTCGATTCATGATCTCAACCTTATTGGTGAATATTGACCATTAAGATAATGGTTCATAAGCATAGAATAAGCATACAATTATGTTAATTACTCAGAATGTCATCTCTACTTGATAAGTTTGAAGGTTGAGCCGTTGTGTCATTTTTGATTGTAGATGTTGAAAGTTCAGGACTATTTCTGTCCATTTGGAACATACCCCATCTTAGCTTTGGAGCAGCAGGTGCAGCGTTAGCGGATGTAGAATCTTATTCTACTTTGGTCAGATTAAGGGCAAGTACAGCGAAAATGACTCCGGCTCTTATTACAATGTTCAAAGAGAACAAGTGGACTCATGCAGTTATAGTGTCCGGTTTGGGCAACAGTGGTGAAAGGACTGACCATATTGTGAAGGAATTCCCAAAAAATGGAATAACGATTAGCCTGAGAATAAATATTAAAAGTGGAGGAGCTCTTCCTAAACGTCTCATTCAAAATATTCTGACAAGCATTGAACAACGGGGCCGAGGTAAGTCTTAAGACTTAATCATAATTAGAGCAGACATTCATACATGTTTACTAACAATTTCTTTCTATATGAAGTCAGCAGAAACCTTTAATCTACCTTGCAAAAAGTAGCATGCAAAACCCTATGGGCTAGGCATAGACGTTATGGACACATTTGAAGTGGTGGATGTTGGCAAGATGCCAAATGTGTGTGTATGGATGCTGAGAGTGGTACAGAGAAACTATGAAGTAGTCCCCTACATAGTAAATACAATATGTTCCCTAGCACATTTACAATGTTGACAAATACAGTCAACACGTGACAGGTGACCAGAATGTGATCCAGAAGCGTATTGTTATTCAGGAAACACCCATAGGCACATTGTCACAGTGTCATGTTATACTGAGATGCATGAGCCTTTGTAAGGCACCCTGAATTATAACTAATTTGTGATGTTTCTCATAAATTAGTGACATCAACTACTGTTATTCTAAAAGCTAGATAATCCTCCTAAATGACTGCCAATGTATCAATGTGTTGCAAAAGGAGAAATGTGATGTTCAACGTGGTGCTTGGGACTTTTTTGTGAATTTATTTTCATATTAATATTATGTGTGCACATGAACATCAAACTGGCTGTACTTATATTGCATTCACTATCCATATCACCAACATTTGATTTTTCACATGTATGTCATTCAATGTTTGATTACCCTGCAAAACAAAATGGCAAATAAAGTCTAAATCTGTTTTCAAATAATCAAACAAACAAAAAAAAGTAGCTACACCAAAACTAGAGCATACAAAAAAAATCCACAAAGCGTAACTTTATGTGCGCCATGTGAATATAAATCCTAAGATTGTGGAGACTCATGAATGTGTGGTGAGTACTCATGGTCCTTTCAAATTCCTGTGAACCGAGTAGAAGTTACCACCTACGCCATTCCCAAGCGAAACAGAGATCATATAGTTGGGGATCCAGGGGACTCTATTTTTCCTACAAAGTTTTTTTCTCTCTGATTGGTTAATTCATTTAGGTCACACCCTCATTTGCATAACAGGCACCTCCCTTTGAATAATAATTAGTCACGTGATCAAATAATCGTCGCTCATTGGTTAAGAAACTAGGTCACGTCCTCATTTGCATAATGAGTAGGTCACATGATCAAATGCTGGCCTGTGATCGGCTGCATGTCGATGGAACCATTCCTTCTTTGTACTATAGAATGTTTGCACTACACACAATACTACTGCTAATGATATGGTCTCGATCAGTAAAAATAACATAATCATAATGATCATTCATCATTTTATTCTAACAGTTGTTCTCATGTCCATGGGAGAAGAAGATGTTGCAAATTTAATGATTGAAGCATTTGACCGTGGAATGACGAAGGGCAACTATATCTTCATAAGATTCACTCCAATGACAAAGCCAACCCATATAATTCCTTGGGTTGGAAGCAATCTCCGGCTTACACACAGACAACAAGCAAAGATTAAAAGTGCTTCTCTTGTTTTCAAGTCGGTATGGATTTATAAAAGATTTTGGTTATAGCATATAATGATTCATTTCACTACATATATTTCCATATATATATAGGACACAACAGACCGTGATTCCATTTTAAATACTCTGTTTATTCAGAATGTGCATTCATACTGGTTCAAAGTGCCCCTCTCGGTAGCACAGGGCAGACCCAAGAGCAGTAACCAACAAGTGAAAAGCTAAGGTTAGGTTAACGTATATGTGTACAGTTATTCTTACTCCAACATAAACCTATTAAATGTAAACTATTACTTGCTAATTATGCAATCTGACTTCTAGGACATCCTCTTTGATTCCAGTTTTCAATTGCTGAGGAAGAAACCACAAAAATAAAACAATTCTTTGATGACATACCAAAGCGACTGCTAGAACCTCCATGAAGTACTAATATCAGTTTGGTCAATAATGTCAAGGTTAGTACAAATATTTCAACCGCAATATACGGATTAGTTTCCTGTTGTTTATGAGACAGTCAGATGTTGCTCCTGATCCTACAAGTTGTAGTAGGTATTGTTCATAAGGCTCAGTCTTACGACTTTGTAACAATTGGATCGTCTTTGACCGGGTGACATCTTTGACCGGGTGACGTCTTTGACCGGGTGAAGTCTTTGATCAGGTGACGTCTTTGACCGGCTGACGCCTTTGACCAGGAAGCGCTATTATAGCATAAATTAGATCCATATAATACGAAATGGATGGGAAAAGTCAAAGGATATTTTCACACTATATGCAAGCAAGACGTCACCCGGTCAAAGATGTCATCCGGTCAAAGACTATCCAATTGTTACAAAGTCGTGAGACTGAGCCATAAGCGAGGTATGGCTGCGAAATCGCCAATCCTCAGAGGAAATATTCCGATCATTATGGCCCTGTAGAGGTCAGAAAAAAATGAAGATACAGAAAGAGAAAATCCCCTTTAGAAAGATATGGGTTTACTGGTTTGAAATATTAAGTACCGTAAAACCTCATGTATAAGCCGCAGCTAGTACGCGAGTCAGATCGCTGGTGCGCCTTATAGCGTCGGCCCAGAGTCAGGGTGCGGCTTATACGAGAGTTTTTGCTACTATGGTACAGTACTCAAGTCTCCATAATCAGACCCCTTGTGCAGCTTAAAGGATCGTCTCAAACTCGGGGTGCGGCTTATACGCGAGTTAGGCTTATATGCGAGGTTTTACGGTAGGTTGTACTTGCTATGTATGTGCAAATTGGCGTTCACTGGAGGTCACTTTGGGTTAACTTACAGATTCTGTCACCAGTTTTCCTGAAGCTGATATGTCTCTGTCATATGGCGCCAATAATGCGCAGTATTGTTGGGATAAATTAATCCAGGCAGAGCAAAAAGTTAATTCACCACCTGGCCACCTGGGGGAGGTTGGTCTCTGGTGTTTCTTTGATAACTATGTGTACTGTTTCGTGACCTCTTCATAGCTGGGGAATATCTATAAACTGGATTTCCCATTGGACCATACATTGCACATGAAATATACCAGCACAGTTGATTAGGATACACATGGGGGCACACAGGGGTGCGTCTGGACCCCCAGCAACCCTTGACCCTTTACTTAGGGATATTTAGGGAAAAAACTGACCTTGTTTCGCGGTATTTTGAGAATGAACCTGTTCCTATGGAGATGTTGCCAAAAATGAGTCTCTGTTTAGACAGATTTTGAAGAAACCGGACCCTTGCTTAGGGAGAAATCGACAAAAATCTTTTTAGCTTTATTTTGAAGATGAACGGATAAAAGGTAAAAATTGTGTCGATTGAAAGGGATTTTGGTCAAGGTTGTCCCTTGCTTAGGAAGATTTCTTAAAAGTGATAAACTTAAGAGTTTCAATTTTGGGATTATACTTCCAGGGTAGTACGATAGCTATAGTCCTCTATGAAGCCATGTACACCTACCTCTCCTTCCTGAATGAAACGCTACATGGGCCTGACCCAACACAATACAACAACGGGACATTCTTTCTGCAGCAAGTAAAAGGAAAGACTTTCAAAGGTATTCTGAACTATTCTATTTAAGAATTACATTCAAATCTATACTTTATATAACCCAATGCAATGTTCACAGTTGCATATTATGTTTGAAGCTCCAATTTCTTCAGTCACTTGAATAAAGAAACATAGAATAGCTTATTGCTGTGTGTTGCTCATAGTGCAGAGTAAATGTTTTAAGAAAACATTTTGGAGGATTTTTAGCAGCTGGAAATATATACATGATGGTTCATGGAATGTCTTACTTTGTTTAAGGATTGGATAGAGATGTTCAGTTTGATCAGAACGGGGACCGTGAAGCATCTTTCTGGTTATGGTCTATGGCACCCGGTGAAGACAGATTCAAAGGTGTTTCTACATTTACCTCTAGTGGGGTAAGACCTGTTTATTATCTTCATCCACTCCTTGGCGTTCTTTTGGACAAATTCTTTTAAATGCACTGGGAATTTTACATTGAAAATATAAACAAAAAAAAAAGTATATTTGGAAACAATTGGTAATACTTGATCAAACACCCTTTAAGCTGCACCAGTTTTTTTTGGTCGGTTCAATAGCATACATCTAAAAACCCTCATATCAGCCACACCTCCATTTTGGGAGGATCCTACCCAGAAAACAAAAAAAAACGTTATGCAATATTTTATAACGTTATATAACGTTAAATAACGTTTCCCTAAGGCTCCGTACTATTGCATAACGTTAAATGAAATTTTATAACATTATTTGGACGTAAAATAATGTTTTTTTGTTATCTGGGTATGAGCTGCACTTAGGATCTGACTTTAGTACAAGCTGTGGCTACTATGTGAGAGTTTACTGTAAATAGTAATATTTACTTACATAACTTATTACAGGAGGTGCATCCCTTTGGCCCGATGTACTGGCACACACCAGATGGACTCCCACCCCCTGACACCCCACCTTGTGGCTTCAGGGATGAGCTGTGTCCGGACCCAAGTAAATCTGTCCTTCTTTACGTAGACATTTTCTAAGTGTCACAACCTGAAATATGGTCACACGGGCAGTGGTCATGGTATAAAACTCACCCCCCACTTATTCATCAGCAGTATTCTATAATTTACCATCCAAACAGATCAGTCTATATATTCAATCACCCCAACCCTTAATCAGTTGTGATGTAGGCCCTTCAGGTTTTCTAGCTTCATATGAAACCTCCCCCATATCTTGTCAACATGAGTATTCATCATGTGCTATACATAGTAAAAATTATTTTAACACCACTGTGCATCACAGAGATGTTTTTAGTTATTTTTGAATGAGTGAATATAGGATTTATATCATGTAGGATTTTTTAGATTTATTTAAACAATACTTATATCATTAAACAAGAACATTTCTTGTATCTGCCTATGTAATTTCTACAGTCCCCATTCCATCAGTAGGGCCTTAGAGTAAGGGTTTTTTCCATTTTGTAGTTGTTTGACTTTATTAGTATTGCTATTTTAGACAGGAAATACTACATAATTGGTGGCAGTGTGGGCTCTGTATTGGTTGTGATTGCAGCCATTGTTGCTGTTCAACTTCTCAGGTAACAGGTCAATCTTCATTTAAAGTTCCACATTTCCTCAGTCCATCTTCATGTAGGTTACACAAAGGAACTTGCAGACTCCGTGAATGTCAGACATGGTTTGTTGGTAAACCTGGCCTACTGGCTTATTCGGATTCTCTGATACTTCTATATTCTTCAAATAAATTATTCCAGATGAGATCAAATAATAGTATCAATATTTTTGAAGCCCCATAAACACAGTATTTGATTTCAACAATATTGAAAATAATTACATTTAGGCGCCAGCACAGAGAAGCAGTGTTGAAGAGAATGTTGTGGAAAATAATTTTCCCAGATATCACAATGCTCAACAAGGTCAGTCTAAATGCTGTACTACACTAATATATCATACAGATAATATCATATAAAATAAATAATAAAGTGTTGTTGCAGGTAACATGGGGAAAGTCAAAGATCACATGCTTACTTCAAAGTCTTGTTGTGAAGAACTAGCAAACCTTTTTTGAAATTAATTAAATGTACCACACATGTAACTATACTTCAACCTGCAGACCCTGAGTAGGAGGAGCATGCAGAGTGGGGTGTCTGACCTGGATGATGCTGTGTATGCTGCAGGGGATGTGGGTCTGTACAGGGGCATCATGGTCACTGTCTGCAAGTTTGACATATCCTCTGTAAAACTGAGAATTAAAGATCACATCGAGCTCAATGAGGTAATCAATTTTACCAGATGAAACTGTTGGAATTTGATGCATGCTTTGCAAAGTTTAAAATATTAGAGTACTCACAGCGGCCGAAAGGAGTGTATTCACTATGGCAGTTTATCCATGAGTGTAGGCCTGTATGATTCTCAAATGGAGAAGGGGATCAGTAAGATACTATGCAGCCATTAATCTACCACTAAATAGATATTTCTAGATGTGTGATGACAGTATGCAGGAAATAACTCTTATTTGCATTGAACAGATGAAGGACATGCGTCATGGAAACATCAACAAGTTTATAGGTGCCTGCATTGATGCACCTGATATATGTGAGGTCATGACCTATTGTGAGAAAGGAAACATCCGAGTAAGGTTTTCCTCCATCTTAGGAAAAAACGAGTATGATTTTTTACCTGAAATATGTCACAGATACTCTCAGATTATTGTCCAAGATCTGCCCACTACAATCACAGATACCTTTCACTTGTGGGTCACTCTTTCAAATCACTAATAGCAACGATTGAGCTCTATTAAAAGTTGACTTTTTTTTTTTTCAACATTATCATTTCTTCACAAAGTGAAATTCAAGTTTATATTTGTAGCACTTCCTAATTTATAAGATAAAAAGTAAATAATGTTCATTGAATGTGGTTTCCTTATTTTTCGTACAGGATATCCTTGATAATGAAGAGATTCATTTAGATTGGATGCTGAAAAGTTCAATCATTTCTGATCTGACAAATGTGAGTCATTGTTTTATTTTATTTGCTGTAACTAATACAAACCCACAAAATAATGGAGTGGGCAGCATGGCCAAACTATTCTATGGTGTATGAAAACATCAACTTACCTACTGGGAAACCCATTTCAGCACATCTTTAGTTAAAGAAAGTATGACATAGTATGCATTCTTAGAGTGATTAGAACTTTGCGTACATGCAGTATAAAACTAAGCCAGCTAGAAATGTCCCTAGATTTTAGCTGAATGCACCTCTTCTCTATCCTGTATCGTCTTTTCTCTCCCTAATGGCCCCCTAGTGGCCCTCCTTGGATTGTGAATCCCATATTTCACCATGGTATGCATAGGACTATCATATAGAGGTATATCCTATTTGAAGCAAGATTGCTTAACTTACAGATACTTGACTCTTGAATTCCAGGGCATGGTCTACCTGCACCAAACAGGACTTGGCTCTCACGGTAACCTGAAGAGCACCAACTGTATGCTGGACAGCCGGTGGGTGGTGAAGGTCTCAGGTTACGGGATGCACTCATTCAGGGCGAGAGCCATGAAAGCAGAAGAGTTGGGAAACGAGGATTACTTCACTGACCTCTCATGGATGGCACCAGAGTTCCTCAGGATGGAGGAGCAGCCACGTAATGGTTCCCAGAAAGGAGATGTGTACAGTTTTGGTGTAATCCTGCAGGAACTTGTCTACCGCGCAATGCCCCTCTTCATGGATGAGGCTAAACCAAAAGGTAAAAGAACTGCCAACAGTTTTCATGATTGTCCTTATATATTTTGTAGCCACTATAAATATGTTGATTCACAGAAATATTTCAGCATAATATGGCACACAATTGGTCAATAAAATAATCTAGAATTTATTCTGCAACAGAGAGATAGAGCTATCCCCTGCCCCATGCAGACACCTTGTGATGAGCAGTCCAGCCTCACAGTTGTTGTAATAACCAAGTCTTACTGTTTGATGATATAAACAAAGGCTATCCAACATTTATAACTTTGCAGACATAATTGGCAAACTGAAACACCAGCAAGACCCTGTATTCAGACCGGTGCTGCCTGAGTTGGAAGACGACACACATCCCAATGTTCCTGAACTAATATCCCTCTGCTGGGCAGAGGACCCAGATGATCGGCCAACTTTCAGTGACGTGAAAGCAAAACTTATGGAGATGAATGAAGGAAGGTAGGATACAAACAATATCATAAATCATCAAGTAGAACAACTAATAAGTAAGGTTTAATCCCCTTGATTTATAATCAAACCTCCCTATAGTTGCAGGATAGGAGAGTTTGTGTATAGCTGATATTAATATTGTATGATGAAACGTGTAGGATATAGAAGTGATTGTATGCATAAGATAAATAATTCTGTGCTGTTTCTTTTTTCACCCATGACAGGGAAATTGACATCATGGAAATGATGGTAAAAAGGATGGAGGGTTATGCAGCCAATCTGGAAAAAATCGTTGCTAAAAGGACTGAAGAACTTACTGAAGAAAAAGAGAAAACTGAAGTACTTCTTTTCCAAATGTTGCCGAGGTAGATATGACTTCCTCATGAAAGGAACAAAGAGACTCACAATGTCTAGACATGAAGCTATAAAGGTTCAAGTAACAAACAAAGAGGAGTTAAATAGGAAGTGCCTTGGACATGTACCGCATATTGTTAGTGAAGATTGATGCAAATTATTTTAATCAGATACAAATTGACCCCCCTTTCTGTTGAAAATTGATGTAAATTTTTTTTTAAATTTGCTCCAAATGATCCTCTGATTCCAGGAGTGTGGTGGAGAAGCTGGTGGCCGGGGAGAGAGTGCAGCCGGAGATGTTTGAGGCTGTCACCATTTACTTCTCAGACATTGTGGGCTTCACATCCATCTCAGCAGGCTCTACTTCAATGCAAGTTGTGGATCTGCTGAACGATCTCTACACACTGTTTGATGGCATCCTGACACTGCATGATGTCTATAAGGTAGACAGCCAAAGAAATCTCTGCTGTTATTCACAATTTGTCTATTCCTTAGATATAATTTTCTTCAATCCACTGTGAATAGGAACAATGTAAAAAAAACCATTGAGTGAAGGTTATTTCATGAAATTTTCATTTTCAAAAATGTAACATTTTCTGAGAATCAATCATGGTGCTTGCATTAGAATTTTATACCAATGTAGGGGCACGGATTACTCGCGCCCTGGTGATAAATCCGCAGGGAGGTAGTACTTGGGTAATCCTACACCCCTATGAAAGGACAATACCGATCCAGTAACGTACGGTGCAGTTAAGTTGTCTGAAGGGCAAGTAGCTCAGGGGTAGAGCACTTGGCTTCGGAGTCAGGAGGTCGTGGTTTCGAATCCCGCTATCTCCAGATGACTTTTCCAAGACTGTTACCCTGGTGGAGAAAGCGCGTGATGAATGAACGGTGACACCTTGACACGTCAGTTGGTAAGCGTTACAATTTGCTAGGGGCTTGGTGACTTTGGAAACAGGGTCAGCCCCCAGTGGGTCCCAGGAATGGGACTTCTCCCTTACTGGGAGCAACCAAGTCATAGAAGGGTATGTTGGAAGTTAGTAACGCAGTTGGAGACTTGTCAACGGGTCGGTTGGATTGGCTGAATTGGTATGGTGTTGAAAGCTTACATCGTTGGTGCCTGGGTATCTCAGCAACTGCTTGATAAAGCCCCATTGGGACCTTCGGTTTCCAGTGGGTGAGCATCCCTGATGTTGGAGGACCACTAGATTTCCAGGGGCTGGGACTCTCTATCACTGCTTGATAAAGCCCCTTCTAGGAGGGAGAGAAAGACCAGTCCTGGAGAATCTAGAAGGGTTGATGTAAGCTTAGTAGGGGCAGTGTAGGGGCAAGGATTACTTGGGCCTTGGTGATAAATCCGCAGTGAGGTATCACTTGGGTAATCCTACACCACTATGTAAGGACCATACCGATCCAGTAACGTACGGTGCGGTTAAGTTGTCTGAAGGGGAAGTAGCTCAGGGGTAGAGCACTTGGCTTTGGAGTCAGGAGGTCGTGGTTTCGAATCCCGCTATCTCCAGATGACTTTTCCAAGACTGTTACCCTGGTGGAGAAAGCGCGTGATGAATGAACGGTGACACCTTGACACGTCAGTTGGTAAGCGTTACAATTTGCTAGGGGCTCGGTGACTTTGGAAACAGGGTCAGCCCCCAGTGGGTCCCAGGAATGGGACTTCTCCCTTACTGGGAGCAACCAAGTCATAGAAGGGTATGTTGGAAGTTAGTAACGCAGTTGGAGACTTGTCAACAGGTCGGTTGGATTGGCTGAATTGGTATGGTGTGGAAAGCTTACATCGTTGGTGCCGGGGTATCTCAGCAACTGCTTGATAAAGCCCCATTGGGACCTTCGGTTTCCAGTGGGTGAGCATCCCTGATGTTGGAGGACCACTAGATTTCCAGGGGCTGGGACTCTCTATCACTGCTTGATAAAGCCCCTTCTAGGAGGGAGAGAAAGACCAGTCCTGGAGAATCTAGAAGGGTTGATGTAAGCTGAGTAGGGGCAGTGTAGGAACAAGGATTACTTGGGCCTTGGTGATAAATCCACAGTGAGGTATCACTTGGGTAATCCTACACCCCTATGTAAGGACCATACCGATCCAGTAACGTACGGTGCGGTTAAGTTGTCTGAAGGGGAAGTAGCTCAGGGGTAGAGCACTTGGCTTTGGAGTCAGGAGGTCGTGGGTTCTATTCCCGCTTTCTCCAGATGACTTTTCCGCGACCGTTACACCTTATAATTTGAAGGGGGTTATTATAATATTAGCTGCCTCCTCCCCCAATATTGTGTTAATATTCCACAATATTTATTGAAATAAATCCTGTATTTACAAATATCTGGTCTCTGAAATTATAAATGAACAAAAGATAAGCTGAATGTGGGTAACCATTGTCATACCCTGGAAACTTGATTGCAGAACATAAAATGGAACTTTGTAATAGTTTTACAATGAAAATATCAAATAAAGTCGAATATTTACAAAAAAAAAAGCTCCATTAAAGATTTACTTCTATAATAGTATTCATCAGTTAAAATTCTGACTTATATCAAATTTGTATCAAACTAGGTGGAGACTGTAGGAGATGCGTACATGGTGGTGTCAGGGCTACCAGTTAGAAATGGAAACCGTCATGCGGCACAGATCGCCAACATGTCCCTGGACCTGGTGAGTGCCGTCACCCACAAGGCCAGGATCCGGCACAGACCTGACATGAAGATGAGGCTGCGCAGTGGTTTCCACACCGGGGCTGCAGCCGCAGGTAAGGCCACTTATATTGATTGTCATTCAAATCATGATCAGTATTATTTACCATGTATCGCTTTTACACACAATTTCATTAAAGTTGTCAGTTAGGTTGAAATTGTAGATGAAATGCACATCGGTTCGGTATTGCCATAGCCAATTTCAGTTCTTTTAACATACATGACTATATGAACCTTTAAAAAAGGGTGACACATTGATGGAGTAAAGTTCAATGGTTTGAGAAATAACAAAAGATAAAAGATTCTGGGAAAACAATGAAGACTTCTATAGAAGGTAATTTATCTGCCCTGATTCTGCCTCAGGTGTGGTAGGAGTGAAGATGCCCAGATACTGTTTGTTTGGGGAAACAGTTCTGTACGCTTCAAAGATGGAGTCCTCAGGACAGGGTAAGCTTGATCCATTACTTTTTTTTTCTTTACAGTACTGTTGTTTCAGTAAATTTCAACTTAAAAGTGCCAGTGAACATGACTACTTTGGCTGTGTGCAAGATGGTAATTAGACATAAATGGAATCAGCTGTAGAAAAACAGCTTCTCCATAGTTTTCATTTCTGTTCATGAAATAACAAAGCCAATAAATACAAAATTTACATCTTGTTCAACCCTTCTTTCAGCTTCACAAGTCCAATGCAGCCAGCAGTCCTATGACCTCCTTGCAGCCCACGGTGGCTATCAACTGGAGGAAAGAGAGACCGACGGTGTCCAGGTACTAGACTTTTCAGTTTTAACTCATGGACATTTGTGGACAGACTGGGTTTTTCTGATCTTATAAATGCACCTGGAGGCTCGATTTTACTTTTTAGTTTGTAATTGGAATTTTTGTCAGTGAGTGATGTTCATAATATAATTAACTCTCAATTTGGTAGTAAAGCATGGCTTATAATATTTGTTAACATTATGGGTACTACATATATGACATAATAAATGCGGATTGGCTGGCACTTAGGACCTGAAATGATTGTGCCAGACAGATTTACTACAGTTATTCTATCCATGAAAACTAAAATGTTCATTCTTATATCTCATCTAAAGTGTTCCACATCCAATTCTCTCTGCTAAGTTCTGACATTATGTAATCAATTTAGATTAGTAATTCCAAATAATGTCCTATTTCAGGAGGTTCCCCAGCCCAGCACCTACTGGATGAGAGGGAAGGATGAGGAGGACCTGGTGGTTCTACAGGAGTAGCAGCGGCTGCAGCACAACTCAGGGACACCTCACATGCAGTCTTTGTGAAGCAGATTCATCCCACAGAATATTTGGTCCTGCAAAACTCTAATGTTACAGGACCGGCTACATTTTTGAAGGACCGGATTCCCACATCTCTGATGATTTATGCATTTTAAGTATAAAATGGTATTGTTTCTTAAAAGTACATTATATTTGTAATCACTTATGGCCAAATCAGAAAAGATACATAGTTTTACACAGTATATTGTCAAATACATTTCAGATTTAGAAATCCAACTGATTTTTTTAATTTAGGAAAGCCCAACATATGACTAGACATTCGGTCACTTGTCAATCTATTGGACAGGTGGCATTGTAGGTTGATATTGCCACTGTCCTGCATGTTTTCATAAAGACTCCATGTGATGAGCGGGACGTCATCTTACTTGTATTCTATGATGGCCGTATACAGCGGTCTGAAGTAATCAAAGAAGATTCACGCCCAGCCATGATGTCTATCTGTTGTAGCATTTTAATGGTTATTGTTTGCTGTTTTGGTATTATAAAATCTATTCCTAAAATTACATATTCATGATACCAGTCACTAGTATGTTAGCTAGCTTGTTGTGTGCCCTTTATTTCTTGTCATGATGGTCCAACACAACAGTGACGAGTTACTCACTAGGTCTGCATTCATGCATCATGATTAGAAATTAGGATATCTGCAGTATCGGTGCATCATGACATCAAATAACCATGTAGCTTCATCCAGCCCTGAGAGTGTTAACAGGTCTTAGTGAAAATATGCCAAGTGAATGCTTGCAATGCAAAGTGACGCTCTTCACTCTATATCTGCAACCTTACAAACACTGTACCGAGTTTAGCTTTCCATTGTATTTAATTGTTAGATCATTTAGAACACACTTGCCTAGGTAAAGGCACTCAAAGATTTCTACACATTATACATGTATATTTTACTGTATGTATTAAAGCATTTGTATCAAATTGTAAACCTACATATCATAACCAGTAGTGTAGTGCCCATCTTCCTGTATGCTTGTTATCTCACCAATTGAGGTCTCACCAAACTGTTCATGTAATAAAATCCTAACTACCTTAAATGAGAAGAATAACTGATTGTGTATTCATCTTATTATTGTATGAATACTGCATTTTGGAAAATAATGTAAAATAATGTAAAAAATTCAAAATACATGTTAGCTTACACTACACGACTCACAACTTGACTCAAAACACTTGTGCTTACTTTCTTTTGAAACTGAAATAAGATTGCATTTGAAGTAAATTGTATCAGTTTTATTCAATTTTGAATATGATGAAATCACATGTAATTCTTGTGTGTAGAGATGCATCATATGTTAGTTGTAGTGTATAAGACATGTTCATCTGAAAATCACCCTTAGAACAACAGGCCTGGACAATCTGGGATATTCCCCCATATATATATATAGGTATATTAGCCCATATGGGAGGTTCTGCCAGCAAGGGGAGATTCTCCTTTACTTAAGCCCGCTCCCGGCGGCCCTTATCTCTAAAGATAAGGGCCGCCAGGAGAGATAAGGGCGGCCGCCGGTCTGCCCCTCCAAGGGGGAATCTCCCATCGATGTAGTTAATAGAGGTGTGCTGGTGAGGGAGGGGTAAAGGGGGGAGGGGAGTCCACATATAATTGTACCTTATTTCGGCTATATTTTCTCATTCAAATCATTATATTTCACGAAATACAAGGCCGTTATACAAGCCCAGTCACATATACCTAGCTAATTATGTTCTCTACCTGTATCTAGGTTAATCTATTTCAGCAAATAATGTTTAAATATTCGCAAATTGAATTTCCTGATTGAACCTAAAGTTACATGTATATTGACCAAATATCAAGGGAAGAAACCCCCTCACTGTCTTTTCTCCCGGCATGGGGTTAAATGTAGGATTTCCCCAACCTGAACAAGGGCAGCGTTTATTGTCCTATAATCCAGGTTTTAGAACCACAATTAATCGCATCAATGCTGAATATGATCCGACTAACCAGATTCAGATTTTCATTGTTGTCCAGCTATTGATTAAAATTATGTGAGAGGAATAAAGCTGAACAAGCACCTCTTTAATTGGTTGATTTATTGGGAAACTAGGCACTGGTTTAAGACCCTTTGACACAATCATAAAGGACTGTGCCTGACCAATACTCCTGTGAATAATTCGTGGACTCCTAACACCCCATAGACTACGTTGTACTGTCACCAAAACTCAACTTCTAAATTGAGAACTCTTTCTCGTGAAATACTGTACCAGTGCCATATGTCCCTGAGTAGCTTTGTGAATAAATTGTTATACATGAGATTCAATTGTTGTGATTATTTTTTCAAATTCAAATTAGAAGAATACAAACTGAGACAATGATCTTTGAATAGTATATCATGTATGAAATAATCATCAATCATGCCAACCATATCGGTTTTGGATGGCCGTATCGAACTACACACATGTAGGCATAAAGGGACTTCCCTCTCTTTGCTTATAGGCAAAGGATCCTATGTAAGATTAGAAGGTTAGAACCAATATTGTATCCTTCAACATCCATTATAATCATAATAAATACTGCATAATAGATGTACAGTATAATTAAGGCTGAAATTTATTGTAGTTACAATGGATCTTGGAAGATACAACATTGATTTTAACCCTTTCAAATAGTATATAGTTATATATAGGCAGCTTGAAACAACATTCTTGTTTCTTATCACTAAGGCCAAATAAAAAAAAAAAGGTTTGTTTCAGGTAACATGGAAGGAAAATATAGGGTCGCTAGGTCGGATTTTTTTAGATTTTTTAAATCTTTTTAAACATGATAGCACCAGTCAACTTTTTTGAAAACCCTAAAATTGACCAAAAAAGGGTAAAAATACGAAACAAGAATTGCGGTTGTTGCCGCGTAAAAAATGCCTCAGGCATTTTTATACGCGGCAACAACCGCAATTCTTGCATTCGAAGAAACATAATGTCTACATGGTTGGTATGTTTGAAGGGAACCCATTCAAGACACCGAAAAAGCCGGGACGGGAAGGGGTCACCAGGGGGAAGGATGATATTACTTCAAATATGACTTTTCCTATGAATTCCTTGGGTCCATGTTAGGGGGTAAGGAAATGTGTGTTGCTAGGCAGATAAACAATTAGAATAGCAGTTGCTAGGCAACCAGCTGTATTAGCAACAAACCAATAGAACCATTGAATTCCTTGGCAGGGGTGGGCATATCTGAAAATCCTGGAGCCAATACAGGATTGCCTGTAGCCAGTGGTAGATCGACAATTGTCGGGGGGGGGGGGTATTTTGATGCATTTTGGCACACAATATATTAAGGCTCACCTCTGAACTATGCTCTATGATTGGGGGCTGGAAACTTGTTTATTTTTTAGGAAAGGATTTAGGAAAAGTGGAAATTTAGACTTGCAAAATAGTGCATTCTGCTTCATTTTGGCCAAAAATATATCACAACTCAGAAATGTATTATATATATTATTTTAGGAAGATTTACAATCTAGGCCAATCTGTGTTATGAAGCCTGTCTTTAGTGGAAACATTTTGAAGACCTGAAATGGTGCATTCTGGCCAGAAATGTATCAAAATTAAGATCTGTATTAACCAGCCTTTGCTTTATTATTGGGGATGGAACTTTGCTTTTTGGATGGAAAGGTCTTAAGACAATTTTGAAATTCTTGACTTGAAATGGTGCAATGTGATGCATTTTGGCATATGTGGCATGTCTGCCACCCCACCTTAAAATATCACTAAAGAGTTAACGGTTCCTTTGCCAATCACATGTCACAGCAGTGCTAGAGGGGTTTGGGGGCATGCCCCCAAGAAAATTTTGAAAATCAAGAAGGCAAACCCAGTAAACAAATAACGTTATACACCATTTTATAATGTTATATAGCGTTATATGTTTTTCTAAGGCTCTTTAGTATGACATAATGTTATGTAAAGTTTAAAACGTTATTTGGATGTAAAATAATGCTTTTTTTGTCAGCTGGGAATGATGAAGTTTGATGTATTTTGATCTTCTTGTCTGATGAAATTACAAGTCACCCTCTACATAAATGTAAACAGAGTTCTCATTAGATCAAATCTAATACAAGAATGACAAATTTGGCGGGGGGAAATCTGAGGAGTTTGCATGCCTGAAATTACATCTCAGATCTGTATTCATCTCATACTCACGAAGCACAGATTTCTAATTTCTAAAGGAGATGCTGCTGTGGCCTATGTGTATGGTGTGTAGCATCCTTTCCTATTGGAAATAGCACATTTTTCAGAGGGAAATATCCTGGGAGATTATTGGAGGTCTAGACTTGAAGTGGTACATTCTGGGGCATTTTGGCACACAATATATTAATTCTTTATTGTAGAACATTTTGAAAATCTTGCAGTAGGCTAACAGGTGCAGCCTTTTAAAATTGTAAATTCCAGGCCCAGCAACAATTAGGACAGGGATGGTCAGGAACAAGGGAAGGAAAGTCTGTGACAATGGAAGGTAACTAGTGAGATAAACATTAGGAAATGGGATTGGAAAATTTTGAAAATATTTATATCAAATAGTGTATTCTGCTGCAATTTGAAAATGGATTGTAACTTTGGTTCTAGTTGGAATATTTTCAAAATTCTTTCAGTTTTAGAAAGCTTGAGACCAGGAGGAGAATCTGAGAGGCTTGTCGCCAATTTCAAGGCCAGTGTCGCCACTTTTTGGCGACATGGCGACAGCTGCCCAGCCCTGCTTGGGTCCGTATTAGGGGGGGTAGGTATGATTATAATCAACTTCAGGACCATGGAAATGTGTGTTGCTAGGCAGATAAACAATTAGAAAAGCCTTTGCTACGCAATCAGCTGTATTAGCAACAAACCGATAGAACCATTGAATTCCTTGGGTCCATATTAGGGGGGGTAGGTATGATTATAATCAACGTTAGGACCATGGAAATGTGTGTTGCTAGGCAGATAAACAATTAGAATAGCCGTTGCTAGGCAACCAGCTGTATTAGCAACAACCGATAGAACCATTGAATTCCTTGGGTCCATATTAGGGGGGTAGGTATGATTATAATCAACTTCAGGACCATGGAAATGTGTGTTGCTAGGCAGATAAACAATTAGAAAAGCCGTTGCTAGGCAACCATCTGTATTAGCAACAAACCGAAAGAACCATTGAATTCCTTGGGTCCATATTAGGGTGGGGGGGGTAGGTATGATTAAAATCAACCTTAGGACCATGGAAATGTGTGTTGCTAGGCAGATAAACAATTAGAATAGCCATTGCTAGGCAACCAGCTGTATTAGCAACAAACCGATAGAACCATTGAATTCCTTGGGTCCATATTAGGGGGGGTAGGTATGATTATAATCAACTTCAGGACCATGGAAATGGGTGTTGCTAGGCAGATAAACAATTAGAAAGGCCGTTTCTAGGCAACCAGCTGTATTAGCAACAAACCGATAGAACCATTGAATTCCTTGGGTCCATATTAGGGGAGGTAGGTATGATTAAAATCAACCCTAGGACCATGGAAATGTGTGTTGCTAGGCAGATAAGCAATTAGAATAGCCGTTGCTAGGGAACCAGCTGTATTAGCAACAAACCAAGAGAAACATTGAATTCCTTGGGTCCATATTAGGGGGGGTCGGTATGATTATAATCAACTTCAGGACCATGGAAATGTGTGTTGCTAGGTAGATAAACAATTAGAAAAGCCTTTGGTAGGCAACCATCTGTATTAGCAACAAACCGATAGAACCATTTAATTCCTTGGGTCCATATTAGGGGGGGGGGGGGGTAGGTATGATTAGAATCAACCTTAGGACCATGGAAATGTGTGTTGCTAGGCAGATAAACAATTAGAATAGCCATTGCTATGCAACCAGCTGTATTAGCAACAAACCGATAGAACCATTGAATTCCTTGGGTCCATATTAGGGGGGGGGTAGGTATGATTATAATCAACTTCAGGACCATGGAAATGTGTGTTGCTAGGCAGATAAACAATTAGAATGGCCGTTGCTAGGCAACCAGCTGTATTAGCAACAAATGGATAGAACCATTGAATTCCTTGGGTCCATATTAGGGGAGGTAGGTATGATTAAAATCAACCCTAGGACCATGGAAATGTGTGTTGCTAGGCAGATAAGCAATTAGAATAGCCGTTGCTAGGGAACCAGCTGTATTAGCAACAAACCAATAGAAACATTGAATTCCTTGGGTCCATATTAGGGGGGGTCGGTATGATTATAATCAACTTCAGGACCATGGAAATGTGTGTTGCTAGGTAGATAAACAATTAGAAAAGCCTTTGCTAGGCAACCATCTGTATTAGCAACAAACCGATAGAACCATTTAATTCCTTGGGTCCATATTAGGGGGGGGTAGGTATGATTAGAATCAACCTTAGGACCATGGAAATGTGTGTTGCTAGGCAGATAAACAATTAGAATAGCCATTGCTATGCAACCAGCTGTATTAGCAACAAACCGATAGAACCATTGAATTCCTTGGGTCCATATTAGGGGGGGTAGGTATGATTATAATCAACTTCAGGACCATGGAAATGTGTGTTGCTAGGCAGATAAACAATTAGAAAAGCCGTTGCTAGGCAACCATCTGTATTAGCAACAAACCGATAGAACCATTGAATTCCTTGGGTCCATATAAGGGGGGGGGTAGGTATGATTAAAATCAACCTTAGGACCATGGAAATGTGTGTTGCTAGGCAGATAAACAATTAGAATAGCCATTGCTAGGCAACCAGCTGTATTAGCAACAAACTGATAGAACCATTGAATTCCTTGGGTCCATATTAGGGGGGGTAGGTATGATTATAATCAACTTCAGGACCATGGAAATGGGTGTTGCTAGGCAGATAAACAATTAGAATGGCCGTTTCTAGGCAACCAGCTGTATTAGCAACAAACCGATAGAGCCATTGAATTCCTTGGGTCCATATTAGGGGAGGTAGGTATGATTAAAATCAACCCTAGGACCATGGAAATGTGTGTTGCTAGGCAGATAAGCAATTAGAATAGCCGTTGCTAGGGAACCAGCTGTATTAGCAACAAACCAAGAGAAACATTGAATTCCTTGGGTCCATATTAGGGGGGGTCGGTATGATTATAATCAACTTCAGGACCATGGAAATGTGTGTTGCTAGGTAGATAAACAATTAGAAAAGCCTTTGCTAGGCAACCATCTGTATTAGCAACAAACCGATAGAACCATTTAATTCCTTGGGTCCATATTAGGGGGGGTAGGTATGATTAGAATCAACCTTAGGACCATGGAAATGTGTGTTGCTAGGCAGATAAACAATTAGAATAGCCATTGCTATGCAACCAGCTGTATTAGCAACAAACCGATAGAACCATTGAATTCCTTGGGTCCATATTAGGGGGGGGTAGGTATGATTATAATCAACTTCAGGACCATGGAAATGTGTGTTGCTAGGCAGATAAACAATTAGAATGGCCGTTGCTAGGCAACCAGCTGTATTAGCAACAAATGGATAGAACCATTGAATTCCTTGGGTTCTTATTAGAGGGGTAGGTATGATTATAATCAACCTCAGGAACTATCAAAGGTTGATTTATATTATTGTTATCACATAGCATAAATTTGTGTTGTGACACCTTAATCCAAGATGGCGGCACAATCCAAGATGGCGGCGCCCGTTCTGACTTCTGGCAAAGTGCAAACATCATATACCTCGTTCTGGTGGTGCCTGGCGGCACCACCAGGTGGCTACGCCACCACTTCGGCATAAAAAAAATTTCAAAATTGCATAAAAGAAACGCAGGGTCGGCCCTGTTTTGAGAGGGTCGGTCAGGTGACCTGAAACAAACCCTTTTTTTTGACAAATATGACAAGGGCGATTTTAAAACTTTTTTTTTGCTGAAGACCAAATACTTAGGGGGATCTAGGCTCTCAGCGAACTTGACATTCACATTTTTTTGATTAAGAAAATGGTAATCTACTAACGTTTTGAAGGGGTACATTTCCTCTAGGCCATTGTATTCACGCCACTGTAAGCTCTAATTTGATACCAAATATGCCCATAAATATTATCAATTTATTTTGATACGTGCGTGGTGATGAGACACTAGGATTTTATTTGGAGTGGCCATATATAGTTGGAGCCGCCAGGTCTGATGGCAGAGAGCATCTTGACACATCATGATGGTCCTTGTGCTGCCCCCTGTGTTTGAGGACAGAGGTATCATCATTCTACAACGAGTGGTGGCACCAGGAGGCTGCAGTACTCTCTGTATGTATGACACCATTCTACAACGAGTGGTGGCACCAGGAGGCTGCAGTACTCTCTGTATGTATGACACCATTCTACAACAAGAGGTGGCACCCGGAGGCTGCAGTACTCTCTGTATGTATGACACCATTCTACAACAAGAGGTCTCACCAGGAGGCTGCAGCACTCTCTGCACTGTTCATGTCATGTTTAGTCACTGGCAGCTAATGTATGTATCATGGTCAGGCCCATGGTGTAGTCCAGACTTAAGCTTTTTATTCATCTTTAGACCCACATCTAATTCGTGAGGGTGATAGTAAGTTATATACATACATATATTTCCAGGCTAGGACTGAGTTAAGACAAACTGAATAAGTAAAAGACAAAAGCGGTGGGTGTAATTTGATAACAAATAAATATCTTTATTCCCCATATAAACACTGTACAAAATGTTCTTGAATGAACAGCCGTCATTGCCTTGTACATGAATCAATGCAACAATAGAGGATTGTAACAGGAAGAGCGTTGGAGCTCAGTAACCATGGTAACAACGCGGTAACCACTTGTGGTTGTTGATGGATACACGAGGTGGCGCCACTGACTACATGCGGCAATGGTGGCGGCAGGTTCTGCTGGGGTGAGCGGTATTGTGTCTGTACTGCAGAATGAGTGGTATATATGCATACAGTCTATAGAAAGAGCTGCATATGGAGTGGTATATATGCATACAGTCTATAGAAACAGCTGCAGATAGAGTGGTATGTATGCATATAGTCTATAGAAACACAGCCCATCCATTGCACGCACCTCATGCTGCTGGTTTTTAGTAGCGACTCAAGGACAATGTCTATATCCTCCGGTAATCTGGAAAACCAATGTATTAAGGAAAAACTGGGGATTATAATATGAGTAACCACCATCAGTATTATATGGATAGGAGTTTGACATAGTGGGATTGTTCCACCTAGTACAAGAGGTGCTGTCACCTCATAGTGACACTGTCAACATGACAGTGACAGTGTCAGGATACAGTGATGGGGGTCCTCTGTCAGAGTGACAGTCAGTACTGTCACCACATGGCCCCACCGTCACCCCACCCATACACTGTCACTGACATTGACACTGGTCTTTGTGACAGCCACTCTGACCTCCTCTGACAGTGGCAGTACTGGTATCATCACAGGGAGTGATTCTCAAGCAGTCAGTGAACAATTCATCTCTACACTTAGTATCATTTAATTACCGGTACAACTGCCATGAAATGATGCATCGCCAACTCTACCATTTTGCAAATATCTCCATGAAATCAGATCTTGAACTGTTTCATGACATTTAAGTTCTCATTTTGAATTAACAAGATTCACAAAGTTTTCACATGATGCTGATAATGAATAAGCCATGAAGTTGCATTGTTTACCATCACTGAGGTACCTTATTTAGTACCTTTGATAAACCAGAACTGATAACAAGGGCAATACTACAGAACCAAGTGGTGATGTCCTTCTAAGCCATCACTTGACAACCAGCAGGGTCTGGCTGAATGTTGTAGTTGTAGCTGGTGCCTTAATACAGGTCTACACACTTCAACTACACTGCACCGCATGCTAAGCCCTAGGCTTGCGCTAGCCATTTGCGAGTTTGCCAGGGGCAATAGAAAATTAAAATAGGCGAAAAAATATGGTAAAATCCCGCTTGATTTTCACCAGATTTTACTCAGATGGTGAAAACAATATGACTTCAACTACACATGTTGTAAGGGATTTTGACTAGGAATCCACTGGACTGCATTGCTTTCTGATATAACCAGAGTAAAATGTACTATCTGATTGTGAATACTCCGATCATTTACGGTGCTTTCCTTCAATTGATGGGATCACCTTAAAGGTATCTAAGAACCCGTTTTTCAATGTCAATTTATCAGTCAGCTATGAGTCTCAATACTGGTCGAATCTCCTTTGAAATTGGCAAAAGAAAAAACTGATCTTTTTTGCCTATATGGCCAAGGAAAAACTTAGCCTAGCGCGAGCCTAGACACCGTGACCGCAGTCTCACAGAGATCAAGGTTTAACTTTCTCCTTCATTGTGGACATATCGAAAGATGATGCCTTGTTGGCAATAAGTATAATCCCACATTAAAATGAAATATACACAATAAGTTATCAAGCTGGCAAATTCATATAAGAGTGCTTTGGTTGTTAAACAGCTTTTAGAATTTTCTTTTTTAACGATATCAACAAAGGGTATATACATGTCTAAGCATAAACAATAAACCATTTTTCAACAGTTCCATAAGTCCCTGGCATATGGGGCTATAAACTAAGCGCAAACCTGCTCCTGCCTTGGAAAAAAGAGAATCAGCAATAATAGCCTGGATTCATCATTAGGACATCAACTGGCAAAGGTTATACTATTGCCTTAGCCATGTTGTATTGTGTATACCAGATTATCTACACTATTTATGAGTGCTTTTTTATAACAATTAATCAAATCATTCATGTTATATATGGTATTTATTCACCCCATTCTCCCCATCCTCATTTATTGTCAAGGGGGGGGGAGTGTTCTAGATAATGAACTAGTGGAGCTAAAGCAGTAGATGGCCCATTAGGTTATTGATCATGAAGTTATGCTTCTAATAGGAAAACTACTAATTACCTTAAACCCAACACAGGTGTGCTGGTACGACATGTCACTCATCTTCCCTGCCTATTCATGTTTGTTATGGTATGTTCAATTCACATATTGATATTTGATAATGCCCATTTTAATGAATGTAAATTAATGCCATTAAAACTTCTTCCAGGAAGAGATATTGATGTGTTTTGTACAGAAGGCAAGGCTTTACCTGTTCATGTGTCTGCATCACGGAGCGTCTGCACATCGCATATAATGAAATCTTGACAGACATTCATAACAAGAGTGTTTTGTTCTGTAATCAATTCTAGAAATTATTCTAAAATCTATGAAAATCAGATTACTTTTTAGCATCCTAGATCAGCTGACCTGTAATAAAATATGTATGCTGTGTGGGATAGGCGTGATGCTCGAGTGTGCAGCCCTTAAAGGGTTAACACATGAAAAGCATGAACACATTCTCTGCGTGCTAATGAGCATGGTTTTGACCTCTTTAAAGTTTTCAAAGTTTAGAATGAATCTGGTTTTGTTTCTTTGATGGTGGCCTAAATCCTCTGATTTTACAAATGGAAATAAAGATGATCTAGCATCTGTGTTGTGTATTTGATCCTTAATTTGGAGAAGATAACAGCCTAAATCTTTTTGTTCTACTTACTAGATATTTAAACATCACAACCCATCTTTAATAAAAGAGAGAGCACACAGAGTTTCAAAGTTTTATTCTGCTTCACCCTGCTATAACAACATACCATGGTCGATGAGCTTATAAATATCCACATCATCTGTTAAGTGACGTGCATTCACTCACCGCTCATAACGCAGCAAGAGGACATCAGGTCGCTGTGTATTGGACTCTACAAAGTCCTACACTCATGAAGGTATGTAGGTATTGCAGTTAGATTTTTACTCTACCTGATTTGGCAATCATTTTGCACATGATTCAGTGTCTCATTAGAATATCACTCATTTACGTTTAAACCCAAAACTGTCATTTCTGATATTTCTGCTTGCTGTGGTTATTTACATGTTAGCAGTTGGTGAAGCTGGAATGACGTTTGTATCTGATCCCATTATTAGACTGGACTGAGATAAATTTAATCCACAGCAATAAAGCCAGGAGCAATGCTTATTTTTCAGCACAGCAAAAACAAAACAAGGAAATCGTGAGGTGTGTCCAATGTTAGGCATATCCTATAACAATGCTTTCAACCATCACAACATGATTTCATACATTCAGGCCCTACCAGTAGTTGGAGTCGTTTCGAATATATTATAGTTTTTTATAACTTTAGTACCACCCATCGATCAAGCTCAGTTTGGATGTACTGGGTAGTCAAGTAGGGCTATATGCCTTTTATTTCAATTTCAGCATAAATATTTTGACTTCAACAACCAGTGCCCACCTGTTCCCCTAGCTCAGATATCTTCAAAATGATAACTGAAGGCTGGTTCAAGACAATATGCATTGCATGAATAATTGCAGTTAAATAAACCAAAAATACTTAAAGGAACACTTTAAACAACTTTAATTTGAGGATATTCCACTTAAAGCGACTTGATTGCCTTTCGGAACATCAGCATGGCAATAATTAACTTAATGTCAATTAAAGGCATCCTGAATTAGTTTATATGCTACTATTCATGCAGTGGCAGGACTTTTTGAGGCTATTTCTAATACCATATTGGATTCTGATAATATTTGCATTTTGGTCTCAAACCCTTTAATGTAATTACAATTTGTTGCCATTTCCAAAAAGTGTAGTTTGGAAAATATGGTGAGGGAAATGGAACATAATGAATACCATGGCTACTGTGATGCATTAATTTGCAGTTGATGGGTGCCATATTTTATTCCTTTCAGATACTTTCAGCTGACAACAAACATGGAGGCTGTGTTGTTGCTCTGCATTGTTTTTGGTATGCCTGATTCTGTGTACACCAAGGACCTAGTTATTGGGGCCTTACTCAACCTGTACGGTCCACCAACATCCCCCTTCTCCGTGTACAGGACAGGACCAGCAGTTCAGATAGCATTAGAGGACTTTGAGGCAAGCGGAGGTCTGCCTGGCCACTCCGTGAGGTAGGAACCTTGTGTATTCTGTTTGATATTTATGGATGGCATGCTCTGTCGATGTTTTTCGTTTATTTATTGACATGATGCATCATTTGTCTTTAAGGTGGTAGCACAATGCTTGTGTGCAATATGTCTGCAGGTATTCTAAAAGTGATTAATACAATGTCAGATTAAAAGAATTGAAAGGGAGTTCACAGGTCTCAGATGTCTGTATAGACATTAATCTAGATAATAAGATAATCTTAAGGTGGGTCGCTACCTGTTGAAAATGAACCCACTGCGCAGGTCTCTGCGCATGCAGCTTAAACCTATCAGAATGAGCCCATATTGGACAGTCTGATACACATATGAGTTCCCGATGTCATATTCAAAATTAGGTGAATCCAAGTAAAATTGAGCATTTTATGAGACTTTTAATATTTGCTATATTTGTTACCGATAATATTTCCTATTCTTTACATGAATTAGTGCATTGGCATTATTTACCAATGAATCTCCTTAGAAATACTATGGATCTTATCATGTTTCTTAAGACAGCCAAGGTCATTTAATGATGATATTTTAGTGCCAGATTTTGGTGATATTACCCATCATACAGTGCTCTGAATATGAAATCTAGTCCGGTTTTGCATTATTTTTTATTTTCAAAGGCCCAAAATCCTAAAAGTATGCACGGGACCACCCATCAAAATTACTTTCATATGTTAGCAAATGATCTGAACTAATTTCTGAGAGAGTTAAAAAAAAATTCTGTTAATACTGAATACTCTTTTTAGCCAATAAACCTACAAAATAATGACAATTTATTCTTACCCTTTCCCGAAACATTGCATTTTTACCCAGAATGCCATTGCATACAACTGTAAAATTATTTTTGCAGTAAAGCGGAACATATGTCGGGCATAACTTCCATTGGGGAAGTTATTCCCATATTAGTGTACATACCAGTGCCACCTAGTGCCTCCCACCGGCACCAGCCGCGGAACTCTTCTCCAGGGGAGGGGAGGTACCAGCAGCAAGCAAGCAGGCAGCAAGGCCAGCAGCAGGCCAGCAGAGACTTTGGTTTAGAATTTCGGTCAAAATTCGGTCAAAATGACTGTCTGCTTTTGCGGAACAGAGTACCATGGCAACAGGAATTCCTGCCCCAAATGCAATGCCCCAAACCCGGACAAGGGAACCCCCAGGAAGGTGTTGCAGGGACAGGACCAGCCTGCACCGGCACAGGACGACCATGGCGGCTCCCAGGGCCGGCAGGAGACCGGCCAGGGCAGCTCGGCCTCGCCGGCACCCCCGGGAGATACGGCCCGCCAACATAGCGAGCAGGCCGCGGAATACGCCGCAGCCCGTGAGGGAGAGCTCCAGGATGCACTGGACAGGATCGAAGCACTGACAATCAAAGAGAGAGCTAGGGAGGAGGATTTAAAGCGTACACAGAGGTTGAAAGAGGCCGAGATGGAGCTGGCAGGTTTAAGGGCAGCAAATAACCGGATAGAAAGAGATACGAACTTCGCAGAAGCCGCATTCCGCGGTGTTGTTGGTGCCATCCAGGGCGGACAAGGCGAAGATGGATTGCAGCGGCCCGCGGGCGCCCGCGGAACAGCCTTATACTACGCGGACCAGGGCACCAGCGGCCGCAACCTATCCGCAGTACCCGGGGAAGACTTCGACCGAAGCTTTCCGTCTCTGTCCGCGAAGCAGCAGCTAGACGCGCATGCGCCAACCAAGATGGCGGATCACAACATCCGCCCAGACGAAAACAGAGAGGAGGGGGTCGCTTTTTCGCAGTTTTTGGCCGAACGGAAGCGAATTAAATCTCAAAAGTTGTCGCAAACGAAAGAGCATGGTCGATTCCCCCCGTCCCAATCCTCAAAGCCGTCGCAAATGTCGCAGGAAGGTTGGTTGGGAGACTTTTGTGCGACCATCGGCGAGCAGGGACAGCCTCCACATACCTCGGCGGCGACTTCGTCTATGAGCGCGGGTGGTGCGCTTCATCCCGGGGTGCCGGGAGGCTCCACGCTTCATCACGGACACCCGGGGAGCTTCACGCTTCATCATGGTACAGGTCAGTCTGGCAGTTTTAACCAGTCAGGGGGTGTGTGTAGGTCTGCTGGAGCCACAACATCCTCTCAACTGTCTGATCCTACCAATGAGGGGAAGCAGGGACACACCCTACAGCAACAGGGGCAGCATCAGCAGCAGCAGCAGCAACAGCAGGAGGATGCAGACCCCTCCTATGCAGAATTTCTGCTGTGGAGACAGCAGCAACAGTGGGCTGGGTTGGCAGGGGATGTGACCCCTTCTGCCCAGTCTACTCAACAAAATCAGCAAACACTACAGCAACATCTACAGCAACAGCGGGGCCAACACGGGTCCAGTCGGCATCAACAGCAGCAACCCTACACTTCAGGCCAGCCCCTCTCCGCGACACCCCCGCCAGGTTTCTCTAGTCTGCCATCGGCAGGTGGGCTAGGCATAAATCTGGGGGCGAGCCACACCCTGCACACTGGGCTAGCTACGGCGGGGTTGGGCTTCGGCAACATGGGCCTACAGTCGGGTGATGTTGATGGCCTCTTCAGAAACGTCGCGTCAGGTAAGTCAGCTGTGGAGGGTGATATCCTGGCCTCTCTACATGCAGCTAATGAGGCTAGCATGAGGAAAAGGTCCAAGCTGTGGATCAGGCCAGACTACCACCTCCCAGCTGACAAAGACTACAGCGAAATGTCATATAGGGAATTAATTTACGGGATGATCAATGTCACGCAGGCCCTGATCATAGCCGATCATCCCGACTTGAGCCCCTTGTCATACCTAGATCACATGAAATTCATCGCCCTGAAGGAGATAAAACCTACCTATTGCATGAAGGCCATATGCCAGTATGATAGAGAGGTGACCGACAAGGTGCTGAAAAAGCAGATCCCCAAGTTTGCCGCGGCTGACCACGGTGCGATGGCAAACAACATGGGCATGGACAAAACTCTGGCCTACGTAAAGATGCAACAGGAGATGGCAAAGCAGATGTCCCTTCTGAACAAGGCCCCGGGCAAGCCACCAGCTAGGCCGTCAAGTCAGGGAAAGTTCAGGATCGACTGCCCTGACCACCTGTGCAAGCGATTCAACTTCACGGCTTGCGATTGGACATTATGCAGGAAGCAACACTCGTGTGCGGTCTGCGGTGGCCCGCACGGGGCTCGGGGATGCGCACACAACCCCTACAACCAAGGGGGGCAGCCTCAGAGCCAGGGGAGTTTCCAGGGTCAGCAGCATCCATACTATGGCCAGCAAACCCAGAACTACGGCCAACAGGGGGGCCAACAGCGTAACGCGTGAGGCACGGATGAGCACGACTCCGCGGACTACGAAGCGGATGTCGGCACCTCGTGTATGGAGGACATTCACTCTCATACATGTGAAGAGCTAATATGCACAAGTAGTATAGATGCCCTACTAGACATTTATAAAGGTTATATCCCTCTATGGGACATTAGCTGCAGACACAGGGTTCAGGGGGTCGTGTCGCAGTTGAAGCCAGCAGGCTGGAGGGACATGTTATTGGGGCATGGTGTCATAGATGAGGATTGTCACTTTATATTAGATGGTGTCCTACATGGGTTCAAGATGGTGGACCCCCATGCACGGGTAGACAGTTATGAGGTGAAGAACTATTCGTCAGCCTCGGTAGATAATTTTGACTTTATTGATAAGCTCTTGAAAGAGGAGCTGGGCTGCGGGAAACTCAGCGTGTCGCGCGAGAAACCGACATGTGTGCACGCCTTGGGTGCTGTTCCCAAGGCTACCGGGGGTTTCAGGCCCATCACCGATGCGAGCAGGCCCGACGGACTGTCCATTAATTCCCATATGTCTGCCACTTTTCAACACTTCAAGTTTGCTAGACTAGACGACGTGTGCAAGGTTCTCCGTCCGTCGTACTACATGGCGGTGACTGATGTTGCTTCGGCGTACCGCTCGGTACTCATCAGACCCGAGGACCGGAATTATCAGGGTTTGAAGTGGAAGTTGGACGGGTCTGACACCTACATGGTGGACAATTGTATTTGTTTTGGCACAAGAGCAGCTCCTTTTATTTTTAATAGACTCACGGATGCCGTTACCAGGTACATGCGCCGTCAGGGCCACATGTGTTTCAATTACCTGGATGATTTCCTATTGTTAGCCGCTAGCGAGAGGCAATGCACGGAATCCCAACGTGTCCTCCATGAGCTACTCAGGCAATTAGGATTTTACATAGCTTACAAGAAGGTGTCTTCCCCGTCAAGGATACAGCGTTACTTGGGCATAGAAATAGACAGTATCGATATGAAGCTGAGACTGCCGGGGGATAAGCTGCAAAGGTTGGAGCAAGAGCTATCGTTTTTTCACGGTCGCCGTCAGGCAACGCGAAAGCAACTGCAAAAACTGTGCGGCATTCTGTCTCATTGTTCGTCTGTCGTTAAAGGCGGCAGGACATTCTCTCAGCGGGTGATCAAGATGCTGAGTGGGTTTCCAGCGAACAAGAGGTATATAACTCTAAGTAAAGGGTTCAAGAAAGACTTGGTATGGTGGCAGGGTTTCTCCAGATGGTTCAACGGGGAGGCTCGCATCATCGACCCAGATAGCAAGAAGGAGTTAACTCTAGCTATGGATGCCTCGGGCAGAGGCTATGGGGTCGTGTTCGAACAAGACTGGCTCGCGGGTGCCTGGGAAGGTCCTCTTAGTAGCAGGGACGACAGGCACGGCCACTTTTGTTCCGAGCCGGACATGAAGATCCCCGCAAATATTAATATACAGGAGTTCTACCCTCTTATAGAAGCTCTGTGGAGGTGGGGCCCCTCCATGACAGACAGCAGAGTAGTTGTGTTCTCAGATAACACACAGGTGGTCGCCGCGATTAACACGGGCCGTAGCGAGAATGACACAACGATGGTTATCCTTAGAAGGGTCTTTTGGCTATCTGTCATTTATAACTGTCATATCACAGCAACTCATATTCCGGGCCACGTTAATGTGGTCGCAGACGCCCTATCCAGATTATTATTCGATAACAGCAAATTCCCTGATTCCCTGTGTTGCAGGGGCAAACCAGAGATGCATGCTCCTGGACCGGATGGCGGCAGAGGCGAGAGCCCACGTCTGGTCCCCCGCCACCTGGCGCACCAAGGCATCGCAGTGGAAGCGCTTCATAACATTCTGCACCTGGCTCGGGGTCAAGGTGCTGCCAACGGATAGCCGTACCATGTCACGCTACATAATGTTTCTCTCGGACAGCCTCAAATTTAGCACTATAGACAACTATGTTAGCGGTGTCATCAGTCTGAACAAATATTTTGGGTACGATGTGCAATTTATTAGGCAGGACTTTGCCTTTAGTGCAACGCTGAGGGGACTCCGCCGGATGCTGGGCGACCCGACACCGACCAGGGTGACGGTCACGGTGTCCGATCTACTCGCCATGTACCGCCTAGTAAACTTCAAAAATCATAATGACTGTGTAATGTGGGCTTGTCTGGTCACCAGCTTTCGCTCACTACTGCGGAAGAGCAACCTCGTACCAGCGACCTTCAAGGACATAACCGGCCACTTCATGCGACGAAGCTCGGTCAGGTTTTACCCCTGGGGGGTGATGCTGCGCATTAGCAGTTCAAAGACTATACAGTTTGGCCAGCGGGAGCACCTGGTGCCCATCACCTACACCGCCGACTCTCCACTGTGCGCCGCCTCCTTGTTAAGGCGTCACCTCTCGGACTCTCCGGCTGACCCCTCCGCTCCCCTCTTCCTGGTTAGGAGAGGCTCCCACCAAGTACCGCTGACGTACCCCCCGTTGCTCAAGTTCCTCAAGGGGCTGATTGAGGGCATCGGGATGAACCCGGAACGTGCGGGGGTACACAGCATGCGGAGAGCGGGGGCGGCTTTCTTCCACCAGTCGGGCATCCCCCTGGAGGACATAAGGCAGGTGGGCGACTGGGCCTCCCTAACCGCACTCATATACCTCGCCAAGCCAATGTCGGCGAGGATAGCCATGGACAGGAAGATTACAGATGCACTTATCGCGGCAAGCAACTACTAAGACTTAGACATACACCTACCCCCCTCTCTTACAACTTCACTCCAGTTTGGGTGTGCCGGGTCACGGTTGTGACAAACGGTTAAGCGCCAATGCCCCTCGTCGTTAACCTTTAACCTAAACTGTAGTCAACGGTAATGTCGGGCATAACTTCCATTGGGGAAGTTATTCCCATATTAGTGTACATACCAGTGCCACCTAGTGCCTCCCACCGGCACCAGCCGCGGAACTCTTCTCCAGGGGAGGGGAGGTACCAGCAGCAAGCAAGCAGGCAGCAAGGCCAGCAGCAGGCCAGCAGAGACTTTGGTTTTTTTTTTCTTTTTGTTATTTCTAATAAATAGGCCGGGTCACGGTTGTGACAAACGGTTAAGCGCCAATGCCCCTCGTCGTTAACCTTTAACCTAAACTGTAGTCAACGGTAATAGGCGTTTCACTTGTGAGGTTTTACATTTCTGTGCATAGATGTTGATATGGGAAAAAATCATGGAATTTTTTCACAATTTTTTCTATTTTTTTGTGAGAAAAGAAAAAACTTAAATTTTTCAACATTCTGTATTTAATAAAGAAGTTCGGGACCGCCCATCTTTTTTTGCATTATCCAATTCTATAGGCTTTAGAATGCATGTAGAAAAAAATAGAAAGATTCTGTTAACTTTGATCAAAGGGTAGCGACCCACCTTAAAAGAAAAGTAAATTCACAGTATAAGTTGGACAAGCCATAGGGCATTTTGATCTTATCTATCCCTTAGGATCCATGGATGTAATTTTGAACAGCCTTTTAAATTCTGAAATAGTCCTAGCTTTTTTACTGCCGGCTTTATTCCATTCCAAACTGGAATTGGTCAAAAAATCTCACAAAGATGATTCGAATTATCCGTACAAATATTTGACCATTTATGTATGCATGTTCTTATCTTTATAGTCCATACATGTAAATACAACTGTTAGCCATCTTAAAAGCCTAAAGGAGCTATAAAAGGTAATTTCGACATTCAAAAACTAGTCTTGTAGGCTAAAGCATTGTGGAAATATCTAAAATTTTCAGGTTTGTTGTCAAGGATTCAGATTGTGATGCCACACATACTATTAAATCTATCAGAAATGCAATGTCAAAGGGAGAACTTGTAGCAACAATTGGACCAGGTTGCTCAAGGAGTAAGTATTGTAGCCATTGTATGATTTTAGTGTGATGGTATCAAATAACATCATTTAACATCATGTAATTATGTAAATTACTTTGAATGTCATATCTACTTGTTGATAAGCTTAAAGGTTGAGCTGTTGTATCATTTTTGATTGTAGATGCTGAAAGTTCAGGACTATTTCTGTCCATTTGGAACATAGCCTTTCTAACCTATGGATTAGGAGTTTCAGCATCTGCTGATGAAGAAGCTTACACAACTATGGTCAGGTTGAGGCCGAGTACAAAGCAACTGATTCCCGCCCTAGTTACAATGTTCAAAGAGTATAAGTGGGCACAGACAATCATAGTTGCTGACTCGGGCCATGGCAAGGAAACTACTGATACTATCGTGGAGGAATTCCCCAAGTATGGAATAAGGATTGAACTGAGAATAAATTTACCAATACTAGAGCTATCGGAAGCCCTGCCCAAACACTATCTTCAAAACATTCTGACCACTATTGAACAACGGGGCCGTAGTAAGTACCATATTATACTATAATGAAAGCAGATCATTATGTATGAATACAATCTACCAATATATGTCCCCCCCCCATTTTAATGAAATGGGTCGGAAGTCACACATATAAAATGTTAAGATATTGATCCGTGTGCAGCTCATCAAGACCTTTCATTTTAGTATATGACAAGTAGTATATTAGCCAATATTCACTCTTGGGTGATATTTTTTATTATTTTTGTTGTTGAGTAAATGGAAATCAATTAAATTGAGATGATTAACATTTAAATTAGATATCAACTATATTATACGATACAATTATAAATCCTATGGTCATCATTCTCGGAAAAATGGGGGGTTGAAATCAGGTTTGTAAGTTAGTAACCCAAAAGGTAACAATGCATAAAATTATGTTAGAAAAATATCAAAAACTCAAATATAGTATTTTTTCCATCCTTTCCTCCTTAAGGAGGCCATATCTAGGCTCTTAAAGGGGCGACTTGATCCATTTCGTTAAAATGGGTAACATATATTCTCTATATTGCAAACCAACTTTACCAGAAACCTTTACTATACAGTGTAAAAAGTAGCATACATAATCCCTGCAGGTTAAGCCCAGTACAAAAACATATACAGTTATGTTATTCAAAAAGCTTATGCAAAATGATTTTCTCTCTAGAAACCTTAATAACCGTCCGATTTGCATACCGTAAAAACTGACATCGAGCCAAAGATCCGGCTAGTCATTTTTTTCCCAGCCAATCCAGAGGTCTTTCAGCTATAGAGGCCACTCCAAGGCTCTGAGAGTCGTGTACAACATCTGACAGATCCCAGTGTGTAGCATAGTCATAAATAGGCACCTAAAACACCCAGTGAGGTTATACAAACACCCCTCCCGCCTCCCTCCTCTCCCAATGACCAACCTCTAGTTAAGATAGCCTAAAGTATGGAAAACTACTGGTCTATATCTATTCATCAGTGGTACAATTATTAGGATTATTATCATAAAGAAGCTTCTGAAAAAGGACTGATCTTTAAAACAAAGTACTAATTCTGGAAATAACCAGTTTTTCTGACTCTCCTGAGCTTCTGTAGTTTCCCAAAATGACATTTATGAATACGCTGATTCGGCTATGGCCAACTTGAGGGCAAGGCGCTTGGCAGTAACTCACATCCCTGCAAGTTCCATCTGGATTAAGCATGATTTATTTTCCTTCTGCCATCGCTCAACTATCACGGTCTCTTTGGCCTTGATATCGTCCAAGGAAGCAATCTACGCATCCAGCTCAGAATCCTAGAAACACAACAGGTCCTTCCGCAACTTTTTGTGGTCCTCTGGCAAATGTTTGGTGATTGTCCACCCTCTCTGCCTCTATCAGAGCCACGGAAGCCTTGGGGGTCTCCTCAGTCCCCTGCCCGGTCTGCCCATACCCCACTGTCAGTTCTGTGCCCCTGGAAGAGTTGGGCACACCACAATAGGTACAGTTCTTGTTGTTGCCGTTAAAAGAGCTATTACATGCAACACAGACCACCATTGTAAAGAAAAAAAGAGTCTCTGCTTTGGTTACTCTTCTGCACTGCTGCTTGCTATATGCTGACCTACCAGGGAGGAGAGTTCCACCACTGCCAGAGTTAGGCCCTAGGTGGCACTGGTAGTTCTACTAATATAGGAATAACTTCAGTGGAAGTTATGTCCAATATATATAATCACAATTGATAATGATTTCTTTATTTTAACAGTTGTTCTTCTTCTCATATACAATGAGAAAGATGTTGCAAATTTAATGATTGAAGTATTCAACCGTGGAATGACAAAGGGTGACTTTGTATTTATAAGAGTGTGGCTGACTTCAAATCCCTCTCATAAAATCCCTTGGATTGGAGAAAGGCTCAAAATGACACACACAGAGGAAAGAAAGATTAGAAGTGCCTCTCTTGTTTTCAAGTCGGTATGTATTTTACAATTAGTTTAGGTTATAGCATACAATACAACCTGCACATTAGAATCGAACTGTTGTTTGCTCTTTATTGCACATCTGATATACTAGAAGATGCTAGAACAAAGTAGGGTCCGCTACATAAGTTGAATGACCATTTAATAGCATCAGGCAGAGAGATGTTTTTCATTAAAGTGTCACCCAAAGGTGAATAAAGTCCACTTAAAAGTATGTTTAGTCAGCAATGAAAACCTGACAGCTACCATGCTTTTTCAACAATGCCATTTGTAAATAGCCATGTAATTATAACTGCTTGGCCTACTAACAGAGCCAACGGGCAGGATCCAGATTGACACTGCAGGGAAAACATCAGTCACAGCTGCATGTTACCGTTGCATAATACATCACACACATTATAAAAAAGGTCCAACTGAAATACTGAAGTTAACACTTTTCTTATAAATAGTCAACACTTGACAGTAGGGCCATAGACTTCCTTGTCATGATTATCCTGTAATTTGTCTTGTGGATTGAATTGGCCAATCTTGGACATCCTCTTGGATTCCAGTTTACAATTTCTGCAGAAGAATCCCCGAAGATAAAACAATTTTTTGATGCCATACCAGAACGACTCCTAGGGCCACCATGGAACACAAATATTAGTGTGGTCAATAATCTCAAGGTCAGTACAGATATTTCAACTGCAAAAAGTAAGATCACCTTGGTGTTGTAGTTGGTATAGACTACGGTGACTCTTATCAGCTTAATTGGCATAAATGGTTTCGGTTTGTAGTTTACTAATATATAAACAGGAAAGTGTAGCTAGTTGGTACATGTTTAACTGGATGCTATATTATGATTTTAATCCCTTTTCAATCGGTGTACAACAAAGTAGTTATGAATTATGGGTTTTAGACATACGTTCTATAGTGGGTTGGTTTAAGGAGCTTCATATTGTAATTATAAAGACCTGGCGAGCTCGTTCTCGACCTAGTTACAAGTGGTGTGGAGGTTATGGTAAAAGGCAATCAGATAATATGCATATCTGGTAATGGTGGAGTTGGTGTAGTGCAGACTATCCCTCAGGGTGCCTGCATATCTGGAACCATATCTGACATGAAGTATCTTGTGCACATGTGATCCATAACGTGGTGTGAATTTATCATGTCCATTAATGGCAGTTATGCCCTTGTTTGTCAGGGGATGGCATTGTCTATCTCTTTTTGCTCATCCCAGAACGGCTCCCCACGGGTGTAACACTGTGCCATACTCAGGCCTACTGTTTCACATATAATATGTGTTGTGTGGGGTTATTCCCCCCCCCCCCCTAGGAGGTAGATGAGGTCAAAGTTCATCATGTCTGGCAGTTCTTGTAAGGCCCTAGTGGCAACCTGTTCAATGGTTGCCCCGGGGAAGTAGAGTACCTCAAAATGTATGTCCCTGATCTTAAGAAACCGCGTTAGTTGTGTTACTTCTGCCCTGAAAATGAAATGCCTCCCTCTGGAATCAGCTATTAGCAGAATGTTAAACTTAGCTGGTCTAGTGTGCCACTTCGGGGGCTGACATCTTCTCCCTTTATGTCTTGGTGGGTGCGACTTCCCTCTCATATTTCTGTCTTACCTGTGCAAGCACGTTGCCGAATCTGTTCTTATAGTCTTGTCATGGTAGTGGTTCCTTGTCATCGATTTCCCTCAGTGAGATCCCGGCGCCGTGCATGTGATCACATGTACACTCATAGTATAGTGCTGACTTGAACGACAACAGTTTATCTTTGAGTACATGTGGGTTGGTCTCCTTCTTGACCTTGGCTAGTGTGTCAACATCGTTTGCGGCTTCACACAATCTCCAAGCATACAGTTGTTATACACTATTGCCCACTTTGTCTACGTCTATAATTCTGCATGGGTAGAAGTTACTTAATGGGCTGGGTGTAGGTCTCAATGGTTGACACCTGTTCAGGTTGTAACTCGTGGGGCAGTTGGTCAAAGTTTTTGTTGTTGTATGTGTAACCATTAATAACAATGGAAGTGCCCTGCATTTTACTCGTTGCATTTCTCTTGTCTTGTGCAACAGCATGAATTTGTTGTATGACCTTATTCTGTAACATCTCGTCATTTGTCATGTCATTGGTGGAGATAATGCTGCCAATTTCAGGTTGGTCTTTAAGGTGGCTCTTTAGGCCAAATAACTCCGATTCATGTTGTCTTGTCAGCAGTTTAAGCTTAATTGGTCTGTGATGAGTATTCCTGTTGGCATTAATACCTCCTGCTTCTTACCCATTCTGAATGAGCCCTGCGTCATGGAATAGTTGAAGGATGTGCCCAATTTCTTGAATAAGTCGGCCATCATGACGTACATCTTTTCATCATTCTTCTCTTTTATCCCCCTAATGATAATATTCAGGGAACGCACTTCTTTCTCTCTCTCAACCTTATCTTGTTTTAGGACCTTCACCTCAGCTTCTAGGTCGGTGACTTTAGAGGAGAGTTGTTCAACTTCATCCTTTACAAGTTTCTCGATTTTTTCACCTAACTGCTTATTATTGGCGGTTTGGAGTATGTGGTTATTCTGCACTGTAGTGGTGAGTGCGTTAATTAGGTTTAATTGCAGTGGGTATGTGTCAGGCATGACTGTATTGTATACAGGTGTGAGTAAGGGTTAAAGGTATGAGCGTTTGCTTACGATATCGCTCACCTTCCAGGAGCTACGATTGTGATTTTAAAGTTCTACAACTACCTTATTTCTGATGTATGTCACCCCTATTTCTTCTCCTATTGGGGTCCTGGTATGCTTATAAATGCTGGTGTGGTGCACTTACAGGGACACTTAGAGCCGGCTTATCAGTTATAACCAGTGGAGCTCTTGATCTAACCGTGTGCTAGCCTGCCATTCTCATTCTCTTCTTAATATGCATCAACTTTATTTGATAGTGCTCAAGTATTATCTTCTGCATGAACTGTCGGTTAGAACAGGTACAACAGGTATCAGAACGTGATAAGAATAAAACCGGTAGGGTCTAAATAGAACTACAGCATAGCTATTTACCCGGAGTTCAGGGCGGTTGTGCCTCAGCATGCACCAGACCTGACAGTCTTAACATAGCGGACAGTCCACCTTATAGATTACCTGTGGTGGTCACATGACTAGCACCAGTAGCATCATCTAGTGGTCAATAGTTATGTAATCAGTTATGAAACCTTTAATGATACTCATCGTCGGTAACATTGGTAACCTCGGTACACAACCGTATATGATAAACGATGGTATATGTAACGAACCATCGGTACTCATTAAGGAATGAATATACATGTTATGAAAAGTAATAGAACCATCTTATGTTCAATCATAACCACACATGAAATATATATACCACAATAACATAGCACTTTTACACTGTAAAGATACAATAAATACCTGAGACACCTGAACATGCAGTTGAACCCACTTTCCTCCTCTGGTTTGGAGGTGGTACCAGTACTTAAAATCGCACAGTGTTTGTATGCAAATCACAATGTTCTGGGTGCCCAGGCCCCCCAAGGCCAATGGTCCAGGTCACCCTGGGCTCTGGGATCCCTTATACTTGCTAATGAGTGGAAGTAAAATTTGCATCAATTTTGCTTCAGCAAAGAATGCAGTTTAAATGATTATATTTCCAGGGAAGTACCATAGCTATCACCATGTATGAATGCATGTACACCTACCTCGCCTTCCTAAATGACACCCTACATGGGCCTGACCCAACACAATACAACAACGGGACATTTTTTTCAGCAGCAAGTAAAGGGGAAAACTTTCAAAGGTATTTGTTCTGAAACATTCTATTTAAGAATGCATTTCACTGTACAGTTCTTCCCTATCCTGACACAATACGATATTCACAGTTGTATATAAGTTTAAAGCTCCGCATTGTTCGCACACTTGTAAAAAAAAACTTAAAATAGACTGTTGCCATGTATGGCTATTGAGAAGAACAAATATATACAGTTTATCTGCTCAGAGAGTCCATCGGGAAATATGTAGCTGCTGCAAATATATAACATGTTCAAATGCAGCGTCTATAACATACTTTGTTTAAGGATTAGTAGTATATAATGTATCGGAACGGGACTATGCTTAAGTACTGTTTATTACTCAATCGACATGCAGCCAATCAGAGGCCTCCATTTGGTCACGTGACCGGAAGTGACGTCATATGACCTACTTATGGACCGGAAGTGACGTCATATGACCTACTTTGGGGACCGGAAGTGACGTCATATGACCTAATTTAGGATCACGTGACCGGAAATGACCTACTTAGGGGATTAGTGGTGACGTCACGTGACCTAGTTAGCCAATCAGAGGCCGCCATTTGGTCACGTGACCGGAAGTGACGTCATATGACCTACTTATGGACCGGAAGTGACGTCATATGACCTACTTTGGGGACCGGAAGTGACGTCATATGACCTAATTTAGGATCACGTGACCGGAAGTGACCTGATGAGTCACGTGACCGGAAGTGACGTCACATGACCTAATGGACAACCGGAAGTGAGTGACCTCATTGAGGATCACGTGACCGGAAGTGACCTGATTGATCACGTGACCGGAAGAAGAAGTGACGTCACGCGACTTGATGAAGAGATGAGCGTCTTTAAGGGGTCACGCGCTTTAAAATGTGATATATATTTTTTTTGGAGGAGGAGGCGAGTCTCTTATTTTTTTTGGTAAACCAATAAAAAAACACAACGATATAAGTTTGTTTTTTCATTTTATTTTTTTATGAGCGACCGGAAGTGACTTATTGAACTAGGTAGAAGTGTTCTTTAGAGTGTATGAGGGGGGAGGGGAGGGGAGGGGGGGAGAGGGGGGGAGGGGGGCCCCCTTTAAGATGCATGGGGAGGGGGGGCGCTTTTAGGATGCATGGGGCGGGTGGGGGGGAGGGGAGGGGAGGGGAGGGGAGGGGAGGGGGGGAGGGGGGAGGGGGGCACTCTAGGGGGGTGGGGGGGCACTCTAAGGGGCGTTTGTCTCTTTTAAGAAAAAAAAGAAAGAAAAGAATTTAATCGAGAGACACACTTCTTCCTCTCGAGAGGAAGAAGTGTGTCTCTTAATTTTTTTGTTTATCACGTGCCCTGATGAGGCGATCAGCCGCGACCGGAGGAAGTGACACTTTAAGAGGACACGCGACTTAATTGTTATAATATTTTTTTTACTTACTAATAAAGAAGACGTATGAAAATAAAACACAACAATTCACATGTCCGTTGTTCCTCGTTGTTTCTTGCTTGATAAAGTCAAGTAATATCGCGATGCCGAGGTCAAACTTTCCCATGTCCTCAGTCAACACTCGAAGGAGTTCAAAAGGCGTACTGCCGGCACCGTCAGCTTCAGCTTGCCACATTTTTAACACTCGGAAGGCCCACTCAGCGGGACTTCCTCCGTATTCGCATTCTTCAGCGATCTTATCTAACCTCTCAGGCGACAATTTTAAATGGCCCCCCACCTCTTTCCACCTGCTACCTAGGCCTCTGCCGAGGGCGCCCAAGTGCTTATGCATCGCGTGCGAGTCGGGGTTCTCGAAATCCAACCCCTGCCTGTGGAGAAGGGTCATCCACTGAGCCAACAGTTCCACTCGTCTAATGCGGGTGAAGACGCGGCCGAGCTCTCCCCATCTATGACGATGCGGGGTTTCACCCCACCAGACTCGGAACATCGCCGTACACAGCTCCTCCGGTGTCTTGACACTGCCCTCTACTAGAGCATCCATACGGGCGGCGGTAACTTTTAAGCTACTGCCCAACTCTCTCCAAGATCCGCTCAACTCTTTACCTAGTTGACGAAGGAAGGCGTCGCTATATGCTAAGCGCCGCTGTCCTACCTCTCTATTCTCCCCATCGGTCTGCACCGCGCGTCTCACGTCGTCAAGCCGCATTAACTTTTCAGGTGGACAAGGGGGTGAAGGCGAGCTTGAAAGTGGAATAGCTTGAGCCATCTCGTCTCGTCTTGGCGGCAGCGGCGGCGGCGGCGGCGGCGGCGGTGGTGGCGGTGGTGGTGGTAGTAGACGTTACTGTGGTCAGAGGCGATATGGTTTTTTTCCAACAGAAATCAGAGCTTTTATACAGAGGGAGTTTAATCCTATTTCCAACAGCACCCCAGCTGTCTAGCGACCTGTCCGCATGACGCTTTTCAGCCGCTCCGCTCCTTAAGAGCTTCTTAAGAGCTTAGATGACGAGGAGTATGTCATCGCTATCGGTGGAGACCAGCTGAAAATGGTGTTTTTTCCTCATCCATAGCCTTACCTCCTACCCCCTACCTGAGGACGACTCTCTCTCCCTCTGACATTCATTGTAACAAACGTCAGAGGTCAGGTGAAAATCGGATTTTTTCATGCACAGCCTTAGTCAGCTGTCACCCCTATTGAACTAGCCGGCCGCCGCCGGCCGACCCGGTCTACTCACCACGGCAGGAGGCGGTGATTTTTGTTTGTTTTACACTTAAGTCGCTCACCACATGCACACGACTCTACTCACAGACAGACACACTTGTCTTAGGGGGTCCTGCTTCACGCCACACGCCTCCTGTAGTTTTTTTGTATACACACTCTAAGCTCATGACCGTTAATCCTTTATACAGCTAATGCGCGTTGAATTGCTGAACAGGGTGGTAAGTAGCTTAGCTCATGACAGTCGATCTCTCAAAAGGGGGGAAAGGGATCCAGCTGAAAACGTCATGCATTATGTCTTTTGTTTCTCTTTGTAAATGGCCGCCGGTCAGCCGGCGGCAGCAACCGCTTAATCCTTTATACAGCTAATGCGCGTTGAATTGCTGAACAGGGTGGTAAGTAGCTTTGCTCATGACAGTCGATCTCTCAAAAGGGGGGAAAGGGATCCAGCTGAAAACGTCATGCATTATGTCTTTTGTTTCTCTTTGTGAATGGCCGCCGGTCAGCCGGCGGCAGCTGAACAGGGCAGTAAGTAGCTTAGCTCTAGAAGCGAGAAGGCGTATATAAGGGGACTGGAAACCCCCATTCACTCACTCAGTCTTTTGCCGCTCTCTACAGTCACCACCATGAGCAAAAGACAACACCTAGCGCCGTCCAAGGATCTAAGCAAGTTCAAGAACAAGAAGACTACGCGGAACAGCGCTCGTTTAGCGTCAGTGCCTCCTCTTGCTACTGAAAATGAGACTACCGCCGCAACCGCTTGGTCTTATCACCCTCCCGCTGTAGCGAGCGCTCGCAGCAGTAGTAGTAGTAGTAGTAGCGGTAGTAGTAGTAGTAGTAGTAGTGGTAGTAGTAGCAGTACTACTGGTAGTAGTCTTCGTGCTAGCGACGTTGTTACACTCGCGACGGTACACGTTGCTGCTAAGCGCGCTGCCGCTGCTACTGCTGCCCCGCCTGCTGCTGCTGCTGCTGGTGCTGGTGATCCTCGTGCTGCTGCTGCTGCTGATGCGCCTGCTACTGCTGCGCCTGCTACTGCTGCGCCTGCTGAGGCTGCTGCGCCTGCTACTGTTGCGCCTGCTGCTGCTGCTGCTGCTGCTGCACCTGCTGCTACCGCTAATACTACTGACGACAACGCTCCTGGCACAGCGCAGTACTGGCAACCGGGTTTTTACCTCCCCACTACTGTTGCTGATTTTGATGACCTGCCGCACGTTGCACAGCCCCTCTCCACCACTACATGAACCGACGCCATCGACGCCGCTCGCGCTGAGAGTTACAGCTTTTCGGACACTCAGCCCCTAAACCAAGAAGAAGAGGAGGAGGAGGAGGAGCAGCAGCAACAGGGTGAGACAGAGAACGACGCTGATGACGAGGCGTACGACGAACCCGAAGGGCAACGGGTGGACGGTACGTTTTTTCGGCTCCCCTCTTCCACTACTTTCGACCTCACTTCCACTGGTAGCGCGTCCGGTCCGTGGCGACTGCCCTCACCGCCACCTTACGAGGGCGGCGGCGCTTCATCTTCTACCGCTACACTCAGCACCGACGGCGTGTGGCTGCTCTGTTCCAACAACGAGTCGTCAGATACCAGCGCTGACGCTGCTCCTGTTATTGGTTCTGCTGCTGATTAAGCTCACGCTGATGGTGTTACTCTTCTTGCGGGTCTGAAACGTTCTAAGGCGGGTTCCAGAACAACAAGGCCTACTAAGAAGAGAAAAATACAAGAAAAAGAAGAAGATGGACGAGAAGAAGCAGAGAAAACTCCCCGTCCTCTCGGGTTAGAGTTTTGCTTAGACGGGACTTTGACGCTGGAGATCTGGGAGGACGTGGCCAGACTGTCTAGGAGGCCGCGCTACACAAAAGACGGCCAGGTGAAAGAGGCATCTCTGACCAGAAGCAAGCGAGTGCACTTCACTGCCGACGCGCTGCACGAGCTAATAGCGCGCATCGCCGATATCCGCGCAGTGGTGCGCATACGCGACACAGCGTCCGCGCAAGGAAGACCTAATCACACCCCCTGGTTCACAGTGCTGGATGAGGAGGGCGAAGTGTACGCAGCTGTGAGCTACTACATCGGTAAGAACCTCATCCACGTGCGCAAGTACGAAGGTCCTGACAAAAAACCCACACAGCATGGGGTGACGCTGTCCGCCAGAGCGCTCAAAGAGTTGGATGACAAAACAGAGATTATTCTCAAATTTCTCGGTATAGATTTGGAATGAAAGATGCTCAACGCTCACGCGCGCACACACACAGTGTTTGACGTACGCTGTATGAGACAGACAGACGGATACACAGACAGCAGACGGATAGATAGATAGATAGATAGATAGATAGATAGATAGATAGATAGACAGATAGATAGATTGATAGATAGATAGATAGATAGATAGACGGCTAAGTAGTTGGGAAAAAACTTTTTTCAATTGGTAACTAAGTGAAAAAAACAAAAAAAACAAAAAAAACATGACGCAGTACGTCTGCGAAAAGTGTTTCAAAATTTTTAAAAGACCGTACAATCATGAGAGACACGTAGAAAAATGTAGAGTAATACCTAAGTTTTGCCCTCTATGCGGCGAAGGCGATTGCCGAAAGATCACCTGTCGACGCGAATCTCTGGACGGGGTGACTATCCCTCCACGCATATGTGCTGTACCGAACGGTGAGGAAACGTTCACGGCGAATTGGCCTGCAATACAAACGGGCGTCAGGATGCACGGGACTCGCGTGAGTGTAACAAACTTCAGGCTACCAACCGGCGAGTTGAGTGACGCTGTAGATACTATGCGTCGCATTCACTTCACGCAAAGATTCAGATACAAAGTGGGTTTCTCGGTAGGCTTACTCTTACAACACAGAGAAGACAAGAGCAAACTGCGCTACTTTCACGCCTCCCAGAACAACGCAACTCTCGTACAACCGCTCCCTACTATAACTAATTCAGAAACTTTGGAAGAGCTCCTCTCAAAGATGGAAAACACCGTCGCTTGCGAGGAAGTACAGAAACTTTGCGACGCTGACACCAAGTGGCACGTTCTTTTTCCTACCAATTTGAACATTTGCGTTTACATGGGACCGGGGGAATTTCCCATAGGCGGTAGGATCACTCAGGCCGGTCGAGTTGGAAAGAGAAGCGGCGTGTTAGATTTTCCCAACAAGGACAACCTCTGCGTCTTCCGCTGCATTTCCTTTCACTTATACAACACCAGCAAGCGCGCTTCAGATTTGTTACGTCAGTTCTGTCCCGCTGCCACACCTGAAACCTTTCCGGGTTTGAACAACCGCGACTTACCCGCGTTAGAGAACTTGTTTGACGTACAAATAGCGGTTAACACCGCGTCGCGTCAGGTCCCGGGGCGGAAGTTGAGAAGACGCGTTACTCTGATCAGACAGCCTTCCAGAACTCTGGCCACCCGAGGTAAAGTCAACCTACACCTGACGGCGAAAGGCGGTTTGCACGTCTCTCTGGTCACGGACTTCAACGCGTACGCGGGCATATACGAATGTTGCAAGTGTAAGGCGGCGTTCACCGAGTTCTTGCTGAAGAGACACAGGAACCAGCTTTCCTCTTGCCGACAAGTCAAGTTGCGCTACGTAGGTGGCATCTACCAAAATTCGAGAACGATTTTCGAAGCGCTAGCAGACTTCTCCATTTTTCCTCCCGACGGACATTCCGGAATCTACCCTTACAAGATCACCTTCGATTTCGAGGCTTTCTTCAGACCGTGCAGAGAACCGTCGACGGAACACGTGTCCCTGCTGTGGGATCACGTCCCTTTGTCGGCTAGCGTCGCATCCGACTTTCTGGGGTGGGAGGGGCCGGTCTGCTTCGTCAGAGAATCCGACGCAGATTCCGACCCCTTGTTGGACCGAGTTTTAAATCACATAAACGAGAACGCCAAAGTCATCGGGGAAGCTGTGCTAGAACTTTACCGACCGACGTTAGCGAAGTTAGATGCGGCGATAGGTGAAGCTCTCCTGCTGGAGGAGGCGACATTCACCCCTTCTCCAGGCGGCTTCGCTGCGGCTCAGACCAGACACCCGTTAGTTCAACTGAAGAAGCGGCTTCTGAGATACATCCGTCAAGCTCCAGTCGTGGGCTTCAACTCGGGGCGTTGCGACTTGAACCTGATAAAAATACGCCTTCACTTGTTCTATGCCTCCGGAGACCGAAGAAACCAAGAATTCAGCGTCATAAAGAGAAGCAATCAATACTTGGCGGTTTACACACAGCACACGGTTTTCTTGGACGTAGTCAACTATTTGGCACCCGGTTACAACTACGCGAACTATTTGCGAGCTTGCACCAGAAACGAAGAGAAAGGTCACTTTCCTTACGAATGGATGACGTCTACCAGGAAACTGGGAAACAGAACACTGCCACCGAGATCGGCTTTTGACAGCGAACTGACGCGCGTCAAAATGTCCGAATCCGACTACGCCGCATGTCAGAAAGTTTGGTCCGAGGAGAAGATGCAAACTATGGGAGATTACTTGATCCACTACAATAACAAAGACGTCAAACCTTTCATAGAAGCTCTGAAAAATCACGCTAAATTTTTCCAAGATCGCGGCATTGACATGTTGAAAGACGGGATTTCTCTCGCCGGTTTGACTTTACGGTTCCTCTTCCAAAACCTAGAAGACGCGTTCACAACGTTCCCCCAGTTCGACGCCGTCCTCCACGCTCTGATCAAAGAAAATCTAGTCGGTGGTCCTTCCATCATCTTCCATAGATTTCACGAGAAGGGCACCACGCGGATAAGGGAGCACAAGTACGGCGAAGAAGCGAGACCGTGCCAGCACATCCTAGGCCTAGACGCTAACTCTCTGTACTTGCACTGCATGAGCGAAGCGCACTGCACGGGCTATTACGCGGTGAGACGACCTGAGACCGAGTTCAAGCCCGAAATTAGGCAAAGAAACTCTCACAGCGCTTTGGAGTGGTTACGCTTCGTAGAGCACGACCGCGACGTGAAACCGCGCCACGCTTTCAACGGCGGCGAGATGGTTCTAGGCTGTCGAAGAATTCGCGTCGACGGGTTTCACGCGGCCTCTAATACGGTTTTCCAGTTTCACGGGTGTTGGTTCCACGCTCACGAGTGCATACCGTCGCACCGATATCAGTGCGCTTCACTGAGGGAGGAGAGACGCGACAGAATGGCTAGAGTAAGCGCTTACTTGAAAGCGCTAGGTCACAAGCTGGTCGTCGTGTGGGAGTGCGAATGGAGAAAGATGAAGCGTCGAGATGAGCGGGTTAAGGCCTCCCAACAACACTGGAAGGTTGACGCTTTGAAAGTGTCTCGAAACGCAATGAGCGGGAGCGACATCCTTTCCGCTGTCAAAGACGGGAAAATGTTCGGTTTAGTTCAAGTGGACATCACTACGCCGCCTCACCTACGAGACTACTTCGAAGAAATGACCCCCGTTTTCAAGAACGTGTCCGTTTCAAAATCAGACATAGGACCTCACATGTCAGACTTTGCGCAGGAAGAAAAGCTGTTGAACACGCCTCAGAGATGTCTGATAGGGAGTTACCACGGAAAAAATATTCTCTTGGGAAAGCCCCTTCTCAAGTGGTATTTAGAGCATGGTTTGATAGTCACCAAAGTGCAGCTGGTCGTAGAATACCTACCTAAACGCTCCTTTGCCAGTTTCGCGGACGAAGTAACGGCGGCGCGAAGACGTGGCGACGTGAACGAGAACAAGAAAATTCTGTCAGACTGTTACAAGTTAATGGGAAACGCCACGTACGGTAAAACAATCTGCAACAAAGAAAAACACACGGCGGTGAGATACACTGACAGTCGGAAGTTCGAACTATTGGCCAATTCGTGGCGCTTCAAAAAGGCGTCCGAGTTGAGTTCTGATCTGTTTGAAGTCGAACTACAACCGAAAACAGTCAAGAACAACCTCCCTATTCAAATAGGGTTCATGGTATACCAGTACGCGAAGTTGAAAATGTTAGAGTTCACATACGACTTCTTGGATAGATTCGTCGATCGGCGCGATTATGCTCTTTGTCAAATGGACACCGACAGTCTTTACATGGCTCTCAGTGGTGACACGTTGGATGACCTAGTCAAACCTCGCCTGAGAGAGACGTACTTCAGAGAGAAACGAAAATGAATCCCACAGCGGTGTGCGACGATCACTTAGAGCTTTTCGTGAAGACAAAAACGGAAAGAGTGCGAGAATGGTGTCCGCCGCCCGGCGGATGTTGTGAGAGACGTTACCTTCAGGATCTGAGAACTTCGGGGCTTATGAAAGCGGAGTGGGAAGGTGACGGGATCCCAAGTCTCAACCCTAAGACTTACATTTGCTACGATCGAGTCAGCGGCACCGGTGAAAGAAAATCCAAAAAATGGAGTGCAAAAGGTGTACAGAAGAAACAAAACCCTAAAGAACCAGACGACTTCTTGGATGTTCTTCGCCAACGAAAAACTCTCCTTGCGGTAAATAGAAATTTCAAAGTGGTGCGAAACAAAATGGTCACCTACACCATAGAGAAAGACGGCGTGCGCTACTTGTATTATAAGCGTCGCGTGCATTCTGACGGTGTGACAACGAGTCCTTTAGAGATATGAAAAAAATAATAAGTGTGTTATTGATTGATTGAGTGCATCTTTTCAAAAATAGAGTGTTTATCAAGATTGAAAAAAAATGAAATAAAAAAATAAAATAAAATTATTGTTGTGTTTTTATTTTCATACGTCTTCTTTTATTAGTAAGTCGCGTGACCTCTTAAAGTGTCACTCATGTGACGACGTCACTTCTAGTCACGTGATCCTAAAGACCATCACTTCCTAAACAAAAAAATTAAGAGACACACTTCTTCCTCTCGAGATGAAGAAGTGTGTCTCTCGAGTGCCCTCCCACCCCCCTAGAGTGCCCCCCTCCCCCCTCCCCCCTCCCCTCCCCTCCCCTCCCCCCCACCCGCCCCATGCATCCTAAAAGCGCCCCCCTCCCCATGCATCTAAAAGGGGGCCCCCCTCCCCCCCCTCCCCCCCTCCCCTCCCCTCCCCCCTTATACACTCTTAAGAACACTTCTACCTAGTTCAATAAGTCACTTCCAGTCGCTCATAAAAAAATAAAATGAAAAAACAAACTTATATCGTTGTGTTTTTTATTGGTTTACCAAAAAAAATAAGAGACTCGCCTCCTCCTCCAAAAAAAATATATATCACATTTTAAAGCGCGTGACCCCTTAAAGACGCTCATCTCTTCATCAAGTCGCGTGACGTCACTTCTTCTTCCGGTCACGTGATCAATCAGGTCACTTCCGGTCACGTGATCCTCAATGAGGTCACTCACTTCCGGTTGTCCATTAGGTCATGTGACGTCACTTCCGGTCACATGACTCATCAGGTCACTTCCGGTCACGTGATCCTAAATTAGGTCATATGACGTCACTTCCGGTCCCCTAAGTAGGTCATATGACGTTACTTCCGGTCCATAAGTAGGTCATATGACGTCACTTCCGGTCACGTGACCAAATGGCGGCCTCTGATTGGCTAACTAGGTCACGTGACGTCACCACTAATCCCCTAAGTAGGTCACTTCTGGTCACGTGACCAAATGGAGGCCTCTGATTGGCTGCATGTCGATTGAGTAATAAACAGTACTTAAGCATAGTCCCGTTCCGATACATTATATACTACTAGGATTGGATCAAGATGTTCAATTTGAGCAGAGCGGGGGCCGTGAAGGGTCTTTCTGGTTATGGTCCATGGCTCCCGGTGAAGACAGGTTCAAAGGTGTTTCTACATTTACCTCTAGTGGGGTAAGTCTTGACCTACATTTTGTGTTCATCCAGTCTCCAGGTTTTTATCCTGAGACAAAAGGGAAATATAGTAAACGAAAAAGCATTTTTGTTGGGCACAATATTAAGCTATATTTGCTGTATTTAGCTATCAAAAGTCAATCTTCATTCAGACTGGTAGACTACAAGAACTTAAAACACCCTCAGCTTGTAGACTTAGGCCAAAAAAAAAAAGAAGGTTTGTTTCAGGTCACCCGACCGACCCTATGTAAACAGGGCCGACCCTACGTTTTTTATGCACTTTTTGGGGGTAAATTTTAGGTTTTCAAAAGTTTTCAAAAAAATCGTCCCATTTTCATTCTTTTTTGGGTCAATTTTAGGGTTATGTAAAAAAAAAAATCCGACCTATCGACCCTAGAGTTTCATCCCATGTTACCTGAAACAAAAACTTTTTTTTTATTTGGCCTTAAAATTGAACGCACAAACTTTTTAATTCATTGGGCATTAATGAATTAAATATTTGAATCAAAAATGTCTATTAACAAATGTATCTCTCTCAAGCACTTGGTAAAACCTTTTATCCATGTTTTCTTTTTTGGTTTAATGTTTTTCTTTTGTCTGGCACAATATGTCTATACACAGTGATTCTCGACAAGTTGCAACATAAGTTTCCACTTCAACATAGAAATCCTAATTCTAATTCAAACAAATCGATTGATCTCAGGATTTTAATCTGCTTAATACACATAGTTACAAGCATATACTAACCAAGTTCCATTTTATATGGACCTTAGTTTCAAGTTTCAGGGCAAGTCAGCGGTATTCACACTACCGTCTACATTGGTTATAATACACTGCACAGTTCATGAAGGGTTCAATGTTATGCTGTTCTCCCTTGTTTCAATATAAAACAGAACAGACATTAATGAATAAATGATACAATATTACAAAGCTGAAAACAATGATATATACAGGATAAAAAGATTAATAGCAAGACAGAGATGCTGATAACCAGGAGTTGAGACCTAAAGTGGATTTGAGCAATTAAACTAATATAGCATTAATGGAGATATTTCCTTAATTACTAGGAGGTAGACCACTTTGCCCCGTTATACTGGCACACACCAGATGGACTACCACCCCCCGACACCCCACCTTGTGGCTTCAGGGATGAGCTGTGTCCAGACCCAAGTAAATCTGTCATTCTCTATGTCAACATTTTCTTTGTGTCCCATGCTAATATAAATGTGGAGTAGACTCATCCCCCACTCATTCATCAACAGTATGCCATAATTTATCATAAAATTCATTTTACCATCCAAATAGATCAGTCTATTTATTCAACCATCCTTCCCCTACATCATTTGTGAAGTTTTCTAGGTTCATAATGGAACCTGCCACACATCTTGTCAACATAAGTATTCATCATGTGGTACATGTATGTTAGGCCACTGGTTTCTCATCACAGCTCTTCTTTTTTTTTAATGATCAAACACAGGATTTATGTAAAATTTAAAGCTTATCATCTCATCAATGCAATCATCTAGGAATTTTGGTTAAAATCTAAACAATATTTGTTGGTCAATAAACAGGGATGTTTCTCATATCTTCCCTTATCAATTCTCTAGTCTGTTTTCCATCAGTTAAGTAAAACAGGGAAATCTTCATCATATTTCTGACTGCTTGCTAATGAGAAACTTGATATATGTGGCCTTAGAGTAAGCTTTTATTTATTTTGCAATCAATAAATTTCATTAATATTGATATTTCAGACAGAAAATACTACATAATTGGTGGGAGTGTGGGCTCTGTATTGGTTGTGATTGCAGCTGTTGTTGCTGTTCAACTTCTTAGGTAATCAGTCAATCTTCATTTAAAGTTGCTATTGTAGGGGTCTGATAACCCACACCCTGAAGGGGTGAAACACCAGAGTAATCCTCCCCCTCTGTACCATACCAATTCAGTAATGTGGCACGTGTGTAGGTGGACAGCCAAGGAACTATGGTGTAGTGGTTAGCATTCCTGGTTCCAGATAGGGCGGCCTGTGTTTGATTCCCGCCTTTTAACCTATACACGCCCCCCACACTATTATTGTGCCCACTAACCAGAACTCACAAATTGAATATTTCACATTTTCTGAATACACTACATGCATGTAGATTCCACAAAGTAAATCCATGTTGGATATGGTTTGTTAGTAAGCCAGGACTTTGGGTAAACATGGATTATTCTCATCTCTGATACTTCAATATCATTTCAAATAATATCATCAATATTTTTCAAGTTACTAAAGCTTCATAAACACAGTGTTTGATTTCAACAATATTGAAAATAATTACATTCAGGCGCCAGCACAGAGAAGCATTGTTGAAGAGAATGTTGTGGAAAATATTGTTCCCAGATATCACAATGCTCAACAAGGTTAGTTTAAATGCTGTACTACACTAATATATCATACTGATAATATCATATAAAATAAATAATAAAGTGTTGTTGCAGGTAACATGGGGAAAGTCAATGATCACATGCTTACTTCAAAGTCTTATTGTGAAAGAACTAGCAAACCATTTTTTTAATTAATTAAATGTAATACACATTTAACTTCAACCTGCAGACCCTGAGTAGGAGGAGCATGCAGAGTGGGGTGTCTGACCTGGATGATGCTGTGTATGCTGCAGGAGATGTGGGTCTGTACAGGGGCACCATGGTCACTGTCTGCAAGTTTGACATATTGTCTGTAAAACTTAGAATTAAAGATCACATCGAGCTCAATGAGGTAATCAATTTTACCAGATGAAACTTATACCCTGTATTTGGAATTTGATGCATGCTTTGCAAAGTTTAAAATATGAGAGTACTCACAGTGGCCGAAAGGAGTGTATTCACTATGGCAGTTATCCATGCCTGTAGGCCTGTATGGTTCTCAAATGGAGAAGGGGATCAGTAAAGGACTATGCAGCCATTAATCTACCACTAAATAGGTTATTCTAGATCTAGATATGTGATGACAGTATGCGGGAGATAACACTTATTTGCATTTAACAGATGAAGGACATGCGTCATGGAAACATCAACAAGTTTATTGGAGCCTGCATTGATCCACCTGATATTTGTGAGGTCATGACCTATTGTGAGAAAGGAAACATCCGGGTAATTTTTTCCTCCATCTTAGGAAAAGACCAACATCTGAACTTTTTAATAAAAAAATTGAAATAAATTTCTACCTGAAATATGTCACAGATACTCCAAAATTTAAGGCATTAAGATAATGTCAATGTATCTGGCTTAAGGATTTGGCAACTATTGTCTAAGATCTGCCCACTACAGTCACAGATACTTTTCACTTGTGGGTCACTCTTTCAAATCACTCATAGCAAAGATTAAGTTCTATTGAAAGTTGACATGTTTTTTTCACATTATTCATTTCTTCACAGAGTGAAATTCGAGTATATATTTGTAGCACTATCTAATTTCTAAGATAGAATGTAAATGATGTTCATTGAATGTGAATTCCTTATTTTTCATACAGGATATCCTTGATAATGAAGAGATTCATTTAGATTGGATGCTGAAAAGTTCAATCATTTCTGATCTGACAAATGTGAGTCATTGTTTTATTTTATTTGCTGTAACTAATAAAAACTCACAAAATAATGGAGTGGGCAGCATAGCCAAACTATTTTACGGTGCATGAAAACATCAACTTACCTGCCCCGAAACCCATTCCAGCACATCTTTAGTTAGAGAAAGTATGACATAGTATGCATTCTTAGACAGGTTGAGGACGCACCCACTATTCTAGTACGCCCTAATTGGGCTGTCCCTGTACTCACTACCTAGGGCGTACTAGTATAATAGCCTGCCCACCAGCATCTGTGCATTTTATGCAATTCCTTGATATTTCTCTTATAGCCCTATGTCATGTATGGTACCATTGGAAAGAGAATGTTTCATTCTATATCTTATGAGATCTACAAACTAAAATCATTTTCATCTATTCAGACATCATGCTTTAAACATGGCACATCTCTAAAATACTCTCATTGAGACTCAGCAAAATCCATTTCCGAATTTTCTGTTAGATTTGCTGATAAAAATAAGCTCATACAGTAGTAATCTAGACACTGGTCTATCACTCTACGTTTTGGTTTTATCTCCTGATAGAATGGTAAGGTCACAAATAGGGAAAAATAATGAAAAGATGTAGGATTCTCTCCTCAACACATACCCTCAGTGTTGGTATAGATAATGCCCATTGTTCTGTGATTACAGATAAGGTACTGAGAGGGTGCACACCTTCCCATGGGTTAATGGTCATGGTCTAATGATCACACCAAATGTACCAATTAAATGGAATGCCCCAGATCCATGCACCATACCATAATACTGGTATGGTCTAATTAGAAGGACTGTACCACAATAATGGTACCTACCAATAAGGTATCCCTGTCCCCTACCTGTTAGAGTGATTAGAACTTTGTGTAAATGCAGTATAAAACTAAGCCAGCTAGAAATGTCCCTCGCTTTCTGCTGTATGCGCCTCTTCTCTATCCCGTATTGTCTTTCCTCTCTCTAATGGCCCTCTAGTGGCCCTCCTAGGATTAGGACCCCCATATTTCACCATGGTGTGGATAGGACTATCATATAGAGGGCAATACAAAAGTTGTATATCCTATTTAAAGCAAGATTGCTTTACTTACAGATACTTGACTTTTTTTTTATATTGTGAATTCCAGGGCATGATTTACCTGCACCAAACAGGACTTGGCTCTCACGGTAACCTGAAGAGCACCAACTGTATGTTGGACAGCCGGTGGGTGGTGAAGGTCTCAGGTTATGGGATGCACTCATTCAGGGGTAGAACCCTCAAAGTAGAAGAGTTGGGGAGCAATGATTACTTCAGTGACCTCTCATGGATGGCACCAGAGTTCCTTAGGATGGAGGAGCAGCCACGTAATGGCTCCCAGAAAGGAGACATGTACAGTTTTGGTGTAATCCTGCAGGAACTTGTCTACCGCGCAATGCCCCTCTTCATGGATGAGGCTCAACCAAGAGGTAAAACAACTGCCAACAGTTTTCATGATTGTAGCCACTATAGTATAACTTACAGAAATACATGGACACTATTGGACAATAAAACAATCTAGAATTAGGTTCTGCAACAGAGAGATAGAGCTATCCCCTGCCCCATCCAGACACCATGTTTTGAGGCAGTCCAGCCTCAGTGTTGTTGTAATTACAGAATATGTTATAACAAACTTTTACTGTTTGATGATATAAACAAAGGCTATCCAACATTTACAACTTTGCAGACATAATTGAAAAACTGAAACACCAGCAAGACCCTGTATTTAGACCAGTGCTGCCTGAGTTGGAAGACGACACACATCCCAATGTTTCTGAACTTATATCCCTCTGCTGGGCAGAGGATTCAGATGATCGGCCAACCTTCAATGACGTGAAAGCTAAACTTATGGAGATGAATGAAGGAAGGTAGGATACAAACAATATCATAACTTATCAAGTAGAACAACTAATTAGTAAGGTTTGATCACCATGATTTATAATCAAACCTCCCTATAGTTGCAGGATAGGAGAGTTTGTGTATAGCTGATATTAATATTGTATGATGAAACTTGCAGGATATAGAAGTGATTGTATGCATGAGATAAATAATTCTGTGCTGTTTCTATTTCACCCATGACAGAGAAATTGACATTATGGAAATGATGGTAAAAAGGATGGAGGGCTATGCAGCCAATCTGGAAGAAATTGTTGCTAAAAGGACCGAAGAACTTACTGAAGAAAAAGAGAAAACTGAAGTACTTCTTTTCCAAATGTTGCCGAGGTAGATATGACTTCCTCATGAAAGGAACAAAGAGACTCACAATGTCTAGACCTGAAGCTATAGAGCTTAAAGTAGCAATCTTTTTAGAAAAAGGGTCATGTCTGTTGAACATCCATTTATCGTTTTCTCATGAAACTATCTAAAACAAGTGGAGTTAATTAGGAAGTACCTTGGACATGTACCGCATATTATTAGTGAAGATTGATGCAAATTATTTTAATCAGATCATAATTGACCCCCCCTTTCTGTTGAAAATTGATGTAAATCTTTTTTTCCTTTCTGTTCCCAGGAGTGTGGTGGAGAAGCTGATGGCCGGGGAGAGAGTGCAGCCGGAGATGTTTGAGGCTGTCACCATTTACTTCTCAGACATTGTGGGCTTCACGTCCATCTCAGCAGGCTCTACTTCAATGCAAGTTGTGGATCTGCTGAACGATCTCTACACACTGTTTGATGGCATCCTGACATTGCATGATGTCTATAAGGTAGACAGCCAAAGAAATCTCTGCTGTCATTCACAGTTTGTCTATTCCTTAGATACAATGTTCTTCAATCCACTGTGAATAGAAAACAATGTAAAAGAAGATCTCCCTTTGAGTAAAGGTCCTTCATGAAATATTTTATTTAAAAAAATGTAAGTAGGCAAATTCTGAGAATCAATCATGGTGCCTGCATTAAAAGTTTATACCTGTTATACTCTGAAAGGGGTATTATAACATTAGCTGCTTCCTCCCCCAACATTATGTCTAATATCCAACGGTATTTATTGAAATGAATCCTGTATTTAGAAACATCTGGCCTCTGAAATTATAAATGAACAAAAGATAAGCTGAATGTGGGTAATTATTGTCATACCCTGGAAACCTAATAGCAGAACATAAAAAGGAACTTTGTAATTGTTTTACAATGAAAAATAGCATATAAAGTCGAATCTTTACAAAAAAAGCTCTATTAAAGATTTACTTCTTTAATAGTATTCATCAGTTATAACGCAAAATTCTGACTTGTATCAAATTTGTATCAAACCAGGTGGAGACGGTGGGAGATGCGTACATGGTGGTGTCAGGGCTACCAGTTAGAAATGGAAACCGTCATGCGGCACAGATCGCCAACATGTCCCTAGACCTGGTGAGTGCTATGACCCACAAGGCCAGGATCCGGCACAGACCTGACATGAAGATGAGGCTGCGCAGTGGATTTCACACCGGGGCTGCAGCCGCAGGTAAGGCCACTCATATTGATTGTCATTAAAATCATGATCAGTATTATTTACCATGCATTGCTTTTACACACAATTTCATTAAAGTAGTCAATTAGGTTGAAACAGAAGAAGAAACAGACATCATTTGGGTATTGCCATAGCCCATTTCAGTTGTTTTAACATAAATGACTATATGAACCTTTAAAAAAGGGTAACACATTGATGGAGTAAAGTTCAATGGTTTGAGAAATAACAAAAGATAAAAGATTCGGGGAAAAGGATGAAGACTTCTATAGAAGATGATTTATCTGCCCTGATTCTGTCTCAGGTGTGGTAGGAGTGAAGATGCCCAGATACTGTTTGTTTGGGGAGACAGTTCTGTACGCCTCAAAGATGGAGTCCTCAGGACAGGGTAAGCTTGATCCATCACATGTTTTTTCTTTACAATACTGTTGTTTCAGTAAAGTTCAACTTAAAAGTGCCAGTGAACATGACTACTTTAGCTATCTGCAAGATGGTAATTAAATATAAATGGAATCAGCTGTAGAAAAACAGCTTCTCCATAGTTTCCATTTCTGTTCATGAAATAACAAAGCCAATAATTACAAAACTTACATCTTGTTCAAACCTTCTTTCAGCGTCACAAGTCCAATGCAGCCAGCAGTCCTACGACCTCCTTGCAGCCCACGGTGGCTATCAGCTGGAGGAACGAGAGACTGAAGCTGTCCAGGTACTAGACTTATCAGTTTTAACTCATAGGCTTAAGTTTGTGGACAGACTGGGTTTTTCTAATCTTATAAATGTACCTGGAGGCTAGATTTTACTTTTTAGTTTGTAATTGGCATTTTTGTCAGTGAGTGATGTTCATAATACAATTAACTCTTAATTTGGTAGTAAAGCATGGTGGTAAATTTCCACTTGGCTTATAATATTTGTTAATATTATGGGTACTACATGTATGACATGATAAACAGGTATACAACAATTGGAAAACATTAAAATGCTGTTCCATCAAATGCGGATTGGCTGGCACTTAGAACCTGTAATGATTGTGTCAGACAGATTTACTACAGTTATTCTATCCATGATAACTAAAATGTTCATTCTTATATCTCATCTAAAGTGTTCCACATCCAATTCTCTCGGACATTAAGTGTTTACTTTAGATTAGTAATTCCAAATAATGTCCTATTTCAGGAGGTTCCCCAGCCCAGCACCTACTGGCTGAGAGGGAAGGATGAGGAGGACCTGGTGCTTCTACAGGAGTAGCAGCGGGCTGCAGCACAACTCAGGGACACCTCACATGCAGTCTTTGTGAAACAGTTTAATCCCACAGAACATTTGGTCCCGTAAAACTCTAATGTTACAGGACCGGCTACATTTTCGAAGGACCGGATTACCTAGCACATCTCTGATGATTTATGCATTTTAAGTATAAAATGATATTGTCCCTTAACCCTTTAGGGCCAAGCATGGACTATAGTTGCGTAACTCTATGGGAATCAGCAAATAATTTTTGGTCGGCCTTAAAGGGTTAAAAGTACACTATATTTGTAATCACTTATGGCCAAATCAGAATAGATACATAGTTTTACACAGGTTATTGTAAAATACATTTCAGATTTAGAAACTTATTTTAGTTTAGAAAAGCCCAACATATGACTAGACATTTGGTCACTTGTCAATCTATTGAACCGGTGGCATTATAGGTGGATATTGCAGCTGTCCTGCATGTTTTCATAAAGACTCCATGTGATGAGCGGGACGTCATCTTACTTGTATTCTATGATGGCCGCATACAGCGGTCTGAAGTAATCAAAGAAGATTCACGCCCAGCCATGATGTCTATCAGTTGTACCATTTTAATGGTTATTGTTTGCTGTTTTGGTATGATAAACTTTATTCCTCGAATTACATATTCATGATACCAGTCTTTAGTATGTTAGCTAGCTTGTTGTGTGTAATTTTATCCCTTTATTTGTTGTCATGATGGACCAACACAACACAGCATCATGCAGACCTTACAGAATGATACACTCTGCAGTATCGGTGCATCATGACATCAAATAACATTTTGGCTTCATCCAGCCCTTAGAGTGTTAACAGGTCTTAGTGAAAGTATGCCAAGTGAATGCTTGCAATGCAAAGTGGCGCTCTTCACTCTATATCTGCAACCTTACAAACAATGTACCTAGTTTAGCTTTCCATTGTATTTAATTGTTAGATCATTTAGAACACACTTGCCTATGTAAAGGCTCTCAAAAAATGCCAGGCATTATACGGTATATTTCACTGCATGTATTAAAGGATTTGAATCAAATTGTATGTCTATACATGTATAGTATAACCAGTAGTGTAGTGTCCACCTTCCTGTATGGTTGTAATCTCAGCTATTGAGGTCTCACCAAACTGTTTATGTAATAACTTCCCGCCTTACATGAGAAGAATAACTGATTGTGTATTCATATTATTATTAAATGAGTTCTGCATTTTGGAAAATAACTTCAAAATTCAAAATACATTCTAGCCTACACTACACAACTCACAACTTTACACTTGTGCTTATTTTCTTTTGAAACTGAAATAAGATTGCATTTGAAGTAAATTGTATCAGTTTTATTCAATTTTGAATATGATGAAATCACATGTAATTCTTGTGTGTAGAGATGCATCATATGTTAGTTGTAGTGTATAAGACATGTTCATCTGAAAATCACCCTTAGAACAAGGGCAGCGTTTATTGTCCTATAATCCAGGTTTTAGAACCACAATTAACCACATCAATGCTGAATATGATCCGACTAACCAGATTCAGATATTCATTGTTGTCCAGCTATTAATTAAAATTATATGAGAGGAATAAAGCTGAACAAGCACCTTTTTAATTGGTTGATTTATTGGGAAACTAGGCACTGGTTTAAGACCCTTTGACACAATCATAAAGGACTGTGCCTGACCAATACTCCTGTGAATAATTCGTGGACTCCTAACACCCCATAGACTACGTTGTACTATCACCAAAACTCAACTTCTAAATTGAGAACTCTTTCTCGTGAAATACTGTACCAGTGCCATATGTCCCTGAGTAGCTTTGTGAATAAATTGTTATACATGAGATTCAATTGTTGTGATTATTTTTTCAAATTCAAATTAGAAGAATACAAACTGAGACAATGATCTTTGAATAGTATATCATGTAAGAAATAATCATAAATCATGCCAACCATATCGGTTTTGGATGGCCGTATCGAACTACACACATGTAGGCATAAAGGGACTTCACTCTCTTAGGGACTTTGCTTATAGGCAAAGGATCCTATGTAAGATTAGAAGGTTAGAACCAATATTATATCCTTCAACATCCATCATAATTATAATAAATACTGCATAATAGATGTACAGTATAATTAAGGCTGAAATTTATTAGTTACAATGGATCTTGGAAGATACAACATTGATTTTAACCCTTTCAAATAGTATATAGTTATATATAGGCAGCTTGAAACAATATTCTTGTTTCTCATCACTAAGGCTAAATAAAAAAAAAAGGTTTGTTTCAGGTAACATGGGAGGAAAATATCGGGTCGCTAGGTCGGATTTTTTTGATTTTAAAATTTTTTTTAAACATCATAGTACCAGTCAACTTTTTTGAAAACCCTAAAATTGACCAAAAAAGGGTAAAAATCCGAAAAAAAATCCAAAATTGCATAAAAGAAACGCAGGGTCGGCCCTGTTTTGAGAGGGTCGGTCGGGTGACCTGAAACAAACCTTCTTTTTTTTTGACAAATATGACAAGGGCGATTTTAAAACTTTTTTTTTGCTGAAGACCAAATACTTAGGGGGATCTAGGCTCTCAGAGAACTTGACATTCACATTTTTTTGATTAAGAAATTGGTAATCTACTAACGTTTTGAAGGGGTACATTCTCTCTAGGCCATTGTATTCACGCCACTGTAAGCTCTAATTTGATACCAAATATGCCCATAAATATTATCAATTTATTTTGATACGTGCGTGGTGATGAGACACAAGGATACTATTTGGAGTGGCCATATATAGTTGGAGCCGCCAGGTCTGATGGCAGAGAGCATCTTGACACATCCTGATGGTCCTTGTGCTGCCCCCTGTGTTTGAGGACAGAGGTATCATCATTCTACAACAAGTGGTGGCACCAGGAGGCTGCAGTACTCTCTGTATGTATGACACCATTCTACAACAAGAGGTGGCACCAGGAGGCTGCAGTACTCTCTGTACTGTTCATCTCATGTTTATCACCATTCTACAATGAGAGGTGGCACCAGGAGGCTGCAGTACTCTCTGTACTGTTCATGTCATGTTTATCACCATTCTACAACAAGAGGTGGCACCCGGAGGCTGCAGTACTCTCTGTATGTATGACACCATTCTACAATAAGAGGTCTCACCAGGAGGCTGCAGCACTCTCTGTACTGTTCATGTCATGTTTAGTCACTGGCAGCTAATGTATGTATCATGGTCAGGCCCATGGTGTAGTCCAGACTTAAGCTTTTTATTCATCTTTAGACCCACATCTAATTCGTGAGGGTGATAGTAAGTTATATACATACATATATTTCCAGGCTAGGACTGAGTTAAGACAAACTGAATAAGTAAAAGACAAAAGCGGTGGGTGTAATTTGATAACAAATAAATATCTTTATTCCCCATATAAACACTGTACAAAATGTTCTTGAATGAACAGCCGTCATTGCCTTGTACATGAATCAATGCAACAATAGAGGATTGTAACAGGAAGAGCGTTGGAGCTCAGTAACCATGGTAACAACGCGGTAACCACTTGTGGTTGTTGATGGATACACGAGATGGCGCCACTGACTACATGCGGCAATGGTGGCGGCAGGTTCTGCTGGGATTAGCGGTATTCGTGTCTGTACTGCAGAATGAGTGGTATATATGCATACAGTCTATAGAAAGAGCTGCATATGGAGTGGCATTTATGCATACAATCTACAGAAAGAGCTGCAGATAGAGTGGTATGTATGCATACAGTCTATAGAAACACAGCCCACCCATTGCACACACCTCATGCTGCTGGTTTTTAGTAGCGACTCAAGGACAATGTCTATATCCTCCGGTAATCTGGAAAACCAATGTATTAAGGAAAAACTGGGGATTATAATATGAGTAACCACCATCAGTATTATATGGATAGGAGTTTGACATAGTGGGATTGTTCCACCTAGTACAAGAGGTGCTGTCACCTCATAGTGACACTGTCAACATGACAGTGACAGTGTCAGGATACAGTGACGGGGGTCCTCTGTCAGAGTGACAGTCAGTACTGTCACCACATGGCCCCGCCGTCACCCCACCCATACACTGTCACTGACATTGACACTGGTCTTTGTGACAGCCACTCTGACCTCCTCCGACAGTGGCAGTACTGGTATCATCACAGGGAGTGATTCTCAAGCAGTCAGTGAACAATTCATCTCTACACTTAGTATCATTTAATTACCGGTACAACTGCCATGAAACGATGTATCGTCAGCTCTACCATTTTGCAAATATCTCCATGAAATCAGATCTTGAACTGTTTCATGACATTTAAGTTCTCATATTGAATTAACAAGATTCACAAAGTTCTCACATGATGCTGATAATGAATAAGCCATGAAGTTGCATTGTTTACCATCACTGAGGTACCTTAATTAGTACCTTGGATAAACCAGAACTGATAACAAGGGTAATACTACAGAACCAAGTGGTGATGTCCCTCTAAGCTATCACTTGACAACCAGCAGGGTCTGGCTGTATCTTGTACTGGTAGTTGTAGCTGGTGCCTTAATGCAGGTCTACGCACTTCAAGTACACTGCACGCTACACCCTAGGCTCGCACTAGCCACTTACCAGTTCACCAGGGGCAATAAAAAATAAAGATTGGCGAAAAAAGTATGGTAAAATGCTCCTTGATTTCACCAGATTTTATTCAGCTGGTGAAAACAATATGACTTCAACTACACATCCACTTGACTTCATTTCTTTCTGATATAACCAAAGTAAAATCTATTATTTGGTTGTGAATAATCTGATGATTTACAGTGCTTTCCTTCAATTAATAGGATCACCTGAAAGCTATCTAAGTACCCATTTTTCAATGTCCATTTATCAGTCAGCTATAAGCCTCAATACTGGGCAAATCTCCTTTGAAATTGGCAAAGGAAAACATATGCTTTTCGCCTATATGCGGAAGGAAAAACTTAGCCTAGCGTGAGCCTAGACACCGTGACCGCAGTCTCACAGAGATCAAGGTTCAACTTTCTCCTTCATTGTGGACATGTGATACACATTGAATGATGATGCCTTGTTGGAAATAAGTATAATCGCACATTGAAATGAAACATACACAATAACTTATCAGGATGGGCGATTTGTACAAGGGTGGTTTGGTTGTTGAACAGCTTTTAAGAAAATTTAATAATGATATCAACGAAGGGTTTAAATGTCTAAGTATGAACAATAAACATTTTTTCAGCAGTTTCATATGTAGCATAGCGGTGACTGAGGGCAGCACCCTACGGTCTTCATACAGGCCCCATGTAGGACTCCCTAACTCTCCATACACCGCTGCCCTCCTTGATAATACTTAGATGCATGCCCACTCTCCAAAAAAGAATCAAATTATTCATGCAATATATGATTTTTATTCACCCATTCTCCAAATCCTTGTTTCTTACTGAAAGGGGGGGGGGGCGTGTTTGAAATAATGAGCTAGCGCAGCTGAAGCAGAAGATGGCCAATTAGGTTATTGATCATCAAGTTATACTTCCAGTAGAAAAACTACTAATTAGCTTAAACTTTAAGACAGGTGTGCTGCTATGGCATCTCAGTCATGTTCCCTACCTGTTCATGCTTGTTATGGTATGTTCAATTCACATATTGATATTTGGTAATGAACCACTTGTATGCACGTTCAATTCACATATTGATATTTGGTCATTACCCATTTTAATGAATGAAGATTAATGTCATTAAAACTTCTTCCAAACAGAGATATTGATGTGTTATATACAAAAGGCCAGGCTTTACCTGTTCATGTGACGGCATCACGGAGCAGCTGCACATCGCTGCTGTATGATAACTTTAGATAAATATTGTACAATGAAATCTTGACATTCATGTATTACAGTTTCTTTTTTGTAATAAATTCTACCGTAAAACCTCGCGTATAAGCCTAACTTGTGTAGAAGCCGCACCCCGAGTTTAGGGCGATCCTATAAGCGGCATCAGAGATCTGATTATGGTGACTTTTAGTACTGTGCCATAGTAACAAAAACTCGCTTATAGGCCACACCCTGGCCCAGGGCGGATGCTATAAGCTGCACCGCCGGTCTGACTCGCGTACTAGCCGCAGCTTATACACAGAGTTTTACGGTGGAAATTGATCTAGGAACCTCCCTGCAAAATGCTTGCTGTCCATCCAGTAACAGTCGGAGCTGAGCAAGGACCGGCACTCTGGACCTTTACAGGGGAGGTGGGGGTTTAATATTGGGCCATTCTGTGCATTTCCTATTGTGTCAAAACCCATTTCACAGTTCTAACTAAATATGCAGGCTGTAAGCCATGTTTTACTGTATATTAGGCCTTTTTCAATTTTGAATTGCACAAGGGTCCACACTGAAGCATCAGAGAGTTGATATGCTTATTGACATTGACTTTGTTAATCTATGTTTTGAACTAAAGGCTTCATACACCTGTCTTACATACCAGGTGTGTGGTTGTTCAATGCTGCAGGGTAATATCCAACTTTAACCCTTTAAGGGCCACATAGTGTGTTAATGATCTAAGTCCATTGTCGCAATGATGCATGTATGCAACCCCTGAATTCATGCATCATGATGACCCATAATAAAGTGTATCCCAGTGGACACAAAACATTGGATCGAAATGGTTGTCAATGTTGATTCAATATTGATTCAATGTCGATTCAATACTGCACTAAATTTGTGTTCACTGTGATGTTCCTCATAGGATGGGCATGATGCTCCAGTGAAGCACTGTGCAACCCTTAAAGGGTAAATACTTGGAAAGGATGAATCCATTCTTTGTGTTCTAATGCGTATAGATTTGACATTTTAAAAGTTTTTTAAAGTTATAATTAACCTGGTTTTGTTTCTTTGATGGCTGCCTAAATCCTTAAACTTTTGTTATAGATAACAGCCCATCTTTAATAAGACACAGAGTTTCAAAGTTTTCTTCTCCTTCACCCTGCTATAACGACACACCTTGGTCGATGAGCTTATAAATATTCACATAATCTTTTAAGTGATGTGCATTTACTCAGCGCTCAGAGGACATCAGGTCATAACGTATTAGACTCTACAAAGTCCCACACTCATGAAGGTACGTAGGTATTGTAGTTAATTTCTTACTCCACATAATTTAGCAATCATTTTGCACATGATGTAGCGTATCATTAGAATATCACTGACTTACACAGGTCTGAGACGTGGCCAAGAAATGACCCTGTTCCCATTTCTATTCTCAGCCTTACTTCCAGGCCCGTCGTCATTTCTGCCCCCCTCCCCTGTACTACATGTACTATACACAAGGTGCATGTGCGAGTCCCCAGCCCCCCACCCCCCCCCATGGGAGGTGGTGGAGCGTCACGCTGGCAACGCCGGCCTCCTAATACATGGCTACCTCTACGGCAGTCCTCATCATAGAGGACGCCCAGGGTGTGAGCCATAGCAGTATCCTAGTGTATCACTGGCATCCAAGAGTTAATATTTTGAATTTAACCACGTTATTATTCCCATTGATGCTTAAATCACATGTAATAGAAAAGCAAAGTATGTACTTTAAATACCCCTATATTTTCATATCGCATGAAAAATGACCTAAAATTAAATGCTTCTTTTGACCAGCTTACACAAAAATTCAAATATGTGGAATTGTAGCTCGATTGTGATTTTTTGACAGGTTTTTAGAAAGAATTCATTCATCTTAATTGATAGATACATATCTCCTCTAGGTGAATCCAAAAGATCAAGCATCACTTTATGTCTATAGACTATACACACTAACTGGGCTTGGCCTGTACCGTGATACGTGGCAGCCAGCCCTACACACGTCTCCAGGGGAGGGGGTACCGGACATATAGGGTGATACATGCAGGTAGAGAGGGGCGACGGCATTTCACGGCTTTCCCGGCAAATATAGAGAGGGGTTGGACAGTGGCGGGGAGGGGAGGGGGGAGGAGTTGTCTGGTTTCCTCCCCCCCCCTCCCCAAGAAGGTTCAAGGGAATATGGCAGGGAGTACAGCCCGGAGTGTAGCTCAGTGGTTTCACTGTGAGCTAAAGTGGGCGAGTTTGTATGTGGTTTCTGGAGTGTGCTGCGGCCGTGGGGTAAGCAGGCTACACTAGGGGGGGGACTAGTGAAAAGTAAATGTATGATTTCTCAATAACCAGAAATCCCCTTGCAATATAACAGATTGCATCTTGTAGAGAATTTGATAAACTTTAAACTATTAAAGGGTTTTGAATTTAGGTCCTTAGGAAGAAAAATCGGAAATCGGTTTAAGGTAGGTCGATACCATTGACTCAAAAAGTTTAGAATTCCTCAAAATTTCTTCCAGAGATGCCTTAGATCATTTAGAACAAATATCTGAAGAGAAAATAGGGGGGTCCCGCGCTACTTTTTTAAATACAGAATTTTGAAAAATTAACATATTTCGATTTTTCTCTAAAAAATAGAAAAAAAGATCACAAGTTCCATACTTTCATTTTGCCATAACCTGCAACCACAAAAATATGAAACATCACACAATGAGGGCCCAGATATTTCTCTTTATTCCAAAACTACTTTTATGGTCCTGTGATGTGGCATTCTGGGTAAAAAAACGATGTTTAGTTGAAAATATGGATTAATTTGTAATTAATTAAACACAAAATCAAATTAAAATAAATAGAAAAAAAGTTGTCATTAAATTTTTCTTAAACTGCATGAAATGAAATTTAAGATCATTTGGAAACTAATAAGCCTAAATTTAACATAGGGTCCCGCACATTATTTTGGTGTTTTGGGCCTTTGAAGTAAAAAAGTACTGCAAAAGTGTGCTGAATAAGATATTTGAAGTATTGCATTATGGGTAAAAAGCTAATAATCATGTTATGAAATGGTCTCATTATGTAGCCCAGGATATATCTAGGCAATCTATTCACCTTCATAGTCCGAATTATATCATTTATTAGTTTATAAATGTGGTTGATAACGAAATGTCTGGAATGCAAAATAAAACACACCTTCTATTCTTGTACACAATACATTGTCGATAAAAAGCTTAATCTTGGTCAGAATTGTCCAACATTTTACATGGATAATAAGGGTGTATATGACCATACACCTACCAAATATGAAGTCATTCTGACATGTTTAAGGTAGATGCGCGGAAACATGCGCAGTGGTCCCGTTTTCAATGGTATCGACCTACCTTAAGTCACAGCATAGAAGTAGCACTACTACACCATCATGTGACCATGCACAGATCTAGGGTCGGGGTCAAGAGTGTCCCCGTCCGCTCTTTCGGTGCAGTCCCGGACCTGTTACATGCAAACCCAAAACTGTCATTTCTGATATTGCTATTTACTGTGGTTATTTATGTACGTAGTTGGTGAAGTTGGAATGACTTTGTATCGGACGCCAATATAAGACCAACCGTAAAACCCCGGCTTTCAGACAGATTTTATTTAGGAAAATATTCTGAGGGAAATGGCTACTGTGGTGTATATATTGCTGTGCAGGTGCCATTAGGTTACATTAGTTGTAGATCAGATCAAAAGATAAGACTGTATAAAATATTTCTTCCTTGCAGATACCATCAGCTGACAACAAACATGAAAGCTGTGTTGTTGCTCTGCATGGTTATTAGTATGCTATTTTCTGTGTTCACCAAGGAGATAGTCATTGGCGCCTTCATCAGCATGAGCTTTCAACCAACCAACCCCTGGTCTATGTACAGGACAGGACCAGCCTTACACATAGCATTAGAAGACTTTAAGGCAAGCGGAGGTTTGCCTGGCCACTCCGTGAGGTAGGACCTTTATGCATATTGTTTGGTATTGATGGATGGAATGCTCTGTATAGACTTTATGTTTATTTGTGCATCATTTGTCTTTAAGGTGGAAGTATAATCCTGGTGTGAAATATGCCTGCAAGTATTCTAATAGTGATTATCATAATGTCAAATTAAAATAACAGAAAGGGAATTAAAGCTGGGACTCCACTAACTAATTTTCTCGTCTGATCGGACCTATTCTCACAAATTGGACCCAGACAGATGTAAATATTAACACACCCTGAGGGTTATAGGGTTATAGGGTAAACGCCCCTCTTATATATGATTAGGAAGGGTCGTTGGACAATCCTCACTAGAGACCTCTAGCGGTTGGTAGTCACGTACCAGTATAACAACCGTATGAAGTGACAATATGAACTATCAGCAACGACTTGATCTCAGAAACCTCAATTGTAGTTTCAACCGTGATATTATCATTCACATATGATGTACATAAACCATAACGGTATTCATAATAATGTTAAAAATATATGCCAGGGTCTATGCATACAGCACCTGGTGGCAAAAATTGATGCATGTCTCCCTGTTGTACTATAGGTAAGGACGTATGTCCTTTAAACAAGGCGTATTATCGGACCACGGCTCGACCAAGTGTAAAGCACAGAGGGGTTTGACCTGCCTTATATACAGGCAGGCCTGCCCAGCATGGCACCCACCCACCTGGGGGTTTGCCCTCCCTCCTACTAGAGCAGGAGAGGGGGGGCTGAGGTAAGGTTGTGTGTGTGTGTGTGGGGCCCCCTCCCTCCCTCCCACTGAGCCAACCGGTGGCAGTCAGTATGGGAGGTAAGAGGGGAGTGCGAGGAGTTTACCTGTGGGTAGACTTGACTCAGTCCCTGTGGCAGGTAGTGGCCTGTTTGCAAGGATTATGATTAAAGTATTTAATACTTTTAAAACACACTTTGGGGGAGTATTATTTCTCCCCCCAACCTTAGACATTGGTTTCGACAGTTGTCTCATCAGGAGCTTTGATGTGGAGTGAAGGTGACTGGAGGACACCAGGTGGCTCTGGTGTCCCTGTGGGAGAGGTGTATGGGGGCTCAGTCACATTTTAGTAGACTGAAGCCCGGTCTCCTCGGTATTCTGGAATTTTATTCCTAGAGGACCGCAGTGGGTGTCACATGATGGTATCAGGGCCATCATGTTAAAAAATGGGGTGACAGCTTTTTTACTCTGTGCTTGGCCATCGATGCAGTGCTAAGTGATTACACTACTAAGTTATTCCTTAACCAGTAGTAATTTCCAATTTGGAAAAAATGCCGGTTGAAAAATTTTTAACGGGGCATTTAAGCAGCACTCATCCATAAACACTATCCATAGTGTTCAAGCCACGTGGGGCAGTTGTACCTAGCCTGTGAATCCAGTTGAATTCAATCTTGAGCCTAAGCTGTTTAGCTCTTTTACTTTCTGGGTGGTTGTAGACATAGTCCAGAATGTAACACTTCATGTCACGTTCGACATTGTGTTCTGGTAGACCGAAGTGATATTGCACATCTGTGTGCATATTCTCCTTCTGTGTGTCATATTTGTGCCTGTACAGCCTGGTCATTACAGGTTTCTGTGTCTGACCTACATATATATCTGATCTTGCATTTTTTGCATTCCAGACAGTAAATGAGGTTTGAACTTTTGCAGGTTATCTGGGTTTTGGTTTTAAAACTCAGTTTTGTGCCATATTTTTCAATGTGGCCTGATTTGTCCAGTAGTTTGCAATGGAAGCAATCCTTGGTTTTGCAAACAGTCTTGATGGTCGGGTTGCTGTTTTTCTCAAAAGGGTTGTAAACCCTTTTGGCCCTTACGAGGGTGTCCCTGAGGTTTTTAGGCCTTTTATAGCCATGTGAGACTCCACGTCTGAACATGTTCTTGGTGGATTTTGATCGCCCCAAGATGTCCCAATTGTATTGGATTATCTCTTCCAGTGATCTCTCATGTAGTCTGAATGTGCTGATCATGTACAGGGGGTCCACAGGTTTTATAGACTTGTCCCTGACCTTTGGTTTCAAAAGGTCTTCCCATGATTGTTGGTTGCATTTGAAAAGTGCTCTCGAAAGAAGCCATTTTGGGTAATCCCGTACATTCCAGCGAAAGTGCGGGGCGAACAGGCTTGGACAGGCCCAACAACTTCAAGGAGTACACCCTCGAAATAGCTGGATCTGCAAGCTGCTCATCCTTCAAGTGATTTAACGTCCAGTTAGGAACTTTCGCACCCACAGACGCAATCACTGCATTGTGAGACCCACAGTCTCGGCAGTCTACACGGTGACAGTTCCGGATAGGATAGCGGGACAAGCTGTCCGCATTCACATGATCTACTCCACTCCTGTGTATGATATGCTCATTCGTCATGCCAAACTCAGAGAGGTGGTTCAACCATCTACCCATCATCCCCTCAGCGTCCTTGAAGTTAAGGAGCCACTGCAGAGATGAATGATCCGTCCGTACGAGATAATTCCCACCATATAGGAAATGTCTGTACTTTTTTGTGTAAACCACCACTGCCAAGAGTTCACGCTTGGTTGTGCAGTAGTTACGTTGTGTTTTGCTTAGACTGTTGGACGAAAATGCCAGCGGCACTTCTCGCCCATCCTGGATCTGCGACAAGGCAGCACCAATACTTGTATTAGAAGCATCAGTGTCCAAGATGAACTTACCAACAGGTGCAGGGTAGTGCAAAACAGGTGTTTCTAAGAAGAGTCTCTTTAACTCACTGAAAGACTGTTCTGCGGCTGGAGACCAGACTATTTTAGCCTTAGCCTTCTTCTCTCCAATCATCAGCTCTTGTAAGGGAGCTGCGACTCTCGAGAATCCAGGTATAAAATCTCTATAGTATGAACAAAACCCGATGAAAGAGCGTATCTCCTTCGTGTCCATCGGACGAGGCCAGTTCTGTACCACTTCGATTTTATGAGGATCAGCCATGATGCCATGTTCAGAAACAATTCTACCTAGGTATTCAACTGACTTCCTAAAAAGCTTGCACTTTGAAGGTTTCAATTTCAGACCATATGATAAGATGCGTTTCAGCACAGCTTGGAGGTTCTGTAGAGTTTCCTCCACAGAACCACCGAAGACGATGATGTCGTCCAAGTATACTAGGCACTTTTTCCAAAGTAAACCCCGTAACATGGTTTCCATCATTGCCTCGAAGGTTGCCGGGGCATTGCATAGCCCAAATGGCATGACGTTGAACTCAAATAGTCCCATATGGGTAGAAAATGCGGTTTTTTCTCGGTCCCGGGGGTCCATGCCGATCTGCCAATAACCAGATTGTAAATCTAGTGTACAGAACCATTTCGCCCCACCCAGAGATTCCACACATTCATCTATCCGAGGTAGAGGATATGCATTCTTCCTAGTGAGTCCGTTCAATTTCCTATAGTCGATGCAAAATCGACAGGAACCATCCTTCTTGGTGACCATCACCACAGGACTTGACCATGGACTCTCACTAGGTTGAATCACATCTTCATCCAACATCTTTTCTACCTCAGCCTCCATAGCACTTTTCTTAGCCATGGGTAACCGACGGTAGGGGATTCTACTGGGAAGCGCGTCCCCAGTGTCAACCCGGTGTTGTACCGTATTGGTACGCCCTAGAGGATCTCCTGGTTGCGCAAAGGCGTCAGATAACTCCGACAGCTCATTTGCCACCATTTCGCTCTCTAGGGTTGTGAGGTGTGACTCACACAACAGGGACCTTAAATGTTTCGGTAGGTTGGATTTAGCTAGAGCCTCTTCGTGGGAAGAGTCTCCCGCCACCACACCTACTTCCACAAAGTCCGTAGTTAGTGAGTCTACCCCATATGCTCGCGTGGTGTTACCAATAGGCGTCCCCTTTCGTAGAGTGATTTCTCTACTACTCGAGTTACAAATCGGTATCACCCCCCAACGAGCGTTGGCCAGGTAAGTATGATAGCCAGCAAGACCTAACTCAGAGAGCTTTTGATCTTCCGGTTCAAACATTCCCGGCCGTTTGGCCTGCACTCCCACGCAGCTGACTAGGACATCGGATACATGTCCTGCTGCCAACTTTGTGTCTTGTGCCACTGACGCCACAGAAGAACCATTCCTTAAAACGCACCGTACAGATTGTTTATAAGGATGTTTAATCTGAAGTCGGCCCGTTGCGGTGTTCATTGTTACCCCGTAAAGAGCAGCAAAGTCCATCCCCAGTATGCCATCATCAGTGATGTCGGTGATGGTTGGACATATCCAGTATGTCTTGCCATCAACCAACATAGGTTTTACAGTTCTGCCATAAGTCTGCATACTATCTCCCGTAGCAGTCCGAGCCTTTACTCCTAGTAGCGGAGCTTCGGGCTGGTTGCAAAGACGGGCCATGAATTTACGATCGACCAAGGTGTGGGATGCACCCGTGTCGACCAAAAATTCACCACGCGTCCCGGAAATAACCAGACTCAGGTACCAATGCTGTCCCCGTAAAGGGACACACTCAGAGGTCAGCATCGGGCTTCCCCCTCCATCCATAGCAACCCCTTTTGTCAGGAGATAATCCCAACACGGGTCGTTCGGGGAGTCTTGAATCACACTGCTCTGGGCAATTGATTCTAACCAAGACTCCTCTAAGCCAGCGACTACAGAATCCTCCGGATTCCGTTCGTCCTTGCCAGCCCCGCCTTGCCAGACGCTTACAGGTTGTACAGACCCTTCTGCCTCTGCGCGGCCTTGGTTCATGGAAGAGTTAACACCGTCTACTAATCCCTTACAGGCATGGCTAACTGTGGGGGCGCCATCCTTGCCAAGAGGATGGGCCCCATTCAGTTTTCCGTCTCCTTTTCAGTTTTAGCAGCGACGGGTGCAGGGGCTTTGCATTCGCTAGCCCAATGACCCATCTTTTGACAGCGTCTACATGGCTGAGGTTTCGTGTCCTTTTTCTTCTTTTTCCTTCTCTTTCCAGAAGCTCTTTTCCAAGTGCTTCCGCAACAAACCCTCAATCATCTTTTCCATGTCCCTGTCAGGCATTACTGCCGCCACCTCCTCGGAGGCGGGCTGTTTTTTCTTAGGTGGTTTTGTGGCGGCCTCTACCACCTGAGCTCCTTTCGGGGCTACAGATGGAGCTGCCGACACTCCTCCACTAGGAAAAACAGCCTGTTTGGTGTCATACACATCTGCATGGTCGAATAGGTCAGCTAGAGACAAGTCCGGCTGCCATTTCTCCCGCAGATATGCTTGGAGATTGGTGTCCCTGACTCCATTGACAAACCTGGAGGTTAACTCCTGGATGACAGTGGGGGTGTCAGGTCTACATCCCTGATAACACTCGGATATCAGTTCCTGTAGAGCAAATCCGTAGGATCTCAGATGCTCGTCCTTGCGTTGGACACGTTTGAGCAGCTGAGTCCTTGGGTCATGCTCACCAATCTTCCCAATCGCCCATTCAGCTGTTTCTTCAAGTGAGCTCAATGTCTTGATCTTCACTCTCTCGAACGCCAAAAGGGCTGGTTCACCTGGCCCGTTGCAGAGTGCTTGCTTCAGAGCAACCAGCGCTTGCTGATTGTTCCAGCGATTGCTCTCCACAATAGCCTTGAACCGAACTTTGTACTTTCTCCAGGGTGGCGACCCTGTGAAAGGCGGAATATCGATGGCCTTTTGACGGGCTGCATCAGGATGTTTGATCTCCCCAAAGTTGAAAGGAGCATACCGTTCATCCAGTTCATCGATGTCCCGCGGGACGATGTCTGTCCCCAGCTTCTCAATAGCCGGGTTCCGGTCGTACTTAGCCCGCTGGACAGGCGTTAAGCCTTGTCTAGCTCTGGGTTTCGGTACTGGAACTGAGACCATGGTCTGCTGTTGGTTCAACATCGTTGAACCAGTAGATGGGTGGGTGTACCCTGGAGGTGTTGCCGTGCCTCCAAAGGCGCCACCACAGACCGGAGTCTGTAGATAGCTAGCCCCCATCTGAGGTGTCATACCTGTTACCGTGGTGTGCACTAGCGGCGGGACACTTGAAGGTGTCACTGTCGTGTACACACTGGGTACAGGTATGACTGGAGGTACCACCGTGGTAGGTGGTGGTACTTGCTCCCACTTCGTCTTCAGGTCCTGATTGACTTGCCTTAAGCTTGCGAGGTCCTGTCTGGCTAAGTGGAGCTGCGTGCTCAAATCCTTTCCCAAGGAAGTTAAGCTTGCAACCTCACATTCGCCAGACACCCTCTGGTGCAAAAGTTTGTCAACCTCCACCTTGTGGGAAGCCATCTCGTTCTGGAGTTCCAGTAGGAACTTTTTCTTCTCATCAACCTCCCTTAGGAATAACTTCCTAGTTTGATTGATGGAAGCAAGTTCCCTCCGGGCTTCCGCGAGCTCATGCAACTCAGTTTTCCTGGTGGGGATACCCATGGCAGCTAGTAGGTCCCCATCCAGTGGTAAACTGGATGGCTCATCTACTGCTGGCGGGTACCCCTTACCAGGAGCTTCTGTTGCCACATTAGTCTTCTTTGATAGCCCGCCACCCCCCATACCGTTCGGTGTAGGAGTGGCACCATCAGTGAAAACCGACGTGTCTGGATCCAATGAAGGATCTGTTACCGTCGGTGTAGAACCGAAGGCAGCTGGGCCGAGAGTTTTAGGCTCTCTACCCGGTATTTTCTGACCCTCAGGACAGAAAAGATTCGTGGAAAGGGAGTCCAACGATCTCCTGGAGCTTATATCAAAGGGTCCCGGGATTGGAGATTGCTCCCCATCCTCTCCTTTGGTAAAGGCTTCCACAATAGGATCACCTATTGCTTCTTGGGAGAGGTCGTCACCGGGCACCTCCAAGGCTGCCCGGCTCTCCCGCCTATTGGATTTGCCTGTGAAGAAGCGTACATTCTGTACGGCTTCTTCACGTTCCTCAGCAGGGGTTTTAGTCCTGCCGCTGAACGAGCTGACAAAATCGTATAGGTAATCCATATACTGTAAGTCTATTTAATACCCTATCAATGGTCGGTTCGAACAAGTGGTCACGGCACCAATGTAGTTGGTCTCTTACTACGTATGTAACACTTGAGTACAAAAACCAGACAAGGTAGATTAGACTTTAATATACGGCGACTTTATTGTAAAGGTAACTCTTGGGTATTATAGTACAAGTATAACCAGCGGATATACAAGATCAGAACAGATATATAATACAGTGGGGCAACCCTATAGCATAGAGTTAAGCCCGTGAGCACAGGGTGGTCATGTCACGACAGTCCCAAACCTGACTGACTTCCAATGGAGAAGTAGCCGTCTTATATACAGCGCTGCATAGCCACGTGACCGTACTAGCAGCGCCACCTGTTAGGTTTAGTTATGTAAAATGCTTATGTAACAACTACCGACGGTAACCGAAGGTGGTACCGGTACACTACCGTATAGATAACCGAACTAGAGGAGTCGGTATATGTAACGAACCGACGACACTAGTTAGATGAATAAAACAGTTATTAAACACAATAGAACCGTGTTGTCTTACATCATACAACATACAATAGATATACAACAATAACAGTTAGACTTTATAGTCAACCCGTTACAGTACCCTCTCCTGCCAAACTCAATTATTTTTTGTTTGACATGCCTTTCATAGTCTTCAGTTCTGGTGCAGATCCGTTTTAGTCTCAGGAACTGGCTGTAAGGGAGGCTCTCCTTACATTTGCTTGGGTGGCCTGTTGTACTATGCTCTAATCCACCTTTATCAACCCTTTAAATGTCAGACTATGGCATTCTCCACATCCTGTCACTGTGTTTTGCTACTGCCAAAAGCTATGCGCTACTCTATGTTGACCCTTTTGGACCAATTAGAAAATATTTGCATAAGTCTCCAACTGTATCAATTCATCAATGATTACTATTATTTTGGATGTAAAGTGTATCTTTGGATCTTATTTACTTATCGCTAGAATTTCTCTTTTTTGTTGCAAAAATATTGAGAAAAAGGCAATTAATTAATTTAGTGTTTTTTTTCCTAATTTCGGCATAGCTCATTGGTTCAAACTATGTCCACTAATTTTTATGGACTGATTATATCATGGCAGTTTGGTATTATTGAGATATTATTGGTCAATTTTTTATAAAGTTCAAAAATGTTGAAAAAATGGGGTTTGCACAATACATGGCCATAGTTAAGGGTGCCCTATCTTCAAATGTCAATATATCAAATCTAGCACTATGAGGTATTGATTTTTTTGCTTCCATCACATCTTTATACATCAAACTAAGATTATCCCGAGTGATTAAGAGATATTGTTGGCAGAATAGAATTGACCTGATCCTCAATACCTTTAAAAGCCCAGAAAAGTATAAAACGTAATGTTGACATTCAAAAACCGGTCTTGTAGGCTAAAGCATTACGGAAATGTTATAATTTTCAGGTTTGTCATCCACAATTCACAATGTCATGCCACAGATGAAATTAAAGCCATAAGAGATTTAATGTCAAAGGGAGAACTTGCAGCAACAATTGGACCAACTTGCACAAGGAGTGAGTAATGTAGTCACTGTTTGAATTTAGTGAGGAGATATCAAATGTGTTCTTCACAACTTCATTAATGGAGGTTGACCTGATTCTCAAGATATTGGAGGGAAGTGAAAAATATTTTACATTGTTGAATTTTCCTATTATTCAATGTAGTATGAAAGGTTCTTTTAAGATAAGCATATAAGTATGTTGATTACTTGCTAATTGGAATGTCATATCTACTTGATAATAATCCTTAAAGGTTGAGCTGTTGTATCACTTTTTGATTATAGGTATTGAAGCTAGTGGCCTATTTCTTTCGATTTGGAACATACCCTTTCTAACCTATGGACAAGGAATTTCGGCATCTGTTGATGTAGAAGATTACACAACTATAGTCGGATTGAGGCCGACTACAGGGAAAATGACTGCCGCTCTTGTTACAATGTTCAAAGAGTACAAGTGGAAACAGGCAGTCATAGTGTCTGACCTGGGCTATGGTAAGCCATATTCTGATTCCATCGTGGAGGAATTCCCGAAGTCAGGAATAAGGATTGAACTTAGAATAAATCTACCAATAAAAGATCGAGGAGAAGCCCTTCCTAAAAACTATTTTCAACGCATTCTGGCCACTATTGAACAACGGGGCCGTAGTAAGTATTAATACATGTCTACCAATACAGTCTTTCCATACTGGTGTTATCATATCATGCAAATATATCAGTATTATCAGAAACCTTTATCATACCATGCAAAAAGTAGCTTACAAATTCCAGTTGAGCCCAGTAAATACAAAACATGGACAATGGCAGATGGCGGCAGTAGGCCATCTTTGTGCATATCAATGTTGAGAATGGTGTATAGGAAATGTAGAATTTGTTCTCTGATGTGGCAAAATATTAAAGGAATGTCCTAGTGTTCAATATATTTTGATCTACCAAAAATATCTCGTAATCTCTTGGCAATGTTAGTTTGATAAATGGTGATGTAATAGAAGTGAAAAGGAAAAAATATAGTTTATACTTTAGATTTTGATATTGATAGTCACCTTAACGTATTGCCATCTAGGGAAGACAGCCTACTTTCTGAATATCTTTTTACTTTTTTTAAAAATTGACCAACAATATCCCAACCAATCTTTTCTGATGTATAGAGGAGATCATATGTAACATGTCTTAACACCAAAAAAGGTAGTCATAGGAAAACCTAAGGAACATGGCAGAATTAAAAAAAAATACACTAGAAGATTAACCCAATTTTCTAGCTAACATCTATTTGAATTATCTAACCTAACATGTATTAAACCCAGAAATGGAAGTTCATTTGATGTAGATGTAGCATTGAATACTTTTCACATGCTGTTAAATCAAAGTATCATGACATTTTCTTAGACATGCTGAGTTAAAGAGCCAATGAATGAGTTTTTTTTTGTTTTTTTTTCCAGGACCCCTGTTGTTTAAATATGTTTTCATATGTTTTAAATATGTTTTCAAATCAAATCTTTATAATTATATAGTCACAATTATTGATGATTTTTTTTATTTCAACAGTTGTTTTTGTTATGATACTCAATGAGGAAGATGTAGCAAATTTAATGATTGAAGCATTCAACAGTGGAATGACAAAGGGTGACTATGTGTTCATCAGACCGCTGCTGACTGTATTCCCCTCTCATATAATCCCTTGGATTGGACAAGAGCTCAGAATGACACAGATGGAAGAAAGAAAGATTAGAAGTGCCTCTCTTGTTTTCAAGTCAGTATGTATTTTACAATTAATTTAGTTCATAGCATACACTAATTTCTTTTACTACATGTGTAACAAATTATATGTGGTGGACAAAAATAGAAAACACAACAGATACCGCTTCCTGTTTGTTAAGGCTATATAGTTTGAAATGTCTTGCTAGACCTCTCAGTAAACAAGAAACATAATACACAATCAACTCCCTCCGAACATCCCTCTAGTGCGACCACCTCACCATTGCGACCATTTTTGGAAAGTCCTAACCATTTTTCCCTTTGTTTTAATATATAACATATCCTCTAATGCTGTCCCCCCCCACCACCACTACTAACTCACCTGATTAGTGAGGAACAGCCCTCCCCCCACCACTACTAACTCAGCTGATTATTGAGGGACAGCCCTCCCCCAACCACTACTAACTCAGCTGATTAGTGAGGGACAGCCCCCCCCCCCACCACCACTACTAACTCAGCTGTTATTGAGGGACAACCCCCCCACCACTACTAACTCAGCTGATTATTGAGGGACAACCCCCCCACCACTACTAAATGAGATGATTAGTGAGGGACAGGCCCCCCCCCCCCCCACTACTAACTCAGCTGATTATTGAGGGACAACCCCCCCCCCCCCACCACTACTAACAGAGCTGATTAGTGAGGGACAGCCCCCCCACCACTACTAACAGAGCTTATTAGTGAGAGACAGCCCCCCCCCCTCCCACCACTACTAACTCAGCTGATTACTGAGGGACAGCCCCCCCCCCCTCCCACCACTACTAACTCAGCTGTTATTGAGGGACAGCCCCCCCCCCCCCACCACTACTAACTCAGCTGATTATTGAGGGACAACCCCCCCCCACCACCACTACTAACTCAGCTGATTATTAAGGGACAGCCCCCCCCCCCCACCACCACTACTTACAGAGCTGATTAGTGAGGGACAGCCCCCCCCCCTCCCACCACTACTAACTCAGCTGATTATTAAGGGACAGCCCCCCCCCCCCCCCCCCAACCACCACTACTAACTCAGCTGATTGGTGAGGGACAGCCCCCCCCACCACCACTACTAACTTAGCTGATTAGTGAGGGACAGCCCCCCCCCCACCACTACTAACTCACCTGATTAGTGAGGGACAGCCCCCCCCCCCCCACCACCACTACTAAATGAGCTTATTAGTGAGGGACAGCCCCCCCCCTCCCACCACTACTAACTCAGCTTATAAGTGAGGGACAGCCCCCCCCTCCCACCACTACTTACTCACCTGATTAGAGAGGGACAGCCCCCCAACCACTACTAACAGAGCTTATTAGTGAGGGACAGCCCCCCCCCCACCACCACTACTAAATGAGCTTATTAGTGAGGGACAGCCCCCCCCTCCCACCACTACTTACTCACCTGATTAGAGAGGGACAGCCCCCCCCCCACCACTACTAACAGAGCTTATTAGTGAGGGACAGCCCCCCCCCCACCACCACCACTACTAAATGAGCTTATTAGTGAGGGACAGCCCCCCCTCCTCCCACCACCACTACTAACTCAGCTGTTATTGAGGGACAGCCCCCCCCCCACCACTTCTAACTCAGCTGATTATTGAGGGACAACCCCCCCACCACTACTAAATGAGATGATTAGTGAGGGACAGGCCCCCCCCCCCCCCCACCACTACTAACAGAGCTGATTATTGAGGGACAACCCCCCCCACCACTACTAACAGAGCTTATTAGTGAGGGACAGCCCCCCCCCCCACCACCACCACTACTAAATGAGCTTATTAGTGAGGGACAGCCCCCCCCCTCCCACCACTACTAACTCACCTGATTAGTGAGGGACAGCCCCCCCCCCTCCCACCACCACTACTAACAGAGCTTATTAGTGAGGGACAGCCCCCCCTCCCACCACCACTACTAACAGAGCTTATTAGTGAGGGACAGCCCCCCCCTCCCACCACTACTTACTCACCTGATTAGAGAGGGACAGCCCCCCCACCACTACTAACAGAGCTTATTAGTGAGGGACAGCCCCCCCCCCCCCCACCACCACCACTACTAAATGAGCTTATTAGTGAGGGACAGCCCCCCCCCCTCCCACCACTACTAACTCAGCTGATTATTAAGGGACAGCCCCCCCCTACCACTACTAACTCAGCTGATTAGTGAGGGACAGGCCCCCCCCCCACCACTACTAACTCAGCTGATTATTGAGGGACAGCCCCCTCCCCCACCACCACTACTAACTCAGCTGATTATTAAGGGACAGCCCCCCCCCCCCCCACCACTACTAAATGAGCTTATTAGTGAGGGACAGCCCCCCCTCCCCCCACCACCACTACTAACTCAGCTGATTATTGAGGGACAACCCCCCCCCCCCCCACACCACTACTAAATGAGATGATTAGTGAGGGACAACCCCCCCCCCACCACTACTAACTCAGCTGATTAGTGAGGGACAACCCCCCCCACCCCCACCACTACTAACTCAGCTGATTAGTGAGGGACAGCCCCCCCCCCCCCACCACCACCACTACTAACTCAGCTGATTAGTGAGGGACAACCCCCCCCCCCCCACCACTACTAACTCAGCTGATTAGTGAGGGACAACCCCCCCCACCACCACCACTACTAACAGAGCTGATTAGTGAGGGACAACCCCCCCCCCCCCACCACTACTAAATGAGCTGATTAGTGAGGGACAGGCCCCCCCCACCACCACTACTAAATGAGCTTATTAGTGAGGGACAGCCCCCCCCCCCCCCACCACCACTACTTACAGAGCTGATTAGTGAGGGACAGCCCCCCCCCCCTCCCACCACTACTAACTCAGCTGATTATTGAGGGACAACCCCCCCCCCCCACCACTACTAACTCAGCTGATTAGTGAGGGACAGCCCCCCCCCCCCACCACTACTAACAGAGCTTATTAGTGAGGGACAGCCCCCCCCCCCCCCCACCACTACTAACAGAGCTTATTAGTGAGGGACAGCCCCCCCCCCCCCACCACCACTACTAAATGAGCTTATTAGTGAGGGACAGCCCCCCCCCCACCACTACTAAATGAGCTTATTAGTGAGGGACAGCCCCCCCCCTCCCACCACTACTAACTCAGCTTATTAGTGAGGGACAGCCCCCCCCCCCCACCACTACTAAATGAGCTTATTAGTGAGGGACAGCCCCCCCCCCCCCCCCACCACCACTACTAACTCAGCTGATTATTAAGGGACAGCCCCCCCCACCACTACTAAATGAGCTGATTAGTGAGGGACAGCCCCCCCACCACCACCACTACTAACTCAGCTGATTATTGAGGGACAACCCCCCCACCACTACTAACTCAGCTTATTAGTGAGGGACAGCCCCCCCCCTCCCACCACTACTAACTCAGCTTATTAGTGAGGGACAGCCCCCCCCCACCACCACTACTAAATGAGCTTATTAGTGAGGGACAGCCCCCCCCCCCCCTCCCACCACTACTAACTCAGCTTATTAGTGAGGGACAGCCCCCCCCCCCTCCCACCACTACTAACTCAGCTGATTATTGAGGGACAGCCCCCCCCCCACCACTACTAACTCAGCTTATTAGTGAGGGACAGCCCCCCCCCTCCCACCACTACTAACTCAGCTTATTAGTGAGGGACAGCCCCCCCCCCCGACCACCACTACTAACTCAGCTTATTAGTGAGGGACAGCCCCCCCCCCCCACCACCACTACTAAATGAGCTTATTAGTGAGGGACAGCCCCCCCCCCTCCCACCACTACTAACTCAGCTTATTAGTGAGGGACAGCCCCCCCCCCCCCCTCCCACCACTACTTACTCACCTGATTAGAGAGGGACAGCCCCCCCACCACTACTAACAGAGCTTATTAGTGAGGGACAGCCCCCCCCCCCACCACCACCACTACTAAATGAGCTGATTATTAAGGGACAGCCCCCCCCCCACCACTACTAACTCACCTGATTATTGAGGGACAGCCCCCCCCCCCCCACCACTACTAACTCACCTGATTATTAAGGGACAGCCCCCCCCCCCACCACCACCACTACTAAATGAGCTTATTAGTGAGGGACAGCCCCCCCCCTCCCACCACTACTAACTCAGCTGATTATTAAGGGACAGCCCCCCCCCCCTACCACTACTAACTCAGCTGATTAGTGAGGGACAGCCCCCCCCCACCACTACTAACTCAGCTGATTATTAAGGGACAGCCCCCCCCCCCTACCACTACTAACTCAGCTGATTAGTGAGGGACAGCCCCCCCCCCCCACCACTACTAACTCAGCTGATTATTGAGGGACAGCCCCCCCCTACCACTTCTAACTCAGCTGATTAGTGAGGGACAGCCCCCCCCCCCCCACCACCCCCACTACTAACTCAGCTGATTAGTGAGGGACAGCCCCCCCCTACCACTACTCACTCAGCTGATTAGTGAGGGACAGCCCCCCCCCCCCCACCACTACTAACTCAGCTGATTATTAAGGGACAGCCCCCCCCTACCACTACTAACTCAGCTGATTAGTGAGGGACAGCCCCCCCCCCACCACTACTAACTCAGCTGATTATTAAGGGACAGCCCCCCCCCTACCACTACTAACTCAGCTGATTAGTGAGGGACAGCCCCCCCCCCCCCCCCACCACCCCCACTACTAACTCACCTGATTAGTGAGGGACAGCCCCCCCCTACCACTACTAACTCAGCTGATTAGTGAGGGACAGCCCCCCCCCCCCACCACTACTAACTCAGCTGATTATTGAGGGACAGCCCCCTCCCCCACCACCACTACTAACTCAGCTGATTATTAAGGGACAGCCCCCCCCCCACCACTACTAAATGAGCTTATTAGTGAGGGACAGCCCCCCCTCCCCCCACCACCACTACTAACTCAGCTGATTATTGAGGGACAACCCCCCCCACCACTACTAAATGAGATGATTAGTGAGGGACAGGCCCCCCCCACCACTACTAACTCAGCTGATTAGTGAGGGACACCCCCCCCCCCCACCACTACTAACTCAGCTGATTAGTGAGGGACAACCCCCCACCACCACCACCACTACTAACAGAGCTGATTAGTGAGGGACAGGCCCCCCCCCACCACTACTAAATGAGCTGATTAGTGAGGGACATCCCCCCCCCCCACCACTACTAAATGAGCTGATTAGTGAGGGACAGCCCCCCCCCCCTCCACTACTAAATGAGCTGATTAGTGAGGGACATCCCCCCCCCACCACTACTAAATTAGCTTATTAGTGAGGGACAGGCCCCCCCCCCCACCACCACTACTTACAGAGCTGATTAGTGAGGGACTGCCCCCCCCCCCCCCACCACCACTACTAACTCACCTGATTAGTGAGGAACAGCCCCCCCCCCCCCCACCACCACTACTAACTCAGCTGATTAGTGAGGGACAGGCCCCCCCCCCCCACTACTAACTCAGCTGATTATTGAGGGACAGCCCCCCCACCATTACTAACAGAGCTGATTATTGAGGGACAGCCCCTCCCCCCCACCCCCACTACTAACTCAGCTGATTAGTGAAGGACATCCCCACCCAAACAGCATGTCGCTGGAAGTGATCGTTACCCAGGGAAAAGTACCAGTCAGTGTGTCTCTTATCAGTGATGCTAGCCGCACCCAGCGAAATTTTGAATGGGGGACCCACTGGGTATGGGTCTTCAGGCCTATACAAACCTCTGCCCAGAAGGAGTCGTTAGTGGACTGGTAGAGAGACTACCACCGCTCATGCCAAAGGTACTGTGACTTACCTGGTCGCTCTGAACCCTGCAGATTTCCAAACTACTGTTTACTGTGAAGTTGTGATAAAAGTCATTTTGCAACCTGCACATTGGAATTGAGCTGTTCTTGGCTCTTTATTTCACATTTGATATACTAGAAGATGTTTGAACAAAGTAGGGTCTGTCACATGAGTTAAGGTTTGGATGATAGAGGCATTGAGATGTTTTTCATTAAAGTGTTCACCCTAAGGTGAATAAAGTCCACTTAAAAGGATGTTTGGTCAGCAATGAAAACCTGTCAGCTACCGTGCTTTGTCAACAATCCCATTTGTAAATAGCCATGTAATTATAACAAATCCAACTGGTAGGATCCAGATTGACACTACAAGAAAAACATTGCTCACTGCATGTTACCATTTTGTTGAATCTCTGTTTAATACATCACGCACATAATAAAACTGAAATACTGCAGTTCTCTTATAAATAGTGTAGGTAGACAGTAGGTGCCATAGACTAGCTTGTTATGATTATCCTGTAATTAGACTTGTGGATTGAATTGACCAATCTTGGACATCCCCTTTGATTCCAGTTTACACTTTCTGCGGAAGAATCCCCGAAGAAAAAACAATTCATTGATGCCATACCAGAACGACTCCGAGAACCTCCTTGGAACACAAATTTTAGCGCAGTCAATAATATCAAGGTCAGTACAAATATTTCAACAGCAACAAATAAGATCACCTTGGTGTGAAAATACAACGAATACCTCAGACACTTGAACATGCAGTAGAATTCACTTTCCTCCTCTGGTTTGGAGGCAGTACCAATACAGTGCATCATATGGCACTTAAATGTAAAACGGCACAATGTTTGTATACTAATAGTGATATTTTGGGTGCCCTGGTCAAGGGGGCCCCAAGTCAACCTCCCCCCCATCATCTTACTACTTACTGAATGGAAATAAATTTGAATCGATTTTGATTCAGCAAAGAATGCAGTTTAGATGATTATATTTCCAGGGTAGTAGCATAGCTGTCATCATCTATGAGTGCATGTACACCTACCTCTCCTTCCTGAATGACACACTACATGGGCCTGACCCAACACAATACAACAACGGCACATTTTTTCTGCAGCAAGTAAAAGGGAAAACATTCAAAGGTATTTCTGCTGAACCATTCTATTTAAAGTTTCACCAAGAAAGTGTACCCAGAACCATTCTATTTAAGAATACATTTCAGTGTACAGTTCTTAGAGCCTGTCCTGACAGCCGACACGATGCCATGTTTGAAGCTCCGCATTGTTCAGACATTTGTAAAAGAAACTTAGAATAGACTGTTGCCATCGGAAAATATGTAGCTGCTGCAAATTTATAACATGTTCAACACAGCATATATAACTTACTTTGTGTAAGGAATGGATCGAGATGTTCAAATTGATCAGAATGGATTCCGTGAAGCGTCTTTCTGGTTATGGTCCATGGCCCCTGGTGAAGACAGGTTCAAAGGTGTTTCTACATTTACCTCTAGTGGGGTAAGACCTATTTAATATCTTCATCCAACCTTGGCGTTCTTTTGTTGGACAAAATTTTAAATGCACCGGAAATTTTACATTGAATATATTAACCAAAAGATTATATTAGGAAATGATTGGTAATACTTGATCATGCATACATCCTTTAGACTGCACTAGGTTTTTTTTGATCAGTTCAGTAGCATACATCCAAAAACCCTCATATAGGCCACACCTCCATTTTGGGAAGATCCTATGAGCTGCACTTAGGATCTGACTTTAGTACAAGCTGTGGCTACTATGTGAGAGTTTACAGTAAATAGTAATATTTAGTTACATAACTTATTACAGGAGATGCATCACTTTGCCCCGTTGTACTGGCACACACCAGATGGACTACCACCCCCCGACACCCCACCTTGCGGCTTCAGGAATGAGCTGTGTCCAGACCCAAGTAAATCTGTCCTTCTTTATGTTGACTTTTTCTAAGTGTCACATCCTGATATATGGTCACACAGGCACTGGGCACAGTATAAAACTCATCCTCCACTTATTCATCAGCAGTATGCTATAATTGACCATCCAAATAGATCAGTCTATATATTAAATCACCCCAACCTTAAATCGGTTGTGATGTAGGCCCTTCAGGTTTTCTAGCTTCATATGAAACCTCCCCCACATCTTGTCAACATGTAATTTCTACAGTCCCCATTCCATCAGTAGGGCCTTAGAGTAAGTTTTTTTTCCATTTTGTAGTTGTTTGACTTTATTGGTATCGCTATTTTAGACAGGAAATACTACATAATTGGTGGCAGTGTGGGCTCTGTATTGGTTGTGATTGCAGCCATTGTTGCTGTTCAACTTCTCAGGTAACAGGTCAATCTTCATTTAAAGTTCCACATTTCCTCAGTCCATCTTCATGTAAGTTACACAAAGGAACTTGCAGACTCCGTGAATGTCAGACATGGTTTGTTGGTAAACCTGGCCTGATGTCTTATTCGGATTCTCTGATACTTCTAAATTCTTCAAATAAATTATTCCAGATGAGATCAAATAATAGTATCAATATTTTTGAAGCCCCATAAACACAGTATTTGATTTCAACAATATTGAAAATAATTACATTTAGGCGCCAGCACAGAGAAGCAGTGTTGAAGAGAATGTTGTGGGAAATAATTTTCCCAGATATCACAATGCTCAACAAGGTCAGTATAAATGCTGTACTACACTAATATATCATACAGATAATATCATATAAAATAAATAATAAAGTGTTGTTGCAGGTAACATGGGGAAAGTCAAAGATCACATGCTTACTTCAAAGTCTTGTTGTGAAAGAACTAGCAAACCTTTTTTGAAATTAATTAAATGTACCACACATGTAACTATACTTCAACCTGCAGACCCTGAGTAGGAGGAGCATGCAGAGTGGGGTGTCTGACCTGGATGATGCCGTGTATGCTGCAGGGGATGTGGGTCTGTACAGGGGCACCATGGTCACTGTCTGCAAGTTTGACATATCCTCTGTAAAACTGAGAATTAAAGATCACATCGAGCTCAATGAGGTAATCAATTTTACCAGATGAAACTGTTGGAATTTGATGCATGCTTTGCAAAGTTTAAAATATGAGAGTACTCACAGCGGCCGAAAGGAGTGTATTCACTATGGCAGTTTATCCATGAGTGTAGGCCTGTATGATTCTCAAATGGAGAAGGAGATCAGTAAAATACTATGCAGCCATTAATCTACCGCTAAATAGATATTTCTAGATGTAGATATGTGATGACAGTATGCAGGAAATAACTCTTATTTGCATTGAACAGATGAAGGACATGCGTCATGGAAACATCAACAAGTTTATAGGTGCCTGCATTGATGCACCTGATATATGTGAGGTCATGACCTATTGTGAGAAAGGAAACATCCGAGTAAGGTTTTCCTCCATCTTAGGAAAAGACAAACATCTGAACTTTTAAGATAAAAAAACGAGTATAATTTTCTACCTGAAATATGTCACAGATACTCTCAGATTATTGTCTAAGATCTGCCCACTACAATCACAGATACCTTTCACTTGTGGGTCACTCTTTCAAATCACTAATAGCAAAGATTGAGCTCTATTAAAAGTTGACATGTTTTTTTTCAACATTATCATTTCTTCACAAAGTGAAATTCAAGTTTATATTTGTAGCACTTCCTAATTTATAAGATAAAAAGTAAATAATGTTCATTGAATGTGGTTTCCTTATTTTTCGTACAGGATATCCTTGATAATGAAGAGATTCATTTAGATTGGATGCTGAAAAGTTCAATCATTTCTGATCTGACAAATGTGAGTCATTGTTTTATTTTATTTGCTGTAACTAATACAAACCCACATAATAATGGAGTGGGCAGCATGGCCAAACTATTCTATGGTGTATGAAAACATCAACTTACCTACTGGGAAACCCATTTCAGCACATCTTTAGTTAAAGAAAGTATGACATAGTATGCATTCTTAGAGTGATTAGAACTTTGCGTACATGCAGTATAAAACTAAGCCAGCTAGAAATGTCCCTAGATTTTAGCTGAATGCACCTCTTCTCTATCCTGTATTGTCTTTTCTTTCCCTAATGGCCCTCTAGTGGCCCTCCTAGGATTAGGACTCCCATATTTCACCATGGTGTGGATAGGACTATCATATAGAGGGCAATAAAAAAAGTTGTATGTCCTATTTAAAGCAAGATTGCTTTACTTACAGATACTTGACTTTTTTTTAATATTGTGAATTCCAGGGCATGATTTACCTGCACCAAACAGGACTCGGCTCTCACGGTAACCTGAAGAGCACCAACTGTATGTTGGACAGCCGGTGGGTGGTGAAGGTCTCAGGTTACGGGATGCACTCATTCAGGGGTAGAGCCCTCAATTTGGAAGAGTTGAGGAGCGATGATTACTTCAGTGACCTCTCATGGATGGCACCAGAGTTCCTTAGGATAGAGGAGCAGCCACGTAATGGCTCCCAGAAAGGAGACGTGTACAGTTTTGGTGTAATCCTGCAGGAACTTGTCTACCGTGCAATGCCCCTCTTCATGGACGAGGCTCAACCAAGAGGTAAAACAACTGCCAACAGTTTTCATGATTGTAGCCACTATAGTATAACTTACAGAAATACATGGACACTATTGCACAATAAAACAATCTAGAATTAGGTTCTGCAACAGAGAGATAGAGCTATCCCCTGCCCCATCCAGACACCATGTTTTGAGCAGTCCAGCCTCAGTGTTGTTGTAATTACAGAATATGTTATAACAAACTTTTACTGTTTGATGATATAAACAAAGGCTATCCAACATTTACAACTTTGCAGACATAATTGGAAAACTGAAACACCAGCAAGACCCTGTATTTAGACCAGTGCTGCCTGAGTTGGAAGACGACACACATCCCAATGTTTCTGAACTTATATCCCTCTGCTGGGCAGAGGATTCAGATGATCGGCCAACCTTCAATGACGTGAAAGCTAAACTTATGGAGATGAATGAAGGAAGGTAGGATACAAACAATATCATAACTTATCAAGTAGAACAACTAATTAGTAAGGTTTGATCACCATGATTTATAATCAAACCTCCCTATAGTTGCAGGATAGGAGAGTTTGTGTATAGCTGATATTAATATTGTATGATGAAACTTGCAGGATATAGAAGTGATTGTATGCATGAGATAAATAATTCTGTGCTGTTTCTATTTCACCCATGACAGAGAAATTGACATTATGGAAATGATGGTAAAAAGGATGGAGGGCTATGCAGCCAATCTGGAAGAAATTGTTGCTAAAAGGACCGAAGAACTTACTGAAGAAAAAGAGAAAACTGAAGTACTTCTTTTCCAAATGTTGCCGAGGTAGATATGACTTCCTCATGAAAGGAACAAAGAGACTCACAATGTCTAGACCTGAAGCTATAGAGCTTAAAGTAGCAATCTTTTTAGAAAAAGGGTCATGTCTGTTGAACATCCATTTATCGTTTTCTCATGAAACTATCTAAAACAAGTGGAGTTAATTAGGAAGTACCTTGGACATGTACCGCATATTATTAGTGAAGATTGATGCAAATTATTTTAATCAGATCATAATTGACCCCCCCTTTCTGTTGAAAATTGATGTAAATCTTTTTTTCCTTTCTGTTCCCAGGAGTGTGGTGGAGAAGCTGATGGCCGGGGAGAGAGTGCAGCCGGAGATGTTTGAGGCTGTCACCATTTACTTCTCAGACATTGTGGGCTTCACGTCCATCTCAGCAGGCTCTACTTCAATGCAAGTTGTGGATCTGCTGAACGATCTCTACACACTGTTTGATGGCATCCTGACATTGCATGATGTCTATAAGGTAGACAGCCAAAGAAATCTCTGCTGTCATTCACAGTTTGTCTATTCCTTAGATACAATGTTCTTCAATCCACTGTGAATAGAAAACAATGTAAAAGAAGATCTCCCTTTGAGTAAAGGTCCTTCATGAAATATTTTATTAAAAAAAATGTAAGTAGGCAAATTCTGAGAATCAATCATGGTGCCTGCATTAAAAGTTTATACCTGTTATACTCTGAAAGGGGTATTATAACATTAGCTGCTTCCTCCCCCAACATTATGTCTAATATCCAACGGTATTTATTGAAATGAATCCTGTATTTAGAAACATCTGGCCTCTGAAACTATAAATGAACAAAAGATAAGCTGAATATGGGTAATTATTGTCATACCCTGGAAACCTAATAGCAGAACATAAAAAGGAACTTTGTAATTGTTTTACAATGAAAAATAGCATATAAAGTCGAATCTTTACAAAAAAAGCTCTATTAAAGATTTACTTCTTTAATAGTATTCATCAGTTATAACGCAAAATTCTGACTTGTATCAAATTTGTATCAAACCAGGTGGAGACGGTGGGAGATGCGTACATGGTGGTGTCAGGGCTACCAGTTAGAAATGGAAACCGTCATGCGGCACAGATCGCCAACATGTCCCTAGACCTGGTGAGTGCTGTGACCCACAAGGCCAGGATCCGGCACAGACCTGACATGAAGATGAGGCTGCGCAGTGGATTTCACACCGGGGCTGCAGCCGCAGGTAAGGCCACTCATATTGATTGTCATTAAAATCATGATCAGTATTATTTACCATGCATTGCTTTTACACACAATTTCATTAAAGTAGTCAATTAGGTTGAAACAGAAGAAGAAACAGACATCATTTGGGTATTGCCATAGCCCATTTCAGTTGTTTTAACATAAATGACTATATAAACCTTTAAAAAAGGGTAACACATTGATGGAGTAAAGTTCAATGGTTTGAGAAATAACAAAAGATAAAATATTCGGGGAAAAGGATGAAGACTTCTATAGAAGATGATTTATCTGCCCTGATTCTGTCTCAGGTGTGGTAGGAGTGAAGATGCCCAGATACTGTTTGTTTGGGGAGACAGTTCTGTACGCCTTAAAGATGGAGTCCTCAGGACAGGGTAAGCTTGATCCATTACATGTTTTTTCTTTACAATACTGTTGTTTCAGTAAAGTTCAACTTAAAAGTGCCAGTGAACATGACTACTTTAGCTATCTGCAAGATGGTAATTAAATATAAATGGAATCAGCTGTAGAAAAACAGCTTCTCCATAGTTTCCATTTCTGTTCATGAAATAACAAAGCCAATAAATACAAAACCTACATCTTGTTCAAACCTTCTTTCAGCGTCACAAGTCCAATGCAGCCAGCAGTCCTACGACCTCCTTGCAGCCCACGGTGGCTATCAGCTGGAGGAACGAGACACTGAAGCTGTCCAGGTACTAGACTTATCAGTTTTAACTCATAGGCTTAAGTTTGTGGACAGACTGGGTTTTTCTAATCTTATAAATGTACCTGGAGGCTAGATTTTACTTTTTAGTTTGTAATTGGCATTTTTGTCAGTGAGTGATGTTCATAATACAATTAACTCTTAATTTGGTAGTAAAGCATGGTGGTAAATTTCCACTTGGCTTATAATATTTGTTAACATTATGGGTACTACATGTATGACATGATAAACAGGTATACAACAATTGGAAAACATTAAAATGCTGTTCCATCAAATGCGGATTGGCTGGCACTTAGAACCTGTAATGATTGTGTCAGACAGATTTACTACAGTTATTCTATCCATGATAACTAAAATGTTCATTCTTATATCTCATCTAAAGTGTTCCACATCCAATTCTCTCTGACATTAAGTGTTTACTTTAGATTAGTAATTCCAAATAATGTCCTATTTCAGGAGGTTCCCCAGCCCAGCACCTACTGGCTGAGAGGGAAGGATGAGGAGGACCTGGTGGTTCTACAGGAGTAGCAGCGGGCTGCAGCACAACTCAGGGACACCTCACATGCAGTCTTTGTGAAACAGTTTAATCCCACAGAACATTTGGTCCCGTAAAACTCTAATGTTACAGGACCGGCTACATTTTCGAAGGACCGGATTACCTAGCACATCTCTGATGATTTATGCATTTTAAGTATAAAATGATATTGTCCCTTAACCCTTTAGGGCCAAGCATGGACTATAGTTGCGTAACTCTATGGGAATCAGCAAATAATTTTTGGTCGGCCTTAAAGGGTTAAAAGTACACTATATTTGTAATCACTTATGGCCAAATCAGAATAGATACATAGTTTTACACAGGTTATTGTAAAATACATTTCAGATTTAGAAACTTATTTTAGTTTAGAAAAGCCCAACATATGACTAGACATTTGGTCACTTGTCAATCTATTGAACCGGTGGCATTATAGGTGGATATTGCCGCTGTCCTGCATGTTTTCATAAAGACTCCATGTGATGAGCGGGACGTTATCTTACTTGTATTCTATGATGGCCGCATACAGCGGTCTGAAGTAATCAAAGAAGATTCACACCCAGCCATGATGTCTATCAGTTGTACCATTTTAATGGTTATTGTTTGCTGTTTTGGTATTATAAACTTTATTCCTCGAATTACATATTCATGATACCAGTCTTTAGTATGTTAGCTAGCTTGTTGTGTGTAATTTTATCCCTTTATTTGTTGTCATGATGGACCAACACAACACAGCATCATGCAGACCTTACAGAATGATACACTCTGCAGTATCGGTGCATCATGACATCAAATAACAATGTAGCTTCATCCAGCCCTTAGAGTGTTAACAGGTCTTAGTGAAAGTATGCCAAGTGAATGCTTGCAATGCAAAGTGGCGCTCTTCACTCTATATCTGCAACCTTACAAACAATGTACCTAGTTTAGCTTTCCATTGTAATTAATTGTTAGATCATTTAGAACACACTTGCCTATGTAAAGGCTCTCAAAAAATGCCAGGCATTATACGGTATATTTCACTGCATGTATTAAAGGATTTGATTCAAATTGTATGTCTATACATGTATAGTATAACCAGTAGTGTAGTGTCCACCTTCCTGTATGGTTGTAATCTCAGCTATTGAGGTCTCACCAAACTGTTTATGTAATAACTTCCTGCCTTACATGAGAAGAATAACTGATTGTGTATTCATATTATTATTAAATGAGTTCTGCATTTTGGAAAATAACTTCAAAATTCAAAATACATTCTAGCCTACACTACACAACTCACAACTTTACACTTGTGCTTATTTTCTTTTGAAACTGAAATAAGATTGCATTTGAAGTAAATTGTATCAGTTTTATTCAATTTTGAATATGATGAAATCACATGTAATTCTTGTGTGTAGAGATGCATCATATGTTAGTTGTAGTGTATAAGACATGTTCATCTGAAAATCACCCTTAGAACAAGGGCAGCGTTTATTGTCCTATAATCCAGGTTTTAGAACCACAATTAACCACATCAATGCTGAATATGATCCGACTAACCAGATTCAGATATTCATTGTTGTCCAGCTATTAATTAAAATTATATGAGAGAAATAAGGCTGAACAAGCACCTTTTAAATTGGTTGATTTATTGGGAAACTAGGCACTGGTTTAAGACCCTTTGACACAATCATAAAGGACTGTGCCCTGACCAATACTCCTGGGAATAATTCTTGGACTCCTAACACCCCATAGACTACATTGTACTATCACCAAAACTCAACTTCTAAATTTAGAACTCTTTCTCGTGTAATACTGTACCAGTGCCATATGTCCCTGAGTAGTTTTGTGAATAAATTATTATACATGAGATTCAATTGTTGTGATTATTTTTTCAAATTCAAATTAGAAGAAAACAAACAGAGGTTTATTCTAGTTATAATGGACCTTGGAGGTTACAACATTGGTTCTATCCTTTACAAAGTATATAGTTAAAATGTGCTGCCCCCTGTGTTTGAGGACAGAGGTATTACATCACCATTCTACAACAAGAGGTGGCGCCGGGACAATCTTTTACAGCCCCCTGGTCAAGGGGTCAAAATTTGTTACCCCCCCTTAGGGCTGAAAATGGGCTCGCGCGCGGACCCTTTGAAGCACAGTAACGCGCAGGCTTTTTGGCTCAAAACAGGTTAAATTATTTTGACCCCCCCAAGAGGGGTACAAATTTGTTTCCCCCTCCTCCCGTCAAGGGGTCCAATTTTTTCAAATGAATCACACCTAACAGGTGCTGCCACCTGACATAACTGACAGGTACTAGAAGCTTTACATTAGTTGTGGGTGATACTTGGGGCTAGGTTCTTTGTATTTTTCATTTTTCAATCTCATTCATATAAATGAAATAGCCATACTATATATGTCCTTTAATAATTAATCTAAGACTTTGTGAAAGTTACCTTAAGCTTTTTACTCATGTTTTAGACACACATCCAATTTGGGAGGGCAATAATAAGTTATGTATACATATATTTCTAGGACTGAGTTAAGACAAACTGAATAAGTAAAAGACAAAAGCAGTGGGTGTAATTTGATAACAAATAAATATCTTTATTCCCCATATAAACACTGTACAAAATGTTCTTGAATGAACAGCCGTCATTGCCTTGTACATGAATCAATGCAACAATAGAGGATTGTAACAGGAAGAGCGTTGGAGCTCAGTAACCATGGTAACAACGCGGTAACCACTTGTGGTTGTTGATGGATACACGAGGTGGCGCCACTGACTACATGCGGCAATGGTGGCGGCAGGTTCTGCTGGGATGAGCGGTATTCGTGTCGTACTGCAGAATGAGTGGTATATATGCATACAGTCTATAGAAAGAGCTGCATATGGAGTGGCATTTATGCATACAGTCTACAGAAAGAGCTGCAGATAGAGTGGTATGTATGCATACAGTCTATAGAAACACAGCCCACCCATTGCACACACCTCATGCTGCTGGTTTTTAGTAGCGACTCAAGGACAATGTCTATATCCTCCGGTAATCTGGAAAACCAATGTATTAAGGAAAAACTGGGGATTATAATATGAGTAACCACCATCAGTATTATATGGATAGGAGTTTGACATAGTGGGATTGTTCCACCTAGTACAAGAGGTGCTGTCACCTCATAGTGACACTGTCAACATGACAGTGACAGTGTCAGGATACATAACGGGGGTCCTCTGTCAGAGTAACAGTCAGTACTGTCACCACATGGCCCCACCGTCACCCCACCCATACACTGTCACTGACATTGACACTGGTCTTTGTGACAGTCAGACTGACCTCCTCTGACAGTGGCAGTACTGGTATCATCACAGGGAGTGATTCTCAAGCAGTCAGTGAACAATTCATCTCTACACTTAGTATCATTTAATTACCGGTACAACTGCCATGAAACGATGCATTGTCAACTCTACCATTTTGCAAATATCTCCATGAAATCAGATCTGAACTGTTTCATGACATTTAAGTTCTCATATTGAATTAACAAGATTCACAAAGTTTTCACATGATGCTGATAATGAATAAGCCATGAAGTTGCATTGTTTACCATCACTGAGGTACCTTATTTAGTACCTTTGATAAACCAGAACTGATAACAAGGGCAATACTACAGAACCAAGTGGTGATGTCCTTCTAAGCCATCACTTTACAACCAGCAGGGTCTGGCTGAATGTTGTAGTTGTAGCTGGTGCCTTAATACAGGTCTACACACTTCAACTACACTGCACCGCATGCTAAGCCCTAGGCTTGCGCTAGCCATTTGCGAGTTTGCCAGGGGCAATAGAAAATTAAAATAGGCGAAAATTTTTTACTCAGATGGTGAAAACAATATGACTTCAACTACACATGTTGTAAGGGATTTTGACTAGGAATCCACTGGACTGCATTGCTTTCTGATATAACCAGAGTAAAATCTATTATCTGATTGTGAATACTCTGATCATTTACAGTGCTTTCCTTCAATTGATGGGATCACCTTAAAGGTATCTAAGAACCCGTTTTTCAATGTCCATTTATCAGTCAGCTATGAGCCTCAATACTGGTCGAATCTCCTTTGAAATTGGCAAAAGAAAAAACTGATCTTTTTTGCCTATATGGCCAAGGAAAAACTTAGCCTAGCGCGAGCCTAGACACCGTGACCGCAGTCTCACAGAGATCAAGGTTTAACTTTTTCCTTCATTGTGGACATATCGAAAGATGATGCCTTGTTGGCAATAAGTATAATCCCACATTAAAATGAAATATACACAATAAGTTATCAAGCTGGCAAATTCATATAAGAGTGCTTTGGTTGTTAAACAGCTTTTAGAATTTCCTTTTTTAACGATATCAACAAAGGGTATATACATGTCTAAGCATAAACAATAAACCATTTTTCAAAAGTTCCATAAGTCCCTGGCATATGGGGCTATAAACTAAGCGCAAACCTGCTCCTGCCTTGGATAAAAAAGAATCAGCAATAATAGCCTGGATTCATGATTTGGACATCAACTGGCAAAGGTTATACTATTGCCTTAGCCATGTTGTATTGTGTATACCAGATTATCTACACTATTTATGAGTGCTTTTTTATAACAATTAATCAAATCATTCATGTTATATATGGTATTTATTCACCCCATTCTCCCCATCCTCATTTATTGTCAAGGGGGGGGGGGGTGTTCTAGATAATGAACTAGTGGAGCTAAAGCAGTAGATGGCCCATTAGGTTATTGATCATGAAGTTATGCTTCTAATAGGAAAACTACTAATTACCTTAAACCCAACACAGGTGTGCTGGTACGACATGTCACTCATCTTCCCTGCCTATTCATGTTTGTTATGGTACGTTCAATTCACATATTGATATTTGATAATGCCCATTTTAATGAATGTAAATTAATGTCATTAAAACTTCTTCCAGGAAGAGATATTGATGTGTTTTGTACAGAAGGCAAGGCTTTACCTGTTCATGTGTCTGCATCACGGAGCGTCTGCACATCGCAAATAATGAAATCTTGACAGACATTCATAACAATAGTGTTTTGTTCTGTAATCAATTCTAGAAATTATTCTAAAATCTATGAAAATCAGATTACTATTTAGCAACCTAGATCAGCTGACCTGTAATAAAATAAGTATGCTGTGTGGGATAGGTGTGATGCTCGAGTGTGCAGCCCTTAAAGGGTTAACACATGAAAAGCATGAACACATTCTCTGTGTGCTAATGAGCATGGTTTTGACCTCTTTAAAGTTTTCAAAGTTTATAATGAATCTGGTTTTGTTTCTTTGATGGCGGCCTAAATCCTCTGATTTTACAAATGGAAATAAAGATGATCTAGCATCTGTGTTGTGTATTTGATCCTTAATTTGGAGAAGATAACAGCCTAAATCTTTTTGTTCTACTTACTAGATATTTAAACATCACAACCCATCTTTAATAAAAGAGAGAGCACACAGAGTTTCAAAGTTTTATTCTGCTTCACCCTGCTATAACAACATACCATGGTCGATGAGCTTATAAATATCCACATCATCTGTTAAGTGACGTGCATTCACTCACCGCTCATAACGCAGCAAGAGGACATCAGGTCGCTGTGTATTGGACTCTACAAAGTCCTACACTCATGAAGGTATGTAGGTATTGCAGTTAGATTTTTACTCTACCTGATTTGGCAATCATTTTGCACATGATTCAGTGTCTCATTAGAATATCACTCATTTACGTTTAAACCCCAAACTGTCATTTCTGATATTGCTGCTTGCTGTGGTTATTTACATGTTAGCAGTTGGTGAAGCTGGAATGACGTTTGTATCTGATCCCATTATGAGACTGGACTGAGATAAATTTAATCCACAGCAATTAAGCCAGGAGCAATGCTTATTTTTCAGCACAGCAAAAACAAAACAAGGAAATCGTGAGGTGTGTCCAATGTTAGGCATATCCTATAACTATGCGTTCAACCATCACAACATGATTTCATACATTCAGGCCCTACCAGTAGTTGGAGTCGTTTCGAATATATTATAGTTTTTTATAACTTTAGTACCACCCATCGATCAAGCTCAGTTTGGATGTACTGGGTAGTCAAGTAGGGCTATATGCCTTTTATTTCAATTTCAGCATAAATATTTTGACTTCAACAACCAGTGCCCACCCGTTCCCCTAGCTCAGATATCTTCAAAATGATAACTGAAGGCTGGTTCAAGACAATATGCATTGCATATATTAATTGCAGTTAAATAAACCAAAAATACTTAAAGGAACACTTTAAACAACTTTAATTTGAGGATATTCCACTTAAAGCGACTTGATTGCCTTTCGGAACATCAGCATGGCTATAATTAACTTAATGTCAATTAAAGGCATCCTGAATTAGTTTATATGCTACTATTCATGCAGTGGCAGGACTTTTTGAGGCTATTTCTAATACCATATTGGATTCTGATAATATTTGCATTTTGGTCTCAAACCCTATAATGTAATTACAATTTGTTGCCATTTCCAAAAAGTGTAGTTTGGAAAATATGGTGAGGGAAATGGAACATAATGAATACCATGGCTACTGTGATGCATTAATTTGCAGTTGATGGGTGCCATATTTTATTCCTTTCAGATACTTTCAGCTGACAACAAACATGGAGGCTGTGTTGTTGCTCTGCATTGTTTTTGGTATGCCTGATTCTGTGTACACCAAGGACCTAGTTATTGGGGCCTTACTCAACCTGTACGGTCCACCAACATCCCCCTTCTCCGTGTACAGGACAGGACCAGCAGTACAGATAGCATTAGAGGACTTTGAGGCAAGCGGAGGTCTGCCCGGCCATTCTGTGAGGTAGGAACCTTATGTATTCTGTTTGATATTCATGGATGGCACGCTCTGTCGATGTTTTTCGTTTATTTATTGACATGATGCATCATTTGTCTTTAAGGTGGTAGCACAATGCTTGTGTGCAATATGTCTGCAGGTATTCTAAAAGTGATTAATACAATGTCAGATTAAAAGAATTGAAAGGGAGTTCACAGGTAAAGATCTCGATGTCTGTATAGACATTAATCTAGATAATAAGATAATCTTAAGGTGGGTCGCTACCTGTTGAAAATGAACCCACTGCGCAGGTCTCTGCGCATGCAGCTCAAACCTATCAGAATGAGCCTATATTGGACAGTCTGATACACATTTGAGTTCCCGATGTCATATTCAAAAATTAGGTGAATCCAAGTAAAATTGAGCATTTTATGAGACTTTTAATATTTGCTATATTTGTTACCGATAATATTTCCAATTTTTTACATGAATTAGTGCATTGGCATTATTTACCAATGAATCTTCTTAGAAATACTATGGATCTTATCATGTTTCTTAAGACAGCCAAGGTCATTTAATGATGACATTTTAGTGCCAGATTTTTGTGATATTACCCATCATACAGTGCTTTGAATATGAAATCTAGTCCGGTTTGCATTATTTTTCATTTTCAAAGGCCCAAAACCCTAAAAGTATGCACGGGACCACCCATCAAAATTACTTTCATATGTTAGCAAATGATCTGAACTAATTTCTGAGAGAGTTAAAAAAAATTCTGTTAATACTGAATACTCTTTTTAGCCAATAAACCTACAAAATAATGACAATTTATTCTTACCCTTTCCCGAAACATTGCATTTTTACCCAGAATGCCATTGCATACAACTGTAAAATTATTTTTGCAGTAAAGCGGAACATATAGGCGTTTCACATGTGAGGTTTTACATTTCTGTGCATAGATGTTGATATGGAAAAAAATCATGGAATTTTTCACAATTTTTTCTATTTTTTTGTGAGAAAAGAAAAAACTTAAATTTTTCTAAATTCTGTATTCAATAAAGTAGCTCGGGACCCCCCATCTTTTTTTGCATTATCCAATTCTACATGCTTTATTCCATTCCAAACTGGAATTGCTCAAAAAATCTCACAAAGATGATTCGAATTATCCGTACAAATATTTGACCATTTATGTATGCATGTTCTTATCTTTATAGTCCATACATGTAAATACAACTGTTAGCCATCTTAAAAGCCTAAAGAAGCTATAAAAGGTAATTTCGACATTCAAAAACTAGTCTTGTAGGCTAAAGCATTGTGGAAATATCTAAAATTTTCAGGTTTGTTGTCAAGGATTCAGATTGTGATGCCACACATACTATTAAATCTATCAGAAATGCAATGTCAAAGGGAGAACTTGTAGCAACAATTGGACCAGGTTGCTCAAGGAGTAAGTATTGTAGCCATTGTATGATTTTAGTGTGATGGTATCAATCTATTCCCCATCCTAACTTAATTGGTGGAGGTTGACCTGGTTATTGGAGCGAAGTGGAAAATATCACACATTGTTGAATTTGATTAATATATTCAATATAATGAGAAAGCTTCTTTTAACATCATGTAATTATGTAAATTACTTTGAATGTCATATCAACTTGTTGATAAGCTTAAAGGTTGAGCTGTTGTATCATTTTTGATTGTAGATGCTGAAAGTTCAGGACTATTTCTGTCCATTTGGAACATAGCCTTTCTAACCTATGGATTAGGAGTTTCAGCATCTGCTGATGAAGAAGCTTACACAACTATGGTCAGGTTGAGGCCGAGTACAAAGCAACTGATTCCCGCCCTAGTTACAATGTTCAAAGAGTATAAGTGGGCACAGACAATCATAGTTGCTGACTCGGGCCATGGCAAGGAAACTACTGATACTATCGTGGAGGAATTCCCCAAGTATGGAATAAGGATTGAACTGAGAATAAATTTACCGATACTAGAGCTATCGGAAGCCCTGCCCAAACACTATCTTCAAAACATTCTGACCACTATTGAACAACGGGGCCGTAGTAAGTACCATATTATACTATAATGAAAGCAGATCATTATGTATGAATACAATCTACCAATATATGTCCCCCCCCCATTTTAATGAAATGGGTCGGAAGTCACACATATAAAATGTTAAGATATTGATCCGTGTGCAGCTCATCAAGACCTTTCATTTTAGTATATGACAAGTAGTATATTAGCCAATATTCACTCTTGGGTGATATTTTTTATTATTTTTGTTGTTGAGTAAATGGAAATCAATTAAATTGAGATGATTAACATTTAAATTAGATATCAACTATATTATATGATACAATTATAAATCCTATGGTCATCATTCTCGGAAAAATGGGGGTTGAAATCAGGTTTGTAAGTTAGTAACCCAAAAGATAACAATGCATAAAATCATGTTAGAAAAATATCAAAAACTCAAATATAGTATTTTTTCCATCCTTTCCTCCTTAAGGAGGCCATATCTAGGCTCTTAAAGGGGCGACTTGATCCATTTTGTTAAAATGGGTAACATATATTCTCTATATTGCAAACCAATTTTACCAGAAACCTTTACTATACAGTGTAAAAAGTAGCATACATATTCCCTGCAGGTTAAGCCCAGTACAAAAACATATACAGTTATGTTATTCAAAAAGCTTATGCAAAATGATTTTCTCTCTAGAAACCTTAATAACCGTCCGATTTGCATACCGTAAAAACTGACATCGAGCCAAAGATCCGGCTAGTCATTTTTTTCCCAGCCAATCCAGAGGTCTTTCAGCTATAGAGGCCACTCCAAGGCTCTGAGAGTCGTGTACAACATCTGACAGATCCCAGTGGGTAGCATAGTCATAAATAGGCACCTAAAACACCCCTCCAGTGAGGTTTATATGTCAGGCGCAGAATAGGAACCAGCCCAATTCCGGAATTGCCCCTGTACAATTCCGGAACTGCGCAGGGCAATTCCGGAATTGCACCATAGTTAGATTGCACAGTATCAGAACTCCTCTCTGTTTTTATTGTAGCTACAGATGTAGCATATAAATATATATTTCAGCTATGTTTGAGGATACTGTACTGCATCTTGGAGGTGAGAAAACAGTCAGGGAGAACCCACATGCATGTCACACCTGTATGTAGCTGTGAATAAGGTGTGGCAGAAATGCATCTGCTGTGATAAAACATTGGGCCTTTGGCTGCCTGGGCCTGAAATGATACAAAATAACCTCCTTGCAAATACATTTCTTGCCCTACCTTTCTGTTTGAGGGGTAAACTGATATATTTCATAATATATTTTATGTTCATGTAGGAGTTCCGATATTGCGCAAATTCCGATATTGCGCGTGACATATACACACACCCCTCCCGCCTCCCTCCTCTCCCAATGACCATCCTCTAGTTAAGATAGCCTAAAGTATGGAAAACTACTGGTCTATATCTATTCATCAGTGGTACAATTATTAGGATTATTATCATAAAGAAGCTTCTGAAAAAGGACTGATCTTTAAAACAAAGTACTAATTCTGGAAATAACCAGTTTTTCTGACTCTCCTGAGCTTCTGTAGTTTCCCAAAATGACATTTATGAATACGCTGATTCGGCTATGGCCAACTTGAGGGCAAGGCGCTTGGCAGTAACTCACATCCCTGCAAGTTCCATCTGGATTAAGCATGATTTATCTTCCATCTGCCATCGCTCAACTGTCACGGTCTCTTTGGCCTTGATATCGTCCAAGGAAGCAATCTACGCGTCCAGCTCAGAATCCTAGAAACACAACAGGTCCTTCCGCAACTTTTTGTGGTCCTCTGGCAAATGTTTGGTGATTGTCCACCCTCTCTGCCTCTATCTGAGCCACGGAAGCCTTGGGGGTCTCCTCAGTCCCCTGCCCGGTCTGCCCATACCCTACTGTCAGTTCTGTGCCCCTGGAAGAGTTGGGCACACCACAATAGGTACAGTTCTTGTTGTTGCCGTTAAAAGAGCCATTACATGCAACACAGACCACCATTGTAAAGAAAAAAAGAGTCTCTGCTTTGGTTACTCTTCTGCACTGCTGCTTGCTATATGCTGACCTCCCAGGGAGGAGAGTTCCACCACTGCCAGAGTTAGGCCCTAGGTGGCACTGGTAGTTCTACTAATATAGGAATAACTTCAGTGGAAGTTATGTCCAATATATATAATCACAATTAATAATGATTTCTTTATTTTAACAGTTGTTCTTCTTCTCATATACAATGAGAAGGATGTTGCAAATTTAATGATTGAAGTATTCAACCGTGGAATGACAAAGGGTGACTTCGTATTTATAAGAGTGTGGCTGACTTCAAATCCCTCTCATAAAATCCCTTGGATTGGAGAAAGGCTCAAAATGACACACACAGAGGAAAGAAAGATTAGAAGTGCCTCTCTTGTTTTCAAGTCGGTATGTATTTTACAATTAGTTTAGGTTATAGCATACAATACAACCTGCACATTAGAATCGAACTGTTGTTTGCTCTTTATTTCACATATGATATACTAGAAGATGCTAGAACAAAGTAGGGTCCCCTACATAAGTTGAATGACCATTTAATAGCATCAGGCAGAGAGATGTTTTTCATTAAAGTGTCACCCAAAGGTGAATAAAGTCCACTTAAAAGTATGTTTAGTCAGCAATGAAAACCTGACAGCTACCATGCTTTTTCAACAATGCCATTTGTAAATAGCCATGTAATTATAACTGCTTGGCCTACTAACAGAGTCAACGGGCAGGATCCAGATTGACACTGCAGGGAAAACATCAGTCACAGCTGCATGTTACCGTTGCATAATACATCACGCACATTATAAAAAAGGTCCAACTGAAATACTGAAGTTAACACTTTTCTTATAAATAGTCAACACTTGACAGTAGGGCCATAGACTTCCTTGTCATGATTATCCTGTAATTTGACTTGTGGATTGAATTGGCCAATCTTGGACATCCTCTTGGATTCCAGTTTACAATTTCTGCAGAAGAATCCCCGAAGATAAAACAATTTTTTGATGCCATACCAGAACGACTCCTAGGGCCGCCATGGAACACAAATATTAGTGTGGTCAATAATCTCAAGGTCAGTACAGATATTTCAACTGCAAAAAGCAAGATCACCTTGGTGTTGTAGTTGGTCTAGACTACAGTGACTCTTTTCAGCTTAATTGGCATAAATGGTTTCGGTTTGTAGTTTACTTATATATAAACAGGAAAGTGTAGCTAGTTGGTACATGTTTAACTGGATGCTATATTATGATTTTAATCCCTTTTCAATCGGTGTACAACAAAGTAGTTATGAACTATGGGTTTTAGACATACGTTCTATAGTGGGTTGGTTTAAGGAGCTTCATATTATAATTATAAAGACCTGGCGAGCTCGTTCTCGACCTAGTTACAAGTGGTGTGGAGGTTATGGTAGAAGGCAATCAGATAATATGCATATCTGGTAATGGTGGAGTTGGTGTAGTGCAGACCATCCCTCAGGGTGCCTGCATATCTGGAACCATATCTGACATGACGTATCTTGTGCACATGTGATCCATAACGTGGTGTGAATTTATCATGTCCATTAATGGCAGTTATGCCCTTGTTTGTCAGGGGATGGCATTGTCTATCTCTTTTTGCTCATCCCAGAACGGCTCCCCACGGGTGTTACACTGTGCCATACTCAGGCCTACTGTTTCACAAATAATATGTGTTGTGTGGGGTTATTTCCCCCCCCCCCTAGGAGGCAGATGAGGTCAAAGTTCATCATGTCTGGCAGTTCTTGTAAGGCCCTAGTGGCAACCTGTTCAATGGTTGCCCCGGGGAAGTAGAGTACCTCAAAATGTATGTCCCTGATCTTAAGAAACCGCGTTAGTTGTGTTACTTCTGCCCTGAAAATGAAATGCCTCCCTCTGGAATCAGCTATTAGCAGAATGTTAAACTTAGCTGGTCTAGTGTGCCTCTTCGGGGGCTGACATCTTCTCCCTCTATGTCTTGGTGGGTGCGACTTCCCTCTCATATTTCTGTCTGACCTGTGCAAGCGCGTTGCCGAATCTGTTCTTATAGTCTTGTCATGGTAGTGGTTCCTTGTCATCGATTTCCCTCAGTGAGATCCCGGCGCCGTGCATGTGATCACATGTACACTCATAGTATAGTGCTGACTTGAACGACAACAGTTTATCTTTGAGTACATGTGGGTTGGTCTTCTTCTTGACCTTGGCTAGTGTGTCAACATCGTTTGCGGCTTCACACAATCTCCAAGCATACAGTTGTTCTACACTATTGCCCACTTTGTCTACGTCTATAATTCTGCATGGGTAGAAGTTACTTAATGGGCTGGAATGCTGGGTGTAGGTCTCAATGGTTGATACCTGTTCAGGTTGTAACTCGTGGGGCAGTTGGTCAAAGTTTTTGTTGTTGTATGTGTAACCATTAATAACAATGGAAGTGCCCTGCATTTTACTCGTTGCATTTCTCTTGTCTTTTGCAACAGCATGAATTTGTTGTATGACCTTGTTCTGTAACATCTCGTCATTTGTCATGTCATTGGTGGAGATAATGCTGCCAATTTCAGGTTGGTCTTTAAGGTGGCTCTTTAGGCCAAATAACTCCGATTTATGTTGTCTTGTCAGCAGTTTAAGCTTAATTGGTCTGTGATGAGTATTCCTGTTAGTATTAATACCTCCTGCTTCTTACCCATTCTGAATGAGCCCTGCGTCATGGAATAGTTGAAGGATGTGCCCAGTTTCTTGAATAAGTTGGCCATCATGACGTACATCTTTTCATCATTCTTCTCTTTTATCCCCCTAATGATAATATTCAGGGAACGCACTTCTTTCTCTCTCTCAACCTTGTCTTGTTTTAGGCCCTTCACCTCAGCTTCCAGGTCGGTGACTTTAGAGGAGAGTTGTTCAACTTCATCCTTTACAAGTTTCTCGATTTTGTCACCTAACTGCTTATTATTGGCGGTTTGGAGTATGTGGTTATTCTGCACTGTAGTGGTGAGTGCGTTAATTAGGTCCTTGACCTCCTGCAGTGGGTCTGTGTCAGGCATGACTGTATTGTATACAGGTGTGAGTAAGGGTTAAAGGTATGAGCGTTTGCTTACGATATCGCTCACCTTCCAGGAGCTACGATTGTGATTTTAAAGTTCTACAACTACCTTATTTCTGATGTATGTCACCCCTATTTCTTCTCCTATTGGGGTCCTGGTATGCTTATAAATGCTGGTGTGGTGCACTTACAGGGACACTTAGAGCCGGCTTATCAGTTATAACCAGTGGAGCTCTTGATCTCCCGTGTGCTAGCCTGCCATTCTCATTCTCTTCTTAATATGCATCAACTTTATTTGATAGTGCTCAAGTATTATTTTTTGCATGAACTGTCGGTTAGAACAGGTACAACAGGTATCAGAACGTGATAAGAATAAAACCGGTAGGGTCTTAATAGAACTACAGCATAGCTATTTACCCGGAGTTCAGGGAGGTTGTGCCTCAGCATGCACCAGACCTGACGGTCTTAACATAGCGGACAGTCCACCTTATAGATTACCTGTGGTGGTCACATGACTAGCACCAGTAGCATCATCTAGTGGTCAATAGTTATGTAATCAGTTATGAAACCTTTAATGATACTCATCATCGGTAACATTGGTAACCTCGGTACACAACCGTATATGATAAACGATGGTATATGTAACGAACCATCGGTACTCATTAAGGAATGAATATACATGTTATGAAAAGTAATAGAACCATCTTACGTTCAATCATAACCATACATGAAATAGATATACCACAATAACATAGCACTTTTACACTGTAAAGATACAATAAATACCTAAGACACCTGAACTTGCAGTTGAACCCACTTTCCTCCTCTGGTTTGGAGGTGGTACCAGTAATTTAATGTAAAATCGCACAGTAAAATCACAATGTTCTGGGTGCCCAGGTCCAGGGGGCCCCATATCAGCCCCCCAAGGCCTATGGTCCAGGTCACCCTGTGCTCTGGGAACCCTTATACTTGCTAATGAGTGGAAGTAAAATTTGCATCAATTTTGCTTCAGCAAAGAATGCAGTTTAAATGATTATATTTCCAGGGAAGTACCATAGCTATCACCATGTATGAATGCATGTACACCTACCTCTCCTTCCTAAATGACACCCTACATGGGCCTGACCCAACACAATACAACAACGGCACATTTTTTCAGCAGCAAGTAAAGGGGAAAACTTTCAAAGGTATTTGTTCTGAAACATTCTATTTAAGAATACATTTCACTGTACAGTTCTTCCCTATCCTGACACAATGCGATATTTACAGTTGTATATAAGTTTGAAGCTCTGCATCGTTCGGACACTTGTAAAAAATACTCAAAGTAGGCTGTTGCCATGTGTGGCTATAGAGAAGAACAAATACATATACAGAACTGAGTACAGGTTATCTGCTCAGAGAGTCCATCGGAAAATATGTAGCTGCTGCAAATATATAACATGTTCAATGCAGCGTCTATAACTTACTTTGTTTAAGGATTGGATCGAGATGTTCAATTTGAGCAGAGCGGGGACCGTGAAGGGTCTTTCTGGTTATGGTCGATGGCCCCTGGTGAAGACAGGTTCAAAGGTGTTTCTACATTTACCTCTAGTGGGGTAAGTCTTGACCTACATTTTGTGTTCATCCAGTCTCCAGGTTTTTATCCTGAGACAAAAGGGAAATATAGTAAACGAAAAAGCATTTTTGTTGGGCACAATATTAAGCTATATTTGCTGTATTTAGCTATCAAAAGTCAACCTTCATTCAGACTGGTAGACTACAAGAACTTAAAACACCCTCAGCTGGTAGACTTAAAATTGAACGCACAAACTTTTTAATTCATTGGGCATTAATGAATTAAATATTTGAATCAAAAATGTCTATTAACAAATGTATCTCTCTCAAGCACTTGGTAAAACCTTTTATCCATGTTTTCTTTTTTGGTTTAATGTTTTTCTTTTGTCTGGCACAATATGTCTATACACAGTGATTCTCGACAAGTTGCAACATAAGTTTCCACTTCAACATAGAAATCCTAATTCTAACAAATCGATTGATCTCAGGATTTTAATGTGCTTAATACACATAGTTACAAGCATATACTAACCAAGTTCCATTTTATATGGACCTTAGTTTCAAGTTTCAGGGCAAGTCAGCGGTATTCACACTACAGTCTACGTTGGTTATAATACACTGCACAGTTCATGAAGGGTTTATTATGCTGTTCTCCCTTCAATACAAAACAGAACAGACATTAATGAATAAATGATACAATATAACAAGGCTGAAAACAATGATATACAGGATAAAAATATAAAAATTAATAGCAAGACAGAGATACTGATAACCAGGAGTTGAGACCTAAAGTGGATTTGAGCAATCAAACTAATATCATTAATGGAGATATTTCCTTAATTACTAGGAGGTGCGCCACTTTGCCCCATTGTACTGGCACACACCAGATGGACTACCACCCCCTGACACCCCACCTTGTGGCTACAGGAACGAGCTGTGTCCAGATCCAAGTAAATCTGTCCTTCTCTAGGTCAACATTTTCTTCGTGTTCCATGCTAATATCAATGTGGTCACGAAGTAGACTCATCCCCCACTCATTCATCAACAGTATGCCATAATTTATCAAAAAATTCATTTTATTAACCAAATAGATCACTCTATTCATTCAACCATCCTTATCCTACCTTATTTGTGAGGTTTTCTAGCTTCAGATGGAACCTGCCCTACATCTTGTCAACATAAGTATTCATCATGTGCTACATGTATGTTAGGCCACTAGTAAAACTGGTTTCTCATCACTTCTTATCTTTTTTTAAAAATTGAGCAAACACAGGATTTATATAAAATTTGAAGCTTATCATCTCAGCAATGCAATCATCTGAGAATGTTGGTTAAAATTTAAAGAATATTTGTAGGTCAATAAACAGGGATGTCTCTCATATCTGTTTTTATCAATTCTACAGTCTGTTTTCCATCAGTTAAGTGAAACAGGGGAAGCTTCATCATATTTCTGACTGCTTGGTAATGAGAAACTTAATACATGTGGTCTTAGAGTAAGCTTTTATTTATTTTGCAATCAATTAATTTCATTAATATTGATATTTCAGACAGAAAATACTACATAATTGGTGGGAGTGTGGGCTCTGTATTGGTTGTGATTGCAGCTGTTGTTGCTGTTCAACTTCTCAGGTAACCGGTCAATCTTCATCTAAAGTTGCTATTGTAGGGGTCGGATAACCCACACCCCCCTGAAAAGCCTAAAGGGCTGAAACACCTGTGTGATCCTCCACCTCTGTACCATACCAATCCAGTAATGTGGACTGTGTGTAGGTGGACAGCCAAGGAACTGTGGTGTAGTGGTTAGCATTCCTGGTTCCGGATAGGGCAGCCTGAGTTTGATTCCCGCCTTTAACCTATACACGACCCCCACACTATTATTGTACCCACTAACCAGAACTCACAAATTGAATATTTCACATTTTCTAAATACACTAGTATGTCCATGTAGATTCCGCTCCATGCATGTAGATTCCACTCCATGCTCCATTAATGTTGGACATGGTTCGTTCAAATAATATTATCAACATTTTTCAAGTTACAAAGCTTCACAAACACAGTATTTGATTTCAACAATATTGAAAATAATTACATTCAGGCGCCAGCACAGAGAAGCAGTGTTGAAGAGAATGTTGTGGAAAATATTGTTCCCAGATATCACAATGCTCAACAAGGTTAGTTTAAATGCTGTACTACACTGATATATCATACTGATAATATCATATAAAATAAATAATAAAGTGTTGTTGCAGGTAACATGGGGAAAGTCAATGATCACATGCTTACTTCAAAGTCTTATTGTGAAAGAACTAGCAAACCATTTTTTAAATTAATTAAATGTAACACGCATTTAACTTCAACCTGCAGACACTGAGTAGGAGGAGCATGCAGAGTGGCCTGTCTGACCTTGACGATGCTGTGTATGCTGCAGGGGATGTGGGTCTGTACAGGGGCACCATGGTCACTGTCTGCAAGTTTGACATATCCTCTGTAAAACTCAGAATTGTAGATCACATCGAGCTCAATGAGGTAATCAATTTTACCAGATGAAACTTATACCCTGTATTTGGAATTTGATGCATGCTTTGCAAAGTTTAGAATATGAGAGTTCTCACAGTGGCCGAAAGGAGTGTATTCACTATGGCAGTTATCCATGCCTGTAGGCCTGTATGGTTCTCAAATGGAGAAGGGGATCAGTAAAGGACTATGCAGCCATTAATCTACCACTAAATAGGTAATTCTAGATGTAGATACGTGATGACAGTATGCGGGAGATAACACTTATTTGCATTTAACAGATGAAGGACATGCGTCATGGAAACATCAACAAGTTTGTTGGAGCCTGCATTGATGCACCTGATATTTGTGAGGTCATGACCTATTGTGAGAAAGGAAACATCCGGGTAATGTTTTCCTCCATCTTAGGAAAAGACCAACATCTGAACTTTTTAATAAAAAGATTGATATAAATTTCTACCTGAAATATGTCACAGATACTCCAAAATTTAAGGCATTAAGATAATGTCAATGTATCTGGCTTAAGGATTTGGCAACTATTGTCTAAGATCTGCCCACTACAGTCACAGATACTTTTCACTTGTGGGTCACTCTTTCAAATCACTCATAGCAAAGATTAAGTTCTATTGAAAGTTGACATGTTTTTTTCACATTATTCATTTCTTCACAGAGTGAAATTCGAGTATATATTTGTAGCACTATCTAATTTCTAAGATAGAATGTAAATGATGTTCGTTGAAAGTGATTTCCTTATTTTTCATACAGGATATCCTTGATAATGGAGAGATTCATTTAGATTGGATGCTGAAAAGTTCAATCATTTCTGATCTGACAAATGTGAGTCATTGTTTTATTTTATTTGCTGTAACTAATAAAAACTCACAAAATAATGGAGTGGGCAGCATAGCCATACTATTTTACGGTGCATGAAAACATCAACTTACCTGCCTGGAAACCCATTCCAGCACATCTTTAGTTAGAGAAAGTATGACATAGTATGCATTCTTAGAGTGATTAGAACTTTGTGTACATGCAGTATAAAACTAAGCCAGCTAGAAATGTCCCTTGCTTTCTGCTGTATGCGCCTCTTCTCTATCCCGTATTGTCTTTCCTCACTCTAATGGCCCTCTAGTGGCCCTCCTAGGATTAGGACTCCCATATTTCACCATGGTGTGGATAGGACTATCATATAGAGGGCAATACAAAAGTTGTATATCCTATTTAAAGCAAGATTGCTTTACTTACAGATACTTGACTTTTTTTTTATATTGTGAATTCCAGGGCATGATTTACCTGCACCAAACAGGACTTGGCTCTCACGGTAACCTGAAGAGCACCAACTGTATGTTGGACAGCCGGTGGGTGGTGAAGGTCTCAGGTTATGGGATGCACTCATTCAGGGGTAGAACCCTCAAAGTAGAAGAGTTGGGGAGCAATGATTACTTCAGTGACCTCTCATGGATGGCACCAGAGTTCCTTAGGATGGAGGAGCAGCCACGTAATGGTTCCCAGAAAGGAGACGTGTACAGTTTTGGTGTAATCCTGCAGGAACTTGTCTACCGTGCAATGCCCCTCTTCATGGATGAGGCTCAACCAAGAGGTAAAACAACTGCCAACAGTTTTCATGATTGTAGCCACTATAGTATAACTTACAGAAATACATGGACACTATTGGATAATAAAACAATCTAGAATTAGGTTCTGCAACAGAGAGATAGAGCTATCCCCTGCCCCATCCAGACACCATGTTTTGAGCAGTCCAGCCTCAGTGTTGTTGTAATTACAGAATATGTTATAACAAACTTTTACTGTTAGATGATATAAACAAAGGCTATCCAACATTTACAACTTTGCAGACATAATTGGAAAACTGAAACACCAGCAAGACCCTGTATTTAGACCAGTGCTGCCTGAGTTGGAAGACGACACACATCCCAATGTTTCTGAACTTATATCCCTCTGCTGGGCAGAGGATTCAGATGATCGGCCAACCTTCAATGACGTGAAAGCTAAACTTATGGAGATGAATGAAGGAAGGTAGGATACAAACAATATCATAACTTATCAAGTAGAACAACTAATTAGTAAGGTTTGATCACCATGATTTATAATCAAACCTCCCTATAGTTGCAGGATAGGAGAGTTTGTGTATAGCTGATATTAATATTGTATGATGAAACTTGCAGGATATAGAAGTGATTGTATGCATGAGATAAATAATTCTGTGCTGTTTCTATTTCACCCATGACAGAGAAATTGACATTATGGAAATGATGGTAAAAAGGATGGAGGGCTATGCAGCCAATCTGGAAGAAATTGTTGCTAAAAGGACCGAAGAACTTACTGAAGAAAAAGAGAAAACTGAAGTACTTCTTTTCCAAATGTTGCCGAGGTAGATATGACTTCCTCATGAAAGGAACAAAGAGACTCACAATGTCTAGACCTGAAGCTATAGAGCTTAAAGTAGCAATCTTTTTAGAAAAAGGGTCATGTCTGTTGAACATCCATTTATCGTTTTCTCATGAAACTATCTAAAACAAGTGGAGTTAATTAGGAAGTACCTTGGACATGTACCGCATATTATTAGTGAAGATTGATGCAAATTATTTTAATCAGATCATAATTGACCCCCCCTTTCTGTTGAAAATTGATGTAAATCTTTTTTTCCTTTCTGTTCCCAGGAGTGTGGTGGAGAAGCTGATGGCCGGGGAGAGAGTGCAGCCGGAGATGTTTGAGGCTGTCACCATTTACTTCTCAGACATTGTGGGCTTCACGTCCATCTCAGCAGGCTCTACTTCAATGCAAGTTGTGGATCTGCTGAACGATCTCTACACACTGTTTGATGGCATCCTGACATTGCATGATGTCTATAAGGTAGACAGCCAAAGAAATCTCTGCTGTCATTCACAGTTTGTCTATTCCTTAGATACAATGTTCTTCAATCCACTGTGAATAGAAAACAATGTAAAAGAAGATCTCCCTTTGAGTAAAGGTCCTTCATGAAATATTTTATTAAAAAAAATGTAAGTAGGCAAATTCTGAGAATCAATCATGGTGCCTGCATTAAAAGTTTATACCTGTTATACTCTGAAAGGGGTATTATAACATTAGCTGCTTCCTCCCCCAACATTATGTCTAATATCCAAGGGTATTTATTGAAATGAATCCTGTATTTAGAAACATCTGGCCTCTGAAATTATAAATGAACAAAAGATAAGCTGAATGTGGGTAATTATTGTCATACCCTGAAACCTAATAGCAGAACATAAAAAGGAACTTTGTAATTGTTTTACAATGAAAAATAGCATATAAAGTCGAATCTTTACAAAAAAAGCTCTATTAAAGATTTACTTCTTTAATAGTATTCATCAGTTATAACGCAAAATTCTGACTTGTATCAAATTTGTATCAAACCAGGTGGAGACGGTGGGAGATGCGTACATGGTGGTGTCAGGGCTACCAGTTAGAAATGGAAACCGTCATGCGGCACAGATCGCCAACATGTCCCTAGATCTGGTGAGTGCTGTGACCCACAAGGCCAGGATCCGGCACAGACCTGACATGAAGATGAGGCTGCGCAGTGGATTTCACACCGGGGCTGCAGCCGCAGGTAAGGCCACTCATATTGATTGTCATTAAAATCATGATCAGTATTATTTACCATGCATTGCTTTTACACACAATTTCATTAAAGTAGTCAATTAGGTTGAAACAGAAGAAGAAACAGACATCATTTGGGTATTGCCATAGCCCATTTCAGTTGTTTTAACATACATGACTATATGAACCTTTAAAAAAGGGTCACACATTGATGGAGTAAAGTTCAATGGTTTGAGAAATAACAAAAGATAAAATATTCGGGGAAAAGGATGAAGACTTCTATAGAAGATGATTTATCTGCCCTGATTCTGTCTCAGGTGTGGTAGGAGTGAAGATGCCCAGATACTGTTTGTTTGGGGAGACAGTTCTGTACGCCTCAAAGATGGAGTCCTCAGGACAGGGTAAGCTTGATCCATTACATGTTTTTTCTTTACAATACTGTTGTTTTAGTAAAGTTCAACTTAAAAGTGCCAGTGAACATGACTACTTTAGCTGTCTGCAAGATGGTAATTAGATATAAATGGAATCAGCTGTAGAAAAACAGCTTCTCCATAGTTTCCATTTCTGTTCATGAAATAACAAAGCCAATAAATACAAAACTTACATCTTGTTCAAACCTTCTTTCAGCGTCACAAGTCCAATGCAGCCAGCAGTCCTACGACCTCCTTGCAGCCCACGGTGGCTATCAGCTGGAGGAACGAGAGACTGACGCTGTCCAGGTACTAGACTTATCAGTTTTAACTCATAGGCTTAAGTTTGTGGACAGACTGGGTTTTTCTAATCTTATAAATGTACCTGGAGGCTAGATTTTACTTTTTAGTTTGTAATTGGCATTTTTGTCAGTGAGTGATGTTCATAATACAATTAACTCTTAATTTGGTAGTAAAGCATGGTGGTAAATTTCCACTTGGCTTATAATATTTGTTAACATTATGGGTACTACATGTATGACATGATAAACAGGTATACAACAATTGGAAAACATTAAAATGCTGTTCCATCAAATGCGGATTGGCTGGCACTTAGAACCTGTAATGATTGTGTCAGACAGATTTACTACAGTTATTCTATCCATGATAACTAAAATGTTCATTCTTATATCTCATCTAAAGTGTTCCACATCCAATTCTCTCTGACATTAAGTGTTTACTTTAGATTAGTAATTCCAAATAATGTCCTATTTCAGGAGGTTCCCCAGCCCAGCACCTACTGGCTGAGAGGGAAGGATGAGGAGGACCTGGTGCTTCTACAGGAGTAGCAGCGGGCTGCAGCACAACTCAGGGACACCTCACATGCAGTCTTTGTGAAACAGTTTAATCCCACAGAACATTTGGTCCCGTAAAACTCTAATGTTACAGGACCGGCTACATTTTCGAAGGACCGGATTACCTAGCACATCTCTGATGATTTATGCATTTTAAGTATAAAATGATATTGTCCCTTAACCCTTTAGGGCCAAGCATGGACTATAGTTGCGTAACTCTATGGGAATCAGCAAATAATTTTTGGTCGGCCTTAAAGGGTTAAAAGTACACTATATTTGTAATCACTTATGACCAAATCAGAATAGATACATAGTTTTACACAGGTTATTGTAAAATACATTTCAGATTTAGAAACTTATTTTAGTTTAGAAAAGCCCAACATATGACTAGACATTTGGTCACTTGTCAATCTATTGAACCGGTGGCATTATAGGTGGATATTGCCGCTGTCCTGCATGTTTTCATAAAGACTCCATGTGATGAGCGGGACGTCATCTTACTTGTATTCTATGATGGCCGCATACAGCGGTCTGAAGTAATCAAAGAAGATTCACGCCCAGCCATGATGTCTATCAGTTGTACCATTTTAATGGTTATTGTTTGCTGTTTTGGTATGATAAACTTTATTCCTCGAATTACATATTCATGATACCAGTCTTTAGTATGTTAGCTAGCTTGTTGTGTGTAATTTTATCCCTTTATTTGTTGTCATGATGGACCAACACAACACAGCATCATGCAGACCTTACAGAATGATACACTCTGCAGTATCGGTGCATCATGACATCAAATAACAATGTAGCTTCATCCAGCCCTTAGAGTGTTAACAGGTCTTAGTGAAAGTATGCCAAGTGAATGCTTGCAATGCAAAGTGGCGCTCTTCACTCTATATCTGCAACCTTACAAACACTGTACCGAGTTTAGCTTTCCATTGTATTTAATTGTTAGATCATTTAGAACACACTTGCCTATGTAAAGGCTCTCAAGAAATGCCAGGCATTATACGGTATATTTCACTGCATGTATTAAAGGATTTGAATCAAATTGTATGTCTATACATGTATAGTATAACCAGTAGTGTAGTGTCCACCTTCCTGTATGGTTGTAATCTCAGCTATTGAGGTCTCACCAAACTGTTTATGTAATAACTTCCTGCCTTACATGAGAAGAATAACTGATTGTGTATTCATATTATTATTAAATGAGTTCTGCATTTTGGAAAATAACTTCAAAATTCAAAATACATTCTAGCCTACACTACACAACTCACAACTTTACACTTGTGCTTATTTTCTTTTGAAACTGAAATAAGATTGCATTTGAAGTAAATTGTATCAGTTTTATTCAATTTTGAATATGATGAAATCACATGTAATTCTTGTGTGTAGAGATACATCATATGTTAGTTGTAGTGTATAAGACATGTTCATCTGAAAATCACCCTTAGAACAAGGGCAGCGTTTATTGTCCTATAATCCAGGTTTTAGAACCACAATTAACCACATCAATGCTGAATATGATCCGACTAACCAGATTCAGATATTCATTGTTGTCCAGCTATTAATTAAAATTATATGAGAGAAATAAGGCTGAACAAGCACCTTTTTAATTGGTTGATTTATTGGGAAACTAGGCACTGGTTTAAGACCCTTTGACACAATCATAAAGGACTGTGCCCTGACCAATACTCCTGGGAATAATTCTTGGACTCCTAACACCCCATAGACTACATTGTACTATCACCACAACCCAACTTCTAAATTTAGAACTCTTTCTCGTGAAATACTGTACCAGTGCCATATGTCCCTGAGTAGTTTTGTGAATAAATTATTATACATGAGATTCAATTGTTGTGATTATTTTTTCAAATTCAAATTAGAAGAAAACAAACAGAGGTTTATTCTAGTTATAATGGACCTTGGAGGTTACAACATTGGTTCTATCCTTTACAAAGTATATAGTTAAAATGTGCTGCCCCCTGTGTTTGAGGACAGAGGTATTACATCACCATTCTACAACAAGAGGTGGCGCCGGGACAATCTTTTACAGCCCCCTGGTCAAGGGGTCAAAATTTGTTACCCCCCCTTAGGGCTGAAAATGGGCTCGCGCGCGGACCCTTTGAAGCACAGTAACGCGCAGGCTTTTTGGCTCAAAACAGGTTAAATTATTTTGACCCCCCCAAGAGGGGTACAAATTTGTTTCCCCCTCCTCCCGTCAAGGGGTCCAATTTTTTCAAATGAATCACACCTAACAGGTCCTGCCACCTGACATAACTGACAGGTACTAGAAGCTTTACATTAGTTGTGGGTGATACTTGGGGCTAGGTTCTTTGTATTTTTCATTTTTCAATCTCATTCATATAAATGAAATAGCCATACTATATATGTCCTTTAATAATTAATCTAAGACTTTGTGAAAGTTACCTTAAGCTTTTTACTCATGTTTTAGACACACATCCAATTTGGGAGGGCAATAATAAGTTATGTTTACATATATTTCCAGGCTAGGACTGAGTTAAGACAAACTGAATAAGTAAAAGACAAAAGCAGTGGGTGTAATTTGATAACAAATAAATATCTTTATTCCCCATATAAACACTGTACAAAATGTTCTTGAATGAACAGCCGTCATTGCCTTGTACATGAATCAATGCAACAATAGAGGATTGTAACAGGAAGAGCGTTGGAGCTCAGTAACCATGGTAACAACGCGGTAACCACTTGTGGTTGTTGATGGATACACGAGGTGGCGCCACTGACTACATGCGGCAATGGTGGCGGCAGGTTCTGCTGGGATGAGCGGTATTCGTGTCTGTACTGCAGATGGAGTGGTATATATGCATACAGTCTATAGAAAGAGCTGCATATGGAGTGGCATTTATGCATACAGTCTACAGAAAGAGCCGCAGATAGAGTGGTATGTATGCATACAGTCTATAGAAACACAGCCCACCCATTGCACACACCTCATGCTGCTGGTTTTTAGTAGCGACTCAAGGACAATGTCTATATCCTCCGGTAATCTGGAAAACCAATGTATTAAGGAAAAACTGGGGATTATAATATGAGTAACCACCATCAGTATTATATGGATAGGAGTTTGACATAGTGGGATTGTTCCACCTAGTACAAGAGGTGCTGTCACCTCATAGTGACACTGTCAACATGACAGTGACAGTGTCAGGATACATAACGGGGGTCCTCTGTCAGAGTAACAGTCAGTACTGTCACCACATGGCCCCACCGTCACCCCACCCATACACTGTCACTGACATTGACACTGGTCTTTGTGACAGCCACTCTGACCTCCTCTGACAGTGGCAGTACTGGTATCATCACAGGGAGTGATTCTCAAGCAGTCAGTGAACAATTCATCTCTACACTTAGTATCATTTAATTACCGGTACAACTGCCGTGAAACGATGCATCGTCAACTCTACCATTTTGCAAATATCTCCATGAAATCAGATCTTGAACTGTTTCATGACATTTAAGTTCTCATATTGAATTAACAAGATTCACAAAGTTTTCACATGATGCTGATAATGAATAAGCCATGAAGTTGCATTGTTTACCATCACTGAGGTACCTTAATTAGTACCTTGGATAAACCAGAACTGATAACAAGGGTAATACTACAGAACCAAGTGGTGATGTCCTTCTAAGCCATCACTTGACAACCAGCAGGGTCTGGCTGTATCTGGTAGTTGTACACTAGCTGGTGCCTTAATACAGGTCTACACACTTCAAGTACACTGCACCGCACGCTACATCGTGACTGCAGTCTCACAGAGATCAAGGTTCAACTTTCTCCTTCATTGTGGACATGTGATACATATTGAATGATGATGCCTTGTTGGCAATAAGTAAAATCGCACATTGAAATGAAACATACACAATAAGTTATCAAGATGGGCAATTCGTATAAGGGTGATTTGGTTGTTGAACAGCTTGTTTTTTAACAATAATAATATTTTTAATGATATCAACAAAGGGTGTAAATGTCTGAGCATGTTGCTGTCTACCTCTGCCATTGTGAGAAGTGCCCTGTGGAGATCTGAATGGGTGAGACCGCGCCATGCATAGTCTATCAGCAGCGTTGATTGGATGAAGGAAACACGTGACGAGAAGCTGGGTTATAAGAACGGGTTCACTACCACATGACTCTCCCAGCAGACACTTGGTTAGCAGCAGCCCCTTTACACAGGGACGTGGTGAGAGAACAGGCAACTGCTGGGAGAGTGAAAACTACAAACAATGATCTGAACGGGTTAAAACTGCAGGCCAAGGCACCACCTCAAGACAAGTCTTAACGGTATGCAGCTGCACCGTATTCAGCCCCAGTCAGCCACAGCTAAGTCCTTTAAAAAGTCAAACATCAATTTTTGCCAGACAGAGTCTCAGGAGAAATAGAGTTTACTGAAGAGAGGGGTGAGCTCTCATTACACAAATCATGAAGTAGACGTACACAACTAGAAAGGAGATGAAGTCGTCCCACCCACACAAATACCACGACGCAACAAGGACAATAAATGTTGACGAAGCTGACTCTCAGCTCACTGAGACGAGCTGACATCAGCCACTTGTCGCTACCAAACAATCACAACTCACTTTGGATAATAACAAACTGATGCCTCTCCTGCTGCAGCTGCTGTGCGGCCAGTACCAGGAGTCCTCTACATCACAAGAGGCAGCTCCCAGTAATGGCCGCCCCCCGGGATGACTCATCACTACAAGGATGACTCATCACAAGGAGTAATGGCCGCCCGTCCCGGGATGACTCATCACTAAAAGGATGACTCATCACTATAAGTAATGGCTGCCCGTCCCGGGATGACTCATCACTACAAGGATGACTCATCATAATGAGTAATGGCCGCCCTTCCCGGGATGACACATCACTACAAGGATGACTCATCACAATGAGTAATGGCCGTCCATCCCGGGATGACTCATCACTACAAGGATGACTCATCACAATGAGTAATGGCCGCCCGCCCAGGGATGACTCATCACAACAAGGATGACTCATCACAAGGAGTAATGGCCGCCCGCCCAGGGATGACTCATCACAACAAGGATGACTCATCACAAGGAGTAATGGCCGCCCATCCTGGGCAACCACCCACAAGGATGACTCATCACAATAACCAACCGCAAACAAGGAAACTAAAGGAAACTACTTTGTACATCTAAAACACGTCCTTAGGTTCCAGCTTGTTTAACATACATGGTTGTAGGGAAGTGAATACATGTTTTCCTTAGAAATGCTATACAACGCTCTGCCTGCAACCTCCCGACGCGACAACTTTTTCCACGCCGTCCATTGACAGGAGCTCGAGTGTCTACAATAGTCTTACTCTATGAGAAGAAGCGGGATGATCGTAAGGTTGTAATGATTGTTATTTGAGCAGATGTAGGTGAGGGGAAAAACCCATGACTAAATAATGTTTAAGATGGGAAACCTTAGCCTCCAGAGAAAATCTGGAAATCCCAGAATCCTCCTCATGGATTATGTTTGATATACATATATATACTTTTAAGTATGATATATTTTATGATTACATGTATGTATAGTAATTATCTAAGACTATCATGTACATTGAGCTTTTCTGTGGTATTGCATATAAAAGTGAAGTATTGAAGATTCTATATACAACTTGGTTGCTAGGCAACACCATTATTTCCCCCCCTATCCCATGGTTTACCATAATATCACCAGGGAGCGCAAGTGCACTGTCATTGTTCTCTATGACCTTGAACTTTCTAGTATTTCACAATGGTTTATTTCTGAGCATAATGGCCATAGCTTTTAAAGATAAATATCAATAAATAGCTAGTTAGATAGACAGTAGTTTAGAATGGTGAGACAGAGTCCTGCTATTAGTTAGTCTACTTGTGCGGAGATATGGATATAGTATAGTGAATTATCATGCTGAATTAATTAGCATATGGTTATATTATTATTATTATTATGAATCGATTGAGAATCTTCAGTTATTTACACTGAACTTTAAAAAATGAAATTTCAATGATGAAGAAAATTGATTTCAAAAACATTACAAGATAGGAAGATATAATTAGACTATTACATCCTTTTTGACACTACGTCCTATCATTACTAGAAATAATTGTTAAAGTTTGCAGTTATAATTAAGTTTATGAACTCTCAAAATCAACTCCTTTTGGCTTTAGTATTCATAATATAGAATATCCATCTGTTTTTGCAAGTCGTGTGGTTATTTCTTACTTCTTGAATCTCCTTGTTATGTTGCCATGGTTACATTAAACCACTTGGTTATTCATACTGGTATGAAGAGAAAAAACAGAGAGAATAAACAGAGAGCAAGCTATCAGGTCCCAATATGTTGACTATTGCATAACGACAACCGAACCTTCAAGCTACCCGTCAAACAAAACCTTAAAAACAAAGCCCAGCAATAAGGGGTGGTACATGAGAGGTAAGTGTCTGTTAAACACTTTGGTGTATGTTTTTGCTTAATACCGAGAATTCCTTTACTTTTTGTTTACACATGTTCCACTATACCCCAGGAGTTGACTTTGAATCCGTGCGTAGTTTTTCTGATTCACAGCTTTACTTCAATACCATTACGGTGAAGAGGGCAGAAATGTATCGGGCAACCATGATTTGAATTGTACCCCAGTGACTAAACTATACATGTTGGTAGTTGAATCTAACTTCATTAAGTAAGAATTGACTGTTGCAAATTTAGTCTTAGACGCCTGATGAAAAAAGGTATGTCGGATATTGGTGGAATTATTTTTTCGCAGGATAATCAGAGAATTCTGATGTGTTCTACTGCAGATATCACCAATTTGGGATCAATTTTTGGTAGGTTCAGTGCCATAGCTTATTAAAAAATTCTGTCATTACAAATCGAATGATGACCAGAAATATGCAGTATCTATAGCTCTATTTACATGGGGCAAGAGCAGCAAGTGCTCAGAATATCCACCAGGTGGCACTAGCAACAAGTCTCCCATAATGCAATAGGGGACCTAGGTGGACAAACTGCAAAGTATAATATGAACAACCTATGGGAGGAAGCATGTTGACTTTGAATAGATATGAAGAGAAACGTGATATTATAATACGATATATATATAGATATAAATGTCGAGTATAGAATTGATAAGTAGAGCGGTGTGGCTGATACTTGACCAATGAATCAAATCAAAGTCAACAAGTCTCCTGAATGTGGACACCCCTAAGAGTCACTTGGCAAACTGCAACTTGGAAAATGGAGTGATGAAAATTAACCTTATACTGGCAGTACTCTCTCACAACTGACATTATTGTACATCTGATGGGTTCTCGACCACTCCACATTTACCACGTAACCATTACTCAATGCACAACCAGCGTTGGTCTTTTTCTTTGGCACAAAACTGAAGGGAAAATATGGCTGAGAAAGAAATGGAGCAGATTTGAATAATAATAATAACATTGAAACCATTAACATTTAGAATCATATTTCCTCAGTAACGTTGTTGTTTTGAACATTGTGAGTTTGTTAAAGTAACGGTCCGGGTGCGGTATGAGTTACGGAGACTTGTGAAACATGTGCCAAAGTCTGGATGACCTGACACCAAGTCAAGGCACCTTTACCTAAAACCATCAAGGTAAGATACCACCTCACAGAGTTGGAGACAACAGACAGACTTAGATCTGATATCTTCTTTTGCACTTGTCATCTCAACAAGATTTTCACAATGCACATGATTCTTAGGCTAAATATTTAAAAAAGGTGTGTTTCAGGTTACCCAACCCTACCTAGCAAAACAGGGTCCACCCTAGAAATCTTGATCCAATTTTGAGAAAATATTTATATTTGAAGTAATTTTGGGGGTATTTCAGAGTCATTTTGATAGTCCACAAGTCAAGCCCATTGTCGGCGAGTCGAGGCTTACGTTTGAAAGTCAATTTTTGGGTACTTTTCAGGCCAAATGTATGTTTAAAAATCTGACCTACCCTACCTAGATTTTCATACTATGTAACCTGAAATACACCTTTTATTTATTCTTTGCCTTAATTCCCCTTCATGTGTGTATTTCTACTACTCATATTACCTACACTGATTAAAGCTTGGGATATTCCCATTCATAAGAGAAAGAACGTTTGGTTCCTTTTTGAAGAAATGCTGTATGCATTTAAGTAACGACCGAGCCCTACACGATGATATAATAAGTTTATCCCTAGCGATTCCTCCTTCTATGCGACACTAAAACCTCAGAGAGCCAAAGGATACTATGATAACAGAACTAGTAAAGCATGGTAGTAACTGTGCATGCCTCCGCTGGGTGCTAGACTCCATGCAGCACCTAGTGCTGTAGCATTGACAGCCTGCGGGGAGGGAGGGCGGCCATTGCCGCACGCACCTATGTGGCACCCTGCGACACCACCAGACTCTTCAGTATGGACACCACAGGGAGGCAGTCAGTAAATAGGTCAAGTCAGCGCCCGGCGGTCCTCCCCATGGCTACATCTAGGTGCTCCTATCACCGACCATCACCGACTCTATTCGCACGTGAGCTATCCGATGCTACTCTTCTACAGAGGTGTGTAACTCAAGGGCTAATTTAAGTAGTAGTAGTTGTAGTTGTAGTATCACCACAAGCAACAGGTAAATGGATGCAACTTAGGAGTTGGAAGGATGCTAAATATCATGGAGAACACTTCAACTGACCTGACTGAAATCTAACTCAACTTGAAACATTACCATTACATATTATGTAAATAGTTCTGAGGAATGAAGGGCATGCATTGTACATGATTTGGTGTCAACTTGTTGAACTTCAAACCTCTGTAATAAATCTCCTGAATATGTGCATGTAGATATACATTTAGATTAGATATATGCATCGTACTGGACTTGACTAATGTTTAATATCATGAGAATAATAACAATAATTATAGATATATTCATATATATCGGAGGAAACCAAGTAAAATGTTAATTCTCCTAACATTGTCATAACCTGACCATGTTTGATGATGGGGGACGCATGACGTCACCAGAATATCATAGGCACATGACATTGTAGAGCAGGTGGGCCGGCAGCGCAGCGGGCGCCCCCGCTGTATCACTGTAGGCTGGTGCAGGTCTTCATTGAGCAACGAAAGCTAGTGTTGATACACTGTAGTTGATACATTGTAGTTGATACACTGTAGTTGATACACTGTAGTAGTCAGACCCACCGTGATCCCAGGCAAAGATGCTTCAAGTTCAGATTATGGCATTTTGTTGTGTATGTATACGTATTTCTCTTCCTCTTTCGCTCTCTCATTTCACTTGTGTCTCTTCATGATATCATCATCATCAATGTGCCAATCTTTGATACAAATATTGGTCAGTTCAAGATTTGACATTGTGTCGTCTTATTGATGGGACTCGTCCACCAAACGTACCCGCCTTTGCTCACCCAGGCACACGGCCTCAGGGTGGAGCCTTGAGGACAGCAAGTCAGCTTACATCTTACAGCTGGCTGTCTGCTCAATGCTATCCATTCTCTAAGGAAGCTGGATCTCCTATAAGAAGGCCCTTCCCTGGACACAACCACAGCGCCCTCTGACAGGAGGAGGCAGCGTGGTCGCACAGCCACTTAGAGCCTAACAGTGTCCAGGGCACCGCCGTCCACCACCGGGCTATATTGGTGTAGCCAGAACAGTACAGTTGGAGGAGCAGCAGCGCCAGAAGGCTGAGCAATATCGCGGGAAGTTTGGAGGCTTGGTGAAGTCCCATTGGTGCGCTGTTACAACGCCCCTTTTTGCAGAAGCAGAGGTGGCCATCGCCTGGCCGGGACTCCTTCATGCAAACGTTGGCCACCGGCATCTGCATACGTAAACTGGCTGAGCATGTTCGAATGACATGCATGTCGCCTGCAAGGGAGAAGGAAAGGCCGCTTAGAATATCTGTGAAATAGCTTGGAAGATTTGACACATGTGGACAGATATATATGAGTTGTACAAGCACACTCATAAAACTTACTGCAAGACCTTAGTTACATAAAGAATAGACTACAAGTATTGTTTACTTTGATTATATTACAAAATGAAGTAAACATTTTATATAAATGGGAAAATATATATCTCATTCTGATACTTGGTTATTCATCTTTGACTCCTAAATAAGAAAGTTAGGACAATGCTTGTATCATATCTCAGCAAGATTATATTTGAAAAGTGATTTTTGATTAACTATCTGAACATTGAAAGGGCTAAGAAGGTTCTGCCATACTGACCTACTTTCCCTTTAAATGCTGACATACTGACCCACTTTGCTAACTGTCTTCACACATGCTGACCTACTGACCTACTTACCTGTTCTGTATTCACCAACTTACCTATCTTTGGTTTCCTGACCCATTTTGCACAGGACTCGCGACACGGGATGACGCGTACGTCCGGGTGCGTGTCGTTAAACGGGTCAGCACAGTACTGGTCATTCGAATATGTCGAACACTCGTAACAATCAATAGGGGCGTTGTATTCTGTAAGAGGAAGCGGTGTACCCGTTAGACTAGCGTACAGTTGTGACTTACAGGTTAGATACAGCTGTTAACCTAGAGACCAGCACACCACTCTATGATATATGGCTGACTGAAAAGGTTATTCTGAGCTTATACAATTTGCATAACTATGTAAAGAATCTCTTGGGAATCTTTATTATGGTGTTTAGAAGTCACAAAGGCCTATGTACATGTAACTTGGATTGATCCCACTGTTTGATCCATCAATTCAATCCTTTTACTTTAATGTTTGATCTGGTTTTCTAATATCTATGAATGAATTTAAACATGATATTTTATCTCATTGAATACTTTATCAATATGTTAAAACTTGCTAATGTTCTCAATCATATTTAATGTAGTGTACATACTATAGCTTGGTAGGTTCTCAAGTTGTTTTATTCAAAAGTAGCTGACTTTGACTATCACTCATACAACATTCAGAAGTGAAAGTTTGCACACTAAGCCCTTTCTGTCCTGAGTGACTTTATTCATGGAGACGGTGTCTTGTACCCCCCCCCCCCCCGGTGCCGGTTTGCATCGTACAAACAACACCATGTTCTAACTCTAGTACTCTCCTGACTGATTGAGAAGTGCTACCTTGATGATAGAATGACACATAAGACTTCCATGTACATGTTTAGGCTTTGGTTGGAATAAAACATGTACATAATGTCACAGAGACCAAACAGTAGTTAAAGCACGACCCCATCATATCTCACAACATTAGCAGGAACCGTCCAAGCGCAACAATATGGAATTTACTACAGCACATTTTTACACTTATTATGAATATATAAATGTCCCCTACTCATTAAATCAATTTATTATTATCTCTTTTAGTAAATAAAGGCAATACATAATTGGCAATTCTCTCCCCGAATAGCTGACACTTTGTATACTCGCGACTAACCTCAATATTACACAAAATCTTTTACATCAGATTTTCTTTTGGTTTAGATAACATTTCATGAATTAATTTTGATCAAAATATTGAATGAGATTTTTAATGGTTCATATTGTTAAAACAACTAGTTTAATAAACATCATTATGAATTGAACTACAAGATTCATTTCTCCTCCCATGTCATCCAACTGACCTGTACTAGAAAATCAACAACACAGCTTTCCATACAGACACAGATATCAAAGAGGAAACAGGACAGATCGTGTGAAATGGCGGCTTCCCCAACACTGAAGGCAGACACGGAGACCTTAAAGTCACAATGGTTTAGTTCCAAACAGCGCCACCAGGGGCGGCAGACGGTGAGGCACACAGCAGAACAAGGACGCCATTTTGTATGTTGTCATGGCAACCAGAATAAACCAACATCCCCAGCAGTCATGACATCTGATGGCACCATGGCAGTGACGTCACAGTGATGACGTCACACTAGTGACGTCAGTATGATGACATCATCAGTGTGATGTCATCATAACTACTATGCAGTTATAATGCCGCTGTCAAAACTCCATAGCGGTGACATCACTGTCATGACCTCTGACCCCCGTGTCCACGCGTGGAAAAGGCTCTATGTGTGAGGGATTAACAAAGATAGGAAAATATTTTATTTTATCATATATTGGATTTTGCTTAGTTATGGATGTTGTTATTTATATCTTTCTTGGATTTTTTTTGATTTTTACATTGGGTATATCTTCATATATATTTTAAAACAACATTATGAGAGTGAAATGAGAATGGTTGTGTTGTGACAGACATGGGGCCCTGTTACTTCTCAGTGTGACATGATTAAGTTGGCAGCGGGGGGATGTAGGTTACCAATAACCAGAGACGGTTTGTAAGAAGGCCTCTGATTGGCTGTAGGTGTGTCACGTGTTGACCCGGTGACCTACTTACCACCACAGTTACGTCCATCACCTTTCAGGGACTTCTCTGAAATTACATTTTATAGAATCTAGAGTGGAAAGCTTTGCGGATGTGAGTGGCTGTATTCTGTGTGTCTGTGAGGCAGTGAGGCACGATGTGTGCGGCATTTAGTGCAAGCAGCAGACAGCGGACAACGGAAGAAGGCTGTGTCTCATGAGATAGGGCCAAGTTTGAACGTCTTTGACCGGGTGCCAGCTTTGACCTATCTGTGTATCATGAAGACATGAAGGTAAATAGAGCATCCCCTGTCCCTAAAAGGGTTTATTTAGTGCAGATTGAGATATAAATGGGCTACTAACTATTAATGTAAAGTGTTGTAACATCCATTAACCTTTTCAGCCAATTTTTAGCTTCAAATGCAATTAATAAACCCTTTTCTATCAAGCCGGTCAAAGCTGGCGCCAGGTCAAAGCTGGCACCCGGTCAAAGCTGGCACCGGGTCAAAGACGTTCACACTTGGCCCCATCTCATGAAACACAGCCAGAAGTTTGATACCACACTGTCAGATTTACGCCCATCCCGAGATCCTTCTGAAGGAAGGCTCTGGTAACAATTAATGTGACCCTCAACTTGCATTTTGCTGGTTTTGGGCAAACAGTGATTGTAGCTTGGAACCAGCAAACAGGAACCAGAATGTATGGTGGGAGTGCTCTCATCCAACTTTCTGGTTCCAGCTCTGATTCCTGTCCCCTGGTTCCAAGCTAACCACAGGGAAATCTCAGAAAAAAGTCAAGTTCAAGGTCATAGTGATGTTTACAAGTGCCATTCTGTGCCAGAATGACCCATGGGACCAGTGTAAGGTTGTTTCTGCACAGGTTGTCCAGGTTAGTGTGTCAATGTGTGTCATCAGGTGCAAGTATCAACCCTTTCAGGACAGCAGGATGCTCTATTTACCTTCTTGTCATCATGATACACAGATATTGCCAGCTGCATCTTTTAAGGTGCTGTATTGGTGCAATATACTGATCCTCTAAAGGCCCTGTTAGACTAGTCATAGAAATGGTAGAAATACGAAGCGATTTTTTCTATGACTCCAAAGTTGTGAAAGCCAGAATCCTATGATTTTTTAAATTGCACGTTTTTTTTTAAAACTCGTAGCTCTACGCCAGATTTTTGTCCCCGATTTGTCCCCGATTTCTAGTTTACCAATTCGGGTTGGAGTCTTCCCGATTTCACAATTAGTCTGACCGGGCCTTTAGAGTGTATCAGTGCAATGCACCATGACAACAGAGGCATTAAGGTATGATGCTGCCCTCAGGGGGTTAGAGCTGGGCTGTCAGGGAAAAAGTTCAGCATTTTCCATACATGGACTAAAATAACAGTTCCACCAGAGGGCAGCCGTGTTTAGACAGCGGACCATGAGCATTGTCCAGCTACAACATATTCACCCTATCTTGTGCCTGTAAGAGCTGAGCTCCCAGCCCTTAAGAGCCCTCTTGTGAATCAAAACTGAACTACATCCAAAAAGTGCTTTTGGCCTCACTTCAACCATGATGGTCAAGCTTTAAATGACCCAAAGTGTATGTAAACTGAGGTAAGCAGTGAGGAGTTTACTCTGGTTCCCAGATCCTTCCATACATGGAGGCTCTGGTAACAACCACTTTGACCTTGAACTTGAATGTAGCTGGATTTGGGCAAGCAATCAGGATGAGAACTCCCAGCATACATTCTGGTTAATGTGTGCTGGTTCCAAAATTACCAACAGGGATTGACCAAACCCTGCAAAATTTAAGTTGAATGTAATAGTGGTTGTCCCCAGAGCCCTCCTGTTTGCAAAGATCTAGTAACGAGAGTATGAGAAGCTGTGTATGTGTGGGTAGCTGAGTGTATAGAAGCTGTGAACGCTTGTCAGGACACACTTCAACAGGAACATCTGTCCAATCTTAAAGTTAACATTTATGGCCCGAAAATATAACAGTGCTGTCCCCTGGTGTGAAAACAATACAGCTCTAACATAGGCACAACCAACCTAGCTCACGTAAATGCATGGACAAATGTTTTGAGTGAGTGTTAATGAAATCTTACTGAAGTCTTACGTCGAGAAAGTTTTAATATTGGTAAGGGGGCTCTGCCCCCCAGCCCCTGTTTCTTTTTCTTTTTCACCCCTTTTGGTGATAATCTTGTATCAATATTGTAATCTGAACTTTAAGATTGTAACTTTTTTAAGATTAGCCAGTTTAAGATTTGACAGATTCTCTTGTTGTCGCTCCCACGTTAGACTATCCACTCATGCGTTGTGAACATACATCATGAATGGTAAAACTGAGACCTGAATCACACAAAGAGCATTAGAAACTAGCCATGAGCGAACAGCCACAGAGAATCTACCATAGACCCACAATAAGAGTAAGATCTTGTTAGATATAGCGGTATCCTAATGGTATAGGTCCTTAGGAACCATTGATTGTTTCGAAAACAACATATTTTAACAGAAATGAACTTCTACCAGATCAATACTAAGTGCCCCCTATTGTGGCCCACATCAACTGTGGAGCTCAGTATCTTGTGTCAGTCAGCAGAAAGAGGCTAGAAACCAGAAGCGTTTTCTTTTTTTATAGAGCAGTAGCCTCGTATTGAAGGCCGGTTCAAGTGGTGAGCGATTAAAAAGGGACCAAATGGCGAATTTGTGAAAGTAGTGTATGACCATAAAGGGGCCCAAGATGCCCATAAGTAAGAGAATTCAAACCAAGTGTCGCTTTGGGTTAATTCTACCTAACCTTACTATTTTTGTTGTACGGGTCGCACCGATACCGTCAGGTGTGAATCCATCATTGAAATAGATGGACCAGAATTGCCTGTCTAATTGATCCTGGTGAATGTGTTGTTATGTAGGTCACATTTTGCTTAGTGGACTTCACCTTTTCATCATTCAAATGTGAAGGTTGCCTCATTATAAAACTGTGAGAACGTCTGTTAATTGTTTCCTATTCTCCTTAATCTATTCGAGTTTTATATTGTACTAAGGAGAACTAATCTGTTTTTGTGCGAAAACTCTACTCATGGTGTAATAGGACCATCTGGTGTTAAGGATCAGTTCTAGTTTGCTCTGTTCAAACCCTGCCTCAGCTAAATCAGACAGGTCATTTTAAATGATATAAGTCTGGATCAGGCAGCCTGCATGCAGCCCTTACCGTAATGGCCCGTTTAATCGCAGGGGTCTCAAATTAGCGCAAGTCCCGTTTCAGCGCAGGTCTAGGACCCCTCTGAAACCCGAAATCTCTCTTTAAAGGTACTCAGGTCCCTGTATAAGCGCAGAGGGTAGCAGGGACTTGAAATTTAAAAGCCCAGGGGCGCTTAAACGAGCCATTACGTTAGCTCAAGGGACCAACTTGAATCTAGTCATCTTCCCAATGTAGAACCCACATACTGATTTTGTTACTTTCAACAACCCGACCCGAGTTAAAAGCTGAGTCGGCCATATGTGGGCTACTTGGGTCATGAATAAATCTAATCTAAAAATTCCACAGATTTTATGCAAGACCTTTGTGTCTTTGTAAAATAAACCGTGCCACACCCCTGATTACTACACTTCAAAATCTGGGTGCTGTGTCACTGTATTACTACACCCTATCTTAATGTATGCCTGTATTACTACTCGGTAGTGCCCTACTTTCTGTGCTGTACACATGGCGGCGGTACACAAGTCCCGTTGGTGTGCTGTGGGGCTGTACCAACTCCTATTGATTTCCTGCTGGCCGGAGTCCCGCTGTGGGACCTGGATAGGTTGTCCAAATTACTACGCTGCCATCGATTGTGTCTGCGGCGGGATATCATAGTGCAGGGTGCTCCTCGGTCCTGGTGGTGTCTAACACGGAGTTGTGGGAATCAGTGTGTGGGAACAGCACCGGGGTACAGCCGGGGGGGGGGGGATAACAGCAGTCTCCGACTCCCAGGCCCAATGCCATGCTTTATGGGCTGGGAGCAGACCTTCTCTTGAATTTTGCGCCAGTTTGGTGGGCCAAAATGTGTATATTGGGGAATACACACCCAACTACAGTCTAAATATTGTTAAAACATAGTAGGTGATTAAGGCTAGTGGATATTAACACCTCTATTTGGAAGAGGTAATTAAAAGATGTGTATCGGACCAGAGGGCTGCTTGCTCCCAGACTATCCAACTGGTAGGACAGATGCTGGCCGAGGCTGAGATAACAGAGGAGGGGTCCCAGTGATGGGGTTTCTCCACCACCAAGACAACAATCTGTACTATAAGTATAAAGGGCATTCTCACCACTCACACTTAACCACATAGTCGTCTAGAACAGTACTAGAATTCTGAGTATTCATTTATCTATCCTGAAGGTACAATTTAGCCCAGTGCATATACTTTTAAAGGGGCATTCTCGCCACTCACACTTAACCACATAGTAGACTAGAACAGCACTAGATTTGTGAGTGGGATATGCTCGGTGATTATGCCACTTCAATACTGTGAGTCGAGATCTATTTATCCTGAAGGTACAATTCAGCCCGGTGCATGTCTTACTCCAGCTCCAGCTAATGTCTTGGGTGAATTATGACACATTGAAGCAAAGGGCTGCCTCCACGAAGGTCCCTTCGTCCGTCCAAAAAATGGACATTTTGACGGATAGAACTGGACGGAACTGGACTGATTGGCCATTTCTCATCCACTTCCGATTTTGATGATTAGAATAAAAGGGTTATGGCCATTTGGCAACTCTGGTTGTACGAGTAACAATCCGTACTATAGGATTCACACCTTGGTAGTTTATCGTCTTATTGCCTCTGTCATTTTCCTGTCCCGTCTCTGTGCTGCTTTAAATTGTCTGTCCTGCTTCAATTCTGCCCCTATTCCTCCATTTGTCTTCTCCCACTTTTCCTATAATCTACTCCCTATTTGCCAGTTTCTCTCTCTTGCTCGCTCTTTTACTGCATGCCTACTTCCCTTCCTGTCCAACATCTTTGATTCCTTGCCAACCTTTTGACCTTCCTTGTACATCTATTGGTAAAGTGCTGCCCTCTTCCATGCTGTGGTAGACTTACAGCACATTAAAGGCCTGTCCCTCTCACACCATGTCTATGTGGTGTCGGAGGTTAAAGAACCCTTGCTTCGGTAAATGTGTAGGAGCGGGTTTTCTATTATCTATATCCATCAATAGGTTTACACCCAAACAGACAAAAGACATCATTTGATCTACCATGATTTTGCCCTTCACCATCACGTCATTTCATTGAACCAACACTCGTTCCTGGAACATATTGTTCTCTAATGTAGTTTTCTCGCCGTGAATATGACCCTAGCTGTCGAAATGGCTTTAAACCCTCATTACTTACTCACTCTATTGGTAAATACTTATAATGCTCTTCCCTCCTCAGACCTGTTTCTTCTCCTATCCCTACATCCATCACTCTAACCACTGGGCACAAAATTCAGTTCAACATTGATTTAATGTTGAATCAACACAGAACAATGTTGAAACAACATTGACTCTGGACAATGTTCTGTGCCCAATTGGTATCAGCCTTTTGTTTCACCCAAATTTGTAAACAAAGCCTCACTCGGACGGGGTCGGTAAGCAACGACTGACATCTGGTGTCGCACTGCATTGTGGGGAAATAAGATAAGGTTGTAAACGGAATGACCCGACTAGATACAACTCATTGGGTTGGTGGGAGAGGGCGGCAGAGATTTTATTAGTGTATCCAGACATTTCTGATTGTCTTTTCGAAATGCTGGGAAGTACTATAGTAGGGAGCACAAGAAAAATCTTGTTGCAGGAATCCTGACCAGACCAATTGGAGCAGGGGAGGGGGGGCATTAGGTAGTGGAGAAGGTGATTTAGTCAACATTAGTTATAGCTGCACCTGGGAGTCACGTGACAAGCCGCTCATTGATGAAATCTGCAATTCCTGGTCAATTCTAGTTCATAAGAGAGCATGAATTTGGATAATATGGTGTAGGAGGGGGGGGGTGGTGGGTGGTGATTTTGCTTCTTCCTATGATTGGTTCATGTTGGGGGGGTGGGGGTGGGAGGAGGTGGGTGGTTGGGGAGAGATAGAGGTCACACAGAGGTCAATGTGTGCCTTATCTACCAGGTACAGGCAGGGGGGAGTCTGATATAAATGATACACCCCTCCTGCCACCCCCTCCTACACTGATAGTCTCTGAACTCGGGAACTTAGTCAATAGTGACAAAGCTAGTTAGTCATTGTTTTTTATACGATGGTTAGTTAATACTCTAAGGTATAGTCAGTAGTGGCCAACCCACCTTCATCCCTATGCGTATAAGGCTGAATCTTTTTGAGTAAGGCTTTTTTGTTTTGTCTCAGTCATTTTTTGGAATATCAGTTTGTCATGCTGTACAATATCGCCATGACTAACCTTGGATAGCCATTACAGACTAAGTCCCGGAGCATTCAGACTAGCAGTGTACTACCCCCTCCTACTACCTCTGCTAGTCATAAAACATTGGTATTACGTAAAGTCCGCTACCACCATCATCATGCTTCTTTGTATTTATCTAATGTGTATGATATCCATATGCACATAGTTCCTGTGTATTCAACATCTGAAAATCGTCAGAAAAAAACATGATTTGTTTGAATAGAAATCTCACGAATCGTACCCCAACCACACACACACACACCTACTAGTCTTTTGAATTAAGGGAACGAATTGGCATCATACTTTATCACTGGATAAAAGTGCCAATTTGACCTACCAGACCAGTACAACCCCATGATACACACAAACTTAGTGAGGCCAGATTGATGTCAACGTCATATTTCAGCATTCACGTACTCCTATCGCTGTATAATATATCTTCACCAAAATATAGAATCATACCTAAATCCATTAAAGGCTACGTAGTGCATTAATGCATATATATTCTCCTTCATCATGATCACACATAATTAAGCCCTGGTGAGTGAACCGTCAGCGCTGCATTCAAGCATCATGCTAACCCTATTGAAGGGGCAGCATGATGCAGGAATGCAGCCCTGGATGGCAGACTGTCCGGGAAGGCATGCATGTACCATGCCAAGAGAGACAAGAGTGCATCAACTCCCTATGTGGCCGTTACATGGTTAAGATTTCACACAAGAAAATACCACTCAATCAAATATATGTCACACTTGGATGATAGAGCTGAGATATCTACGATTTCTAATCAAACAAGACAAGGTAGGACGGTCTGTGTTATATCCACACCCACGTCACACACAGAAGTATCACACAGCACAGGGGAGGCCCAGAGCGGCCAGAGGCACTCACACACAAAGCACTCCACATCTGTCCTGACACCATCATCGTTCTGGGGTTTCGAAAGCATCCCCTATTCGCAGATTTTTGGGTCAAAAACACCCCCTTTTTATGGCAAAATCGCGGATTTTATATCCCAAAAATGTACCCCTTTTTACAGGAAAACGCTGACATCTTTACAAACTCAACCCTTTTTTGCAAAAAAAAAACACTGATATATTTAACAACTTGCAACTTTCAATAAAATAGCTAATACAGATGTTGCCGTACTAAATTTCAAATTCTAATACCATGGTCATATGATGTGCATACATTTATACAATGTATTGCCATTTAATGACAGATATCCCCCTTTCCTCGATTTCCACAGACTGGTTTTTAAAAAGGCCCCTTTTTTCAATTTCTGTGGATTCTGTTTAAAAAAAATACCCCTTTTCCTGTTAAACACAGATCCGCAGATTTTGGAGAAAATTGACCCCTTTTTCCGCATTTTGGAAACGATGGTGGTGTTTTGAAAGAGAGTAAGTGCAGGGGCCGGGCAAGGCAGTAGACAGTCTGCCAAAATATTTATATTGCAAAGGACATTTGATCTTGCAGACTTTCAATGTTGCAGGACTGGCTACATTTTTGAGGGAAGGACCGGAGTAGTATAGTATGTATCGGAACGGGACTATAGTTAAGTACTGTTTATTACTCAATCGACATGCAGCCAATCAGAGGCCTCCATTTGGTCACGTGACCCCCTCATTTGCATAATTACGTAATAGGCCACGCCCCCTCATTTGCATAATTACGTAATAGGCCACGCCCCTTTGATCACCAGCCAATCAGAGGCTTCCATTTGGTCACGTGACCCCTCATTTGCATAATAGGCCACACCCCCTTGATCACGTGACCCTTTCATTTGCATAATAAGCCACGCCCTCTTGATCACCAGTCAATCAGAGGTCGCCATTTGGTCACGCGACCCCCTCATTTGCATAATAGACCGCGCCCCCTTGATCACGCGACCCCTTCATTGACATGATAGACCACAACAACATCACGTGACTATCTTTGTTTGTAAACAACACCACGTGGCTCTCTTGTTTGTAAATAAGACCTACTAAGTTTAGGCATAGGTAACAGCAGTGTTTGTAAATAACGCCTACTATGTTTTCAGTCATAGGTGTCTAGAGCAGCAGCAGCAGCAGCATCTTCAGCAGCAGCAGCAGCAGCAGCCGCGTCATAAGTGTCTAGAGCAGTAGCCACGTCATAGATGACTAGTGCAGCAGCAGCAGCAGCATCTTCAGCAGCAGCAGCAGCAGCAGCATCATAGGTGTCTAGAGCAGGAGTAGCAGGAGTGTCATAGGTGTCTAGAGCAGTGGCAGCAGCAGCAGCAGCAGCATCATAGGTGTCTAGAGCAGGAGTAGCAGGAGCGTCATAGGTGTCTAGAGCAGTGGCATCATAGGTGTCTAGAGCAGGAGTAGCAGGAGCGTCATAGGTGTCTAGAGCAGTGGCAGCAGCAGTAGCAGCAGCGGCAGCAGCAGTAGCAGCAGCAGCATCAACAGTATCTTCAGCAAAAGCAGCAGCAGCCGCGTCATAGGTGTCTAGAGCAGTGGCAGCAGCAGTAGCAGCAGCGGCAGCAGCAGTAGCAGCAGCAGCATCAACAGTATCTTCAGCAAAAGCAGCAGCAGCCGCGTCATAGGTGTCTAGAGCAGCGGCAGCAGCATCTTCAGCAGCAGCAGCAGCAGTAGCAGCAGCGGCAGCAGTATCTTCAGCAGCAGCAGCGTCATAGGTGTCTAGAGCAGCAGCGTCATAGGTGTCTAGAGCATCAGCCGCAGCAGCAGCAGCATCTTCAGCAGCAGCAGCAGCGGCAGCAGCAGCCTCATCAGCAGCAGTAGCAGCAGCAGCAGCAACAGTTTGAGCATCAACAGCAGCTTCAGCAAAAGCAAAAGCCCGTAACTTAGCATCATGGGCATCAGCTATAGCCGTAACAGCGACACTGCGACTAGCAGAAGCAAAACAGACTATTTGTTTAGCAGCTGTACAAGCATTAATAGCATTAGCCCTAGCAGCAGCCGCAACAGCGGCACTTTTAGCAGACGTTGCAGCATCAGTAGCAGCAGCATCGTTAGCAAGAGCGGAAACAGTAGCAAAAAGATTAGCAGCACGAGCAGCAGCGGCGAGAGTAACAGCAACGTTGTTAGCAGCATTGGCAACTTCGTATGCTGCATGTGTAGCACGAACAGCGATACGAGCTTCACGTTTTGCACGAGCAGCAGCATTAGCTGCAGAAGTAGCCCTCACACTTTCCAGCCACCCGTACGAATCTTGATAAAAACCAACTTCCACCTTACGAGCTTCACGTTTTGCACGAGCAGCAGCATTAGCTGCAGAAGTAGCCCTCACACTTTCCAGCCACCCGTACGAATCTTGATAAAAACCAACCTCCACCTTGCTACTTGTTGACTCATCAGTAAACATGGACGTCTCCTCATGTGGTGTTGTCGCGGCTCTGTAGTAGTGTTGGGATTGCTCACATTCGGTAGAACGTAGAGTGATTCCTGATGACGCCATGCTGAAGGTGGTTGAAGAAGTGTGTGGGACTCATGTTTCACTCTCGCTTATGTACTAGGCTCCGAGATAAGCTTCTTAACTCAGGAGGAAAACTCTCACTAGGAAGGCGACCGGCTGTCTACCTGTGTAGGCGCGGGTTCGTTACATCTTTAATCCTGTTCGACCCTCCGAGGAAATACATGAAAAAAACAAAAGACTCGAATCCGCAGACAGTAGGAAGCTATAAGGAGCTTAACTCGTGTTTGATTTAAGCTGTCTACCACACGCACGCGCTTGTAGTCACAGCTAGAGTGGCAGACTTCTGTCCGCCCGCTGACGCATGACAATCGACTTTAGACACCCCCTGTAGTTTTTTTTTTTGCATACACAGTTGACTAGCATCTTAAGCTCTTACTCAGCTATAAGCCCATAGACATGTAACGCGCATTACTCTTCTTTATGGTAATTATCAGATCGATTTAAGGGTGGAAAGAGCTTAGGTGATGTAGATCCCTCTCTAGCTGAAAACAGGCTTAGACTATAGCATGTAGGCAGCTGGCCGCGTTAAACACCCCTGTAGTTTTTTGTATACACTCTCGATCCCCTCTCTAGGTGAAAACAAAAGCTTAGAAGATGAGGTGATCCGGCCACTAGCTGGCGCGTCACACCTGGCGTTAATCACCCCCTGTAGGCTTTGTATACGCTCTCTAAGTGAAAAACAAAAAAGCTCCCTCCACGGGCTGGCGCGTCACACCTGTCGTTAAAACGCCCCCTGGAGTCTTAGTATACACAGGTGCCCCGCCTTATCTATTCACCAGCTATAAGCCCATATACGTGTACATGCGATTTTTGATACCCTCTCTGGAATAGGGTGGGGCTCAAGGTGAAAACAAGATTAGGCCATTCGCTCTCTCAGCTATATAAAGAGCCTCAATTGTTCTTGCAACAGCACTTCACCACCGGTACACTATCAGTCACGAGGCAGATGTTTGCGGCATGGGTCATACAGGTTACCTACTAATAGCGGTTTGGGTGAGTAGATCACTTTTTTCCCCTAAAAAACAACTAAAAAAAACCCACTTATGACTCAGGTATGTATATGTAGCACTGTTAGTGTAAGTACACAGTAGAATCTACTGTACTATAGACTCGGCCCTCTGAAGACGGCGGAGCGCGTTAATGCGCGGGTCTGTGGCGGCGTCACTTGTTTTTTATTCTAACTAAAAAGTCAGAAGTCGATCTACGACCTATCAAAGACAAATTTGTGATAAGTTCAAACTAAATAAGAGACAGTTTGAGCGTCTCTTAGTCGCTGTCAAAGATGCGAATAACGAACGCGCTGAGGGCGGGGTTCAGGTCACGTATAGTTCCTTGCTCTTTCGTCAGATGGCGCCACAATAGGGGATTTGTACATTCCTACGATGCTCGCGAACATTTCAACGCATAATGAGCTATATAGGCAACAAAGTGTGCTTCTGAATATATTAAAATATAAAAAACAATTCAATATTGTGTATTTCTGATAGAAATGAGGCAGTTTCTTTGAATACCAACTAAACTATAGCGAGATGAAAAATACCACACCATATCTAAGGCTTTATAAAAGATACATAGGCAGAAACTCTCGCCGAGTCGGCAATCTGAAAAACGAACCAACTCGTTGTGCCACAAGGGCCCCCACTCAACGGGGGCCTTTTGAGCTCAGGCATGTTGTTTCTCAACACTAGGTGTAATTAATTACGCCCATGTTGAGTAGCATCTACTAACCAACTGACAGTGTCAGTTGGTTGGCCCCTCTTTAGGGGCCACACAATAAATAAAGAATAGAGACCTAAGGGAACGTTCACAAACGTCTCCCCTTCCTACGGGGTGGGTGGGTCTTTGGGTTTAGTGACAAAACAGCGACATGTCAGTTCTCTTTTTTTTTCCAAGTCTACATATTATTTATGATTAAAAAAAATTAAAAAAAAAAACCACGCTAATAAAGTGCGCTGATCAAAAACTGAATAGAAAAATAACCAAAAATAGGTTGGTAGCTGATCGGTCGTTGTCACACGGTGCAGAAAATTTACCGCATATCGGACCAGGGGATAGTCTGGCAGCGACCCGCCACCCCGTTCACAAGCTGTGTACAGCACCCCGTTTCTCTTTGTCCATATTGGCTAAAAAAAACAAAAAACAGGACATTGTTGACTTGGCTATTTTACCCGTCTGGGTCTTATTATTTAAACACCTCGTGTTGACCCTGTGGGGTAGCGGGTACATGGAATAAACGTGTCCAAGTGCACGCTATCTAACACATAACCGAAGGTTACTGAGTTATGTAATAATAGTTATGTAATAATAACTGACCTATGAGGTCGCCAGTCAGTTTGCCGTGATTATTTTGACACACTCTCAGTTACTCGTAGCACATTTAATACATAATTAGACTCAGCCTCATATAAGACAGTCTCGGCCACGCAGGCTGCATATCGGACCAGGGAGATAGTCTGGCAGTGACCCACCAGCCCGTCCACAACCTGTGTACAGCACCCCTTGTCTCTTTGTCCATATTGGCTAAAAAAAAACCAAAAAAAACAGGTCATTGTTGACTTTGGCTATTTTACCCGTCTGGGTCTTATTATTTAAATCACCTCGTCTTGACCCTGTGGGGCAGTGGGTATATGGAATAACCGTGTCCAAGTGTACTCTATCTAACACATAACCAAAGGTTACTGAGTTATGTAATAATAACCACCCTATGATCCTATGAAGGCGCCAGTCAGTTTGCCGTGATTATTTTGACATACTCTCAGTTACTCGTAGGGTATCTAATACATAGTTAGACTCAGCATCATATAAGACAGGCTCGGCCACGCCGGCTGCATATCGGACCAGGGAGATAGTCTGGCAGTGACCCAACAGCCCGTCCACAACCTGTGTGCAGCACCCCGTGTCTCTTTGTCCATATTGGCTAAAAAAAAAAAACCCAAAAAAAAACAAAAAAACAGGTCATTGTTGACTTTGGCTATTTTACCCGTCTGGGTCTTATTATTTAAATCACCTCGTCTTGACCCTGTGGGGCAGCGGGTATATGGAATAACCGTGTCCAAGTGTACTCTATCTAACACATAACCAAAGGTTACTGAGTTATGTAATAATAACCACCCTATGATCCTATGAAGACGCCAGTCAGTTTGCCGTGATTATTTTGACATACTCTCAGTTACTCGTAGGGTATCTAATACATAGTTAGACTCAGCATCATATAAGACAGGCTCGGCCGCGCCAGCCGCATATCGTACCAGAGGGATAGTCTGGCAGCAACCTGCCATCCCGTCTACAATCTGTGTACAGCAGTCTGGACCAGACCGCCAACTCTGGGTATAGCATTCTGGATGCCTGTAGCAAGACTGGATCTAACCCTTTAATAGTCGCATAGCGCTTTAATGTGCAGTGCCCGTTGTCGTCATAAGTCATGAATGCGGCACTCAGAGTTCCTCACCAGGGCTGCATGCATGCATACACTGGCATATCGACAAAGGGTGTAGCGCATTAAAGCACTATTGCTACTTTTAGCATTAAAGCGCTGAGGGTTTTTTTTTTTTTTGATAGTGTAGAAACCAATATCTGTCTAATTAAACCCCTTATCAGTGCTGTTTTTTTTTTGGTTTTTTTTCACATACAAAAGAATTAGGTAATGGCGCTGCAGTACTCTGAAAAGCGGTGGCGGTGAATTTCCATTTAGATCCTGAAAAGGGGGGCGGTCAGATGGCGTCAAGGCTCTGATAAGTAGGGCAGTTAAAATCATATGATTACATTGAGCTAATTTTCTTGCTGAAAGGAATGAATAATTGTATTTGTATAAAATTCACACACACACACACACACACACACACACACACACACACACATCCCACACACACACACACACACACACACACACACACACACACACACACACACACACACACACACACACACACACACACACACACAGGACACCTGATGATCTCCACACGATGACCTGATTGCTCTTCCTAAAAAAAATGCCCAACTCGATCTACCTACTCAACAGGGTTTCAGTGTATAGCGTATTAGGGGTTTTTCTGATGCGTATATTATATTGAGATTGATTTTCAACTTTTGTGATCAGTGGTTGGTCCTTAAAAGGACCGTTTGGTAGAGAGAGGGTCGCAGGGACCTTGCTGCTGAAGCGGAGGGCGTGGTCATAACGCGTGGCAGTCCTTCAGCAGCTCCTCCAGCACGGCGGGCGGTAGTCCTTCCTCCATGCAGACTTGCTGCTTGACCTGCTCCACGCACCGGCGGATGAGTTGATCAGCGACGTTCTCGATCAGCTCATCCACCACACCCTCTGCTTCAGCAGCAGTCCGCTGTCTCTCCTCTCTCTGTAGCGAGGCAAAGAACTGCTTCTCCACGGCCGCATCGATCATAGATCGAGAAACGGCCACGAAGTTCTGTCTCTCCGCCTCCTCTCTCTGTTGCACGGCTACGAATTCCTTCTCCACGGCCGCATCGATCATAGATCGAGAAACGGCCACGAAGTTCACTCCGTGAGCCATTTTGTCGAACTGACTTCCTAGCCGCCTGAGAGATGCTGACGTCACACTATTTTCGACGACGCTATGACGCGCACGAGGTAGACAGACGACGTCGTTTCACTTCCTTATTTGGAGTTTGGGATCTTTTGACACCGAAGTCATACCGTACGGTCGCGATAAAGCAACTAGTGTTGAAAAGCGTGCCGGTCTTTTATAAGCGCCGGAGTATAAGAGCCTCCAAATGTTTTTTCTCAAGCACTAAAATCGCGACTTTGAATAAGCGCCAGCGCCTGGCTTGTATATAGCTCCTGAGTAAGAACTTCACCGAATTGAAAAGCCCTCCCTCAGAGCTCTTAATCGCGACAGTACGGTACAAATCTGATGTCAACCCGCGCCAAAAACAAAAAGGGTGTTCCGGTCACACGTACCTACGACGAGCGACCTTCAGCTATCACCACGTGAAGAGTGGGAAATAAATTTTGTACGGCAAGAAAACTGAAAACTGATAACGATTCCATTAGATAAGTATTTGGTTCCAATCTATGGCGAGATATTTCCACCAAAGCGATTGATTTATATGTCTGTAAGGTTCAGCTCTCCAACACTCTCCAATGTCCGCCGGTGCACGACGGTCGCCGCCCATCATTAGTCACAACTAAACTTCTGCTGGAGAGTGAAAGTTACGTTGAGTCTTGAGGTGCGCAGAGATACTATCTGCCGCAGCCTGATTTTAGTTCCACGCTATTTAGATAACCGCCCCATTTAAAATCTCTCTCTCGATCCTAGTAAAGGAAAAAAAAGGCTAGAGTTTATCATGGACGCGTCTCAGTTTTAGTCAAGCCGTAAAGTGAAGAACCAGAGCTTGTACATATTCCCACGTGGTGAGGGGTGACCCCGCGGGGCGTTCAGTTAGTACTGAGTCTATACTCAAGGTCAAGTTCCACTCTCTAAACAGAGCTTTAGCGACTCCGTCATATAGACTAGACCGCGCGCGCGATTTTTTTTTGCTGAAGCAGCTAATCGATGGAAGAGTAGAGAACAGGTGCTCGACCAAAAATCTGCTTCAGAGGCTTGTTATCAGGTATTAACAGTTAAATCAAAATATTTCAAAACATCCAGAAAAGCAGAATAACATGTCCTACGGGCTACAGCCGGGCACTGACGAGCAGACGGCGCTGACGTCATTTCAATCAGGTCACAGGGCTCTTTAGACACCTTTTCTGTAAGACCCGTCTCATACCTTAGTATATAATACCGTAAACACCGGTGATTAGTATATGATCACATTGGAGTCGCGGATCCACGAAGAGGCTGAATAAGCCTCGCGCGGACCCGCCACTTGAAAATGTGACATAATCTTACCATGCGCTTTGTTTTGTTTTTGTTTCTATTTACAACAGCAAACATTTCAAACAACCTATTGTTTTTTAAAATGATGAAAAATCAGCCCAAAAAAAAAAGTAAACATTTTAGAGCTAAATTTGTGGAGGATAGCCGGACATGCTGATGTCACTAGACCCCTAAATTCGATATGGTGACATGGGCATTTTCTTAAAATTCGATACGACGACACGGGCACGGACATATAAGTGACATGGGACATGTGGCATTTCTTGAGTCCCTCATGTGCCATGGACCATAGTGACATGAGGAAAAAAAAAAAAATGTTCAAAAGAGTGCATCAGAAAAGTACCATTTCAAGCCTAAACATTTCGCCAAATTTTTTTTTCTCTTGGATGGTACTCGGCTTTGCAGTGTCTGGGTCCTTAAAAATGTACCAGAATGCTCAAATTCGGGTTCTAAATATTTTCAAAAAACGTTTTCTCCCTTAGTGACGTGTGACATGGCCATTTCTTAAATTCGACATACGGCTGCATGGGGAGGACCCACCCGTCAAGAGCCCCATGATGACTCATACCCGCCGCGTTCAAACTAGCGTGGTGGTTATAGGTAGACCTTCTTTCAGTATCCACGTGACCAGATCCATCGCCGTCTCTTGAGCAACAGTAACCGAGGTAACTAGGGTTATTGTTATCCGGGCCGTAAGACGACAGTCTGAGACAGTGTGTAGTCGCGTTTTGCTCTCCCTAATACTCTAATTCAAGTCGAGTTACCGCTAACCCCTACAAAAAGAGGGTCATTTGTGTAATTCAAAAGTCGTTCCTTTGTTAGCAATGAGGGGGTCGTTCTATTCATTGATTTTTTTTTTTTTTTTTTTTTGTTTTTTTGTTTACAACAACAAGTCAAAGTACAGTCAATCAACCGAGATCCTTTCTACTCCGTGGGGGTGTAGAAGGATCTCCCCCCTGAGGTTACAAAGCCACCTCTTTATTTAAAGGGTTACGGGTCGCAAAGTCGCTTTCGCTTTCGCTTACAAGTCACAAAGTCGCATGAAATATTCAAGTCAAAAAGTCAAATTCATCAACTATCAGCACAGTCGTTTGAAAAGCATCAAGTCACCGAAAAACTCCTCTACAGTCACCTCCGACTCGCCTCCTCCCTACCCCCCCTAAAGGGGGGTAGAGAGGAAGCGATTCCCTAGAGATCAGATAATTTTTTTTTTCTCCCGAGCAGACCCCAAAAGCCCCCCCTCCCCCCCAAGTGCCCGCCCACCCCATAAATAGTGCCCCCCTCCCCCCCTCCCCTCCCCATGCATCTTAAAGTGCCCCCCTCCCCCCCCCCCCCTCCCCTCCCCTCACCCCTTATAGAAGCCTCCCATTAGCTAGTCCAAGTCATGTGACCAAAAGGGAAGCGTAGTCTGTCTATTGTCTATATTATGCAAATGAGGGAGGGGGTCAGGTCACGTGACCAAGGGGGTGTGGCCTATTTTCTAAATAAAGAGCGCTTCCGGTCACGTGACCAAGAGGGTGTGGTCCTATTATGCAAATGAGGGGGTCACGTGATCCATGATTATGCAAATGAGGGAGTCACCTGACCAAATGGAAGCCACTGATTGGCTGGTGATCAAAGGGGCGTAGTCTACTATGCAAATGAGGGGGTCACGTGATCAAGGGGGCGTGGTCTATTATGCAAATGAGGGGGTCACGTGACCAAATGGGGGCCCCTGATTGGCTGGTGATCAAGGGGGCGTGGTCTATTACGTAATTATGCAAATGAGGGGCGTGGCCTATTACGTAATTATGCAAATGAGGGGGTCACGTGACCAAATGGAGGCCTCTGATTGGCTGCATGTCGATTGAGTAATAAACAGTACTTAACTATAGTCCCGTTCCGATACATACTATACTACTGACCGGATACCAACATATCTGATGATTTATGCAATTTAACTAGAAAATAGCATTATATTTGTAATAATTTATGGCTAAATCAGGATAAACACATAGTTTTACATAGTATATTGACAAACATATTCAGGTTTGGAAACCCAACTAAATTATCTTAGTTCAGAAAAGCCCACCATGTGACTGGCTATGCGCTCCTGCTACACTTGTCACTCTGCTGGACTGGTGGCATTATAGGAGGACATTGGCACTGCTCTGTATGTTTTTGCAAAGACTGCATAGAGGGCAGTTGGAGGCTGTGTCTCACGACCTTGAGCCAATGTTTTTGTCTCTGACCGGGTGCCGTCTCTGACCAGGTGCCGTCTCTGACCGGGTGTCGTCTCTTACGATGTCACTTTGGGAGTTTAGTTATGTTCTACCAACAGCAGGAGGCTAATAGTGATTACATAAGAGCTGCCATAACGTTTTTACATATCCTTATATATATGAGTATAGGTTAACATTTAAAAAACACGTTTTTCTGACACCAGGTCTGAGACGGCACCCGGTCAGAGACGGCACCCGGTCAGAGACGGCACCTGGTCAGAGACGGCACCCGGTCAGAGACAAAAACATTGGCTCAAGGTCGTGAGACACAGCCTGGAGCTTATCAAGTTGTGAACATTTATAACCCTAGGTCCTCAGAACCGGGCAGCGGGCCCTGCCACAGTACACAAGGGCTTTAGTAGCCCTGTTCTAAACGTCCTGTCACATGGGACTTTAGTAGGATTACTATTACCACTCTATGGTCCAAGAACCCCCATTCCAAAGGTCCTAGTTCAGAAGGCTATCCTGTTCCAAAGGTCTTCCCTAAGAGGGCTTCTTCTCCAAGAGTTGGGCCCAGCCCAGTAAAAAAACAACGTTATGCAACATTTTATGACGTTATATGACATTTCTCTAAGGCTTCTTACTATAGCATAACGTACGTTTTAAAACCTTATTTTGATGTAAAATAACGTCTTTTTGGTAGCTGGGAGGGACCCTAGTCCAGAGCACTCTTGCACCAAAAGCAGAGTTTCAGAAAACCTAACCCAGAGTCTACATTAGGGAGTGGTAATCTTTTAACAACAGGGAGGGGGGGTGGTGGATTTGGGGGGGGGGGGAGATTTCACCCCTTGAGGGGGGGAGCCCAAAAGAATTTGGACCCCTCCTGAGGGGGAACAAAAAAATTGCACTCCAGTTTAGCCAAAAAGCCTGCGTGCTACTTTAGCTCAAAGGGGTCCGTCGAGCTCAATTTCAATCTGCCTGGGGGGGGGGGGGAGAACTGAAAAAATTCTGACCTGCTCGCGTGAAAATCCACCGACCCTCCCATGTTGTTAAAAAAAGACCACTCAGAGTGTAGAGACAGGATTCCCTGAGAGGGGAGAACACACACTGCACCCGCATGTAGCGTTCTAACCGGCCAGGGTGCTGAATGACCTGACCTCGGTTAGAACCCTTCATCCTCATCAAACCTGGACACAACATCTACGTCTATTACCAAAGCTCCCAATCTCTCCTGTATGCTTCATGACGGCCCCAGAGTCTCATCAGTTCAGTTTATCAGATAAAATTACAATCAAAACAACAATAGACTTATTCCACAAATTGTGATGATTTTGCAATAATTTCGATACAAAGGTTTTCACCACATTACTTGAGGCTGGAGCATTTCTCCTTTGAGATATTTTTGCTGAACTCATTTCAAAGACTCAGACTCTTGTCCTTTTCTCTGGCTAATTTGATTAGCATTCAATTCAACACCCTCTGTTATAGCTTACTTTCCATGCATCAATTTGTACTCTTTATCTTGTAAACAGAAAATAAGTGTTGAACGTCAAATCAAAAAGTCACTGAGCGGTAATTCATGTAAACGTCAAAATGGAACAGAAGCTTGGTAGCCCGGAATAGACCTAACTAAAAGCAAACGTAAAGTTGTAAAGGTCGTCTTTACCAAACGCCAAAGCTGCAGCAGCCACAACATAGTGCAAATAAAGTCGGTATGTTAAGTACAAATAAAGGCCATTATAAAGTACAAATAAGTACAAATCAAACTCTTATTAAGTACAAATAAAACCGTTATTAAGTCATGAATGCTTAGTATACATAAGTGTTTGTAAGTTGTGTTAATACTCGGATTGGAGTATATATTCACCGCGTTACGGTGTAGTGGAGTTACAGAAGTAACACAGTCGTGATGTAAGCAGCCTCCAGTTAGACTCAGCTCAATGCTACATTCTGAGTGTCAAGTACATTGTATGAAACCTTATAATTCTGTCAAGGCCACATTTTTTTAATTCTTTGGGTTGCGGGCCCGCCGCACTGCCATGAAAACCATCGCACTAAAAATTAGATTGTGAATCTCCAGTGAAATTGCTATATGTCAGTTTTTACGGCGTAAAAATCGGACCATTATTAAAGATTTTAGGCAGAAAAACATGAAAGACAAAATTTTATTTTATTTCTACTTTTTTTTATTTCGTCCTCCGTACTTGAGAAAATTTACACGGCATCCGTAACCCAAAGAATAAAAATAGTGTGGCCTAAAAGCAGGTTTCAACTTATTCATCTGTTTTGACGATGAAGATCGGCCTAATAATCAAACACTCATAAAGTGCATCTAACACAAAATCTTACTGGGAAGACTCTCGTCAGGCCACCATGTTACTGCCAGACCTCACGCCGTAATGCGGTGAATAGTGAAATGTTATTATTACGTCATTGTTACTTGCATGACGTCATAGAGTGAGAGATGACGTCACCAGGACGTGTCACATGACCTACCTGCAGCGCATTCTTCACTGGCGTAGACGACATAGCTGATCAGCACAACTGGAAGGACAAGAGATGGTCGGTGAGTATAAGACAGCTTGTATGTTACAGATATTGTATAGACACAGAGTACACAGCACCACTGGAACACCAAGAGACAGGCAGTGACACACTTGTATATCTCACTAAATAGATACAAGTTGAAAGTCTATGACCATGAACAACATTGTAAACGGCTGGTTGCCATTGTTGTTGGCACGGGCTTAAACTGAGTAGCACACTTATGCTTGGAGTAGATGACTATATAATAATTATCACAAGGTATGACATCATGTTTTAACCCTAGATGGCCTTTCTTACCATGTATTTGGCCATAGACAGGTGGCACCATCTGAAGTCTAAAGATGATGGTGGACTAAGCAGTTTACATATTGCTAACTAGATGGCACCACTCTCAATGGCTAAATACATGACGCAGTAGGGCCATCTAGGGTTGAAAGACGATGGGTGTCTAGCTGTGTCATACCTTGTCCTATATACAGTCATCTACACCAAGCATAAGCGTGCTACTCAGTTTAAGCCTGTGGTTGTTGGTGTGCAGTAGATTCTACTATAGGTGTACAGTTTATTGTAGTAAACAGTAGAATCCGCTGTAAATCTACAGTAGATTCTACTGTAAAACCATTCAACAGTAGATTCTACTGTAGAACTACAGTAGATTCTACTGTGTACCTACATTCACCATTTACAGTGAATCTCGCACCATAGACAATCCCCGACCGAAAACAATCTATGACTGGGCACAATCTATGACCAGTAGACCAGCATGAAGGAAAACTCCTTATTTAGGGCAGATGGACATAGAAATATTTAAAGAGGTTCGTAACTTTTTAAGACATGCTTTAATCAGTTCCTGACATTTCTATGTACATCTGACCTAAATAAGCTTTAGTGATTGGAATCTAATATGGATGTCCTTGGGAGTGGATGCCTACATTTAACACAGCGTCAAGGTCATTACATGAAAAATCAACATCGGGCATGAGGCTTTGTGAGATGGGCCTGACGGTTTAAACTATGGTGGCAAGGAACGTGGCCATTTCTTAAAACTGACATGGGACATCATTAAGTAGTATAGACATGCACTATGGTAGCTTCCTACACAGAGAAAAGAAGTAGAATCATGGTGACTCCCAAATGGGAGTCTGAACTCAATCACTAGGTAACTCTCCCCACGACTCTAGAGTGACTCCCAATCATTAGGGAGTCTTAGAATAAGAGTCATTATATAATTATTATAGTCCTGCTATTGTTAGGGAGTCACTGTAGAGTCCTGGGGATAGTTTCCTCAGTGATCGGGTCGGGAGTCAGAGTGATTCTACTTCTTTTCTCTGTGTAGACTTCACACCTTACATGGGAAACCACCCATCACTACCCTTATCAGACCGCTTTTCACGTGTGGATACTAAATACTATTCCAACATGAGACATTAATGTCAGTAACTACCTGTATTGGTAACATCAACATGATACAGTTACCTAATACTGGTCTATGGCTGTCCACTCCATGCCTCCTGTTTGACCACACTGCGCACCTCCATGCTAAGTGCGGGCCCCATACCCCTGAGGGAGGAGGGGGGGGGGGGCGCTGCTCGATTTTCTTCTCATGCAGGTGTGTGGCTAGACAACCCTTACCCTTTGACCCTAAAACTTTACCCTTTATAGTAAAGGTCATTTTTGGGCAAAAGCTCGTAGGTTTGGGAAAAATGCAATAAAATATACCCTGTTTGGATTTTTTTGGGTGAAATCTCTGACATTTTCCTCAAAAATAGTTTATTGTAAGGGCGATTTTCGTGAGACTGCACCCTTGTTAGGGCGATTTTTAGGGGAAAAGTACTCTTTCCAGGCATACATATACGTGTATACAAACTATATGAAGTGCCCCCCCCCCTGCCCCATAGAGTTGTGAAGTAGGTGCTACCATTAAGGCAGTTACTGAGCTAATACTGACAGCATGGGTTAATGAGCTGCACTCATACTGTATTGACCCTACCCCTTCTTTTATTTCATGTGGAGAAACAAAGTTACTATACTCAAGTACTAAAATGGACGTCAGTGCAGAAACTGATGCTCATCCTCCATGTGCTGTTTCTCCACGATGATGTCACCAAAATAGCTATGAAACCAATCTTTAATTGTATATTTTCATGAAATAATCAAGAATTACATGAAATAAATACAAAGATCCACTCTAATCATTCTGAACTGCTGGGTTCTCCACACACGGTGCCTTGGATCACATTACAATCTCGTGTGACACCATCCAATGCACCACTCTTAGCTTTAATGATTGTTTAAATATCATTCAGACAGCTTATCCTGGACCTCTGTCTATATCCTCTGCAGCTCAACACTGCCGGGAGGAGGTGGGGGGGGGGGGGTGAGGGGGTATATCACTAGGACTACTAAGTTGATTAAGGATTCAGTTGAAAGTTTAATCAACATTGAATTATCATTGACAACCATTTGTCGATGACGATTCAATGAGTTGTGGCCACTGGTCTTTCTCATGTGCTCTGAAGATGTAGAGTTATTCCCCATATCTGCATGTCCAGGTCAGGTAGAGGGGCGGCCTTCAGAGCGGGGCTGTACCGTCTCATGCCGCCCCTCGTAAATAAACGACTGCTCCCCGGAGACCCCCCCCCCCCGTCTGCCTCCCGCCCCCACCATGAATAAAGAATGCAGCCATGTTGTCTCGACAAACAAATTAATCCAAACTTTGTATTTGTCTCTACTCACTTTCTCATTAGACAATCAGGTGCGGAAAAAAAGAGAGATGGAGAGACAAAGAGAATGAGAATGCGAGGGAGAGGGAGAGATGCAGTTAAAGAAAACCCTGTTAATACAGAGATTTGCCTAAGGGGTACCCACAAACAGAAAGTGGCAGCCTGGCCGCAGTGGACTATGTTGGGGGTTAGATGTGAACGTATCCTAACGCGGGACTATGTTGTGGGTTGGATGTGAACGTATCCTAACGCAGTACTATGTTGAGGGTTGTCTGTGAACTTATCCTAACACGGGACTATTTTGTGGGTTAGATGTGAACGTATCCTAACGCGGGACTATGATGGGGGTTAGATGTGAACGTATCCTAACGCAGGACTATGTTGTTGGGTTGGATGTGAACGTATCCTAACACGGGACTATGTTGTGGGTTAGGGGCCGTCCATAAAGTATGTCACAACCGAGGGGGTGGGGGGGGTCTTTTTTTTGTGTGACGAAGTGTGACATGGGGGTGGGGGGGTCTATGGACTTTTGTGACGTCACACTTTCAAAATTTTGTAAAAGAGATAATAAATGCTGTATAAATTAGGAACATCTCCAATTTAAATACATGCTGGTGGTTGTAGCAGATCTACAACTCCACCTTTCACTTCACACAAGTCAAAACCCCAGGTATGACAAAAATTATAAACCTGACTGCACATTTGATAGTTAACAGGGGCGAGCTGGGAATGCCTTCTTAAGGAAGGGCCATGGATCCAGAGCTAGGAAAGAAAAACTTTGCACATGCTGAAAAAGTTTTGTCACAGACCATGATAGATAAACACCAAGTGGTTGCAGAGTATAAAAAAGATGTAGAAGAAATACCAATGTTATCTACAAAGTCTGAGAAATGGCAAGCAACACAGATGAGTGAAAGCCTTTATTTCCTGCAGATTGTAAACCGTCCAGACAAAAATGTTGCTCGAATCCAAGAGGCTCTTATATAGACAGGGACAGGTTCTTACCGGTACCATTGGCTTCGGTCCACACAGCCAATGATGGCCTGCTAGTGAAACTAGATGGGTCAGGGAACTACCTCTCAGTCTTTGTTTGCCTTGCACCCAAGATCTCCAGACATTACCCAAAAGGTCTGCCCCATTACTTTGCATATCCTAGTTTACAGGATGCGGCATCTAATTTAATTAAGGAACGTGGATTATACACAACATCCATTAAGTCAGCCACTTGACATCCGAAGACATCTGCCAAAGGAAGAATAAAGGAGAGAAATCAAAACAAGGTTCTTCCAGCATTACCTACAGTTTGCTTCTAGTTTGTATCCGTCCAGTAGTATTGCCGCTAAGCAACAATGTAAACTAATACATGTTTGCTATCCAGAACATGAACCATGAAGATCTGGTGCCGATAGAGCATGAGATGAGTATTTGGATACCACACAAGGTAGGATCCAGGAGGGAGGGGGGCATCGCCCCTTTTTGCTTTAGATTTTAATGTAAATGGGTCCAATGCAATCAGTACATTGCCTATATCATGCTCAGTACATTGCCTATATTACGCCCCCTTCTTCTCAAATTCCTGAATCCAGCCCTGCTATAGGTCTTCCAACACAAGAGGTGTCACAGGATAGCAGTGGCACACTTGTTATTCCTGTGAATACTGTCAATTATCCATAGATCAGGGATACCTCAGGCACAGAGATCTAGGGTGCCATGGCTATCGGTGTGAACATGATACTGCAGATATGAACAGATGTAATTAAAGGGTTCTAGTCAAAAGAATCCACTAACGTTAGCTCTAAAGATTTGACTGATGTCATACTGTAACACATTTTAATAACATCTAACTATAATGCCATTGGTTTAACCAAAGAACGCTGTATTTCATCCCCCCCCCCCCATGAAACAACCCATGTATTTTTTCGACCCTATGACGTCATCAAAATGGTGTTTGTTTACATTTGAACAGCATAGAAACAAGCTATTTTTGCCAATTTAGGCCTTCCCCCTCTAAAATAATTTAATTTGAATCAAAAAAGGTAAAAGATAAATACAAAGGCACACTCGTTTAAGTCTGTAGTTGGGTTATTTCACTTGTTGAAGGTAGGGCTGCATTTCACTCAGCCTGCGGCCTCGTGAAATACGGCCCTACCTTCAACTCATGAAATAACCCTGACTACAGACCTAACTATATGCAGAGGGGGGGGTGTCAGCAGATTTGTGACATACTTTTCTGGTGGGTGTCAGAAAAAGTGTGACAAAGTGTGACATGGGGGTGGGGGGGGTGTTCAAAATGGCCCAAAAAAGCGTGACATACTTTATGGACAGCCCCTTAGATGTGAACGTATCCTAACGCGGGACTATGTTGGGGGTTAGATGTGAATGTATCCTAACGCGGGACTATGTTGGGGGTTAGATGTGAACGTATCCTAACGCGGGACTATGTTGTGGGTTGGATGTTAACGTATCCTAAAACGGGACTACGTTGTGGGTTGGATGTTAATGTATCCTAATGCGGGACTATGTTGTGGTTTGGATGTGAAAGTATCCTAACGCGGGACTATGTTGTGGGTTGGATGTGAGCGTATCCTAACGTGGACTGCGTATTGATCCGTCTGTGTGGTGCGTATTGACCGCTCCATGATTAGTTTTGCACACAGTCAGCCATGCAGCGTTACATTGTGTCCCGCATGCCTGCTGCCTCTGCTGGGACACTACTTCTGGCAGCTTACATTGTGTCCCGCATGCCTTCTGTCTCTACTGGGACACTACTTCTGGCAGCTTACATTGTGTCCCGCATGCCTCCGTCTGCCTCTACTGGGACACTACTTCTGGCAGCCTACATTGTGACCCGCATGCCTCCTGCCTCTACTGGGACACTACTTCTGGCAGCTTACATTGTGCCCGCATGCCTCCCCCTGCCTCTACTGGGACACTACTTCTGGCAGCTTACATTGTGCCCGCATGCCTCCCCCTGCCTCTACTGGGACACTACTTCTGGCAGCCCTGTACATTGTGTCCCGCATGCCTCCTCCTGCCTCTACTGGGACACTACTTCTGGCAGCCCTGTAGCCTACATTATGTCCCGCATGCCTCCCCCTGCCTCTACTGGGACACTACTTCTGGCAGCTTACATTGTGTCCCGCATGCCTCCTCCTGCCTCTACTGGGACACTACTTCTGGCAGCCCTGTAGCTTACATTGTGCCCGCATGCCTCCTCCTGCCTCTACTGGGACACTACTTCTGGCAGCCCTGTAGCTTACATTGTGCCCGCATGCCTCCCCTGCCTCTACTGGGACACTACTTCTGACAGCCCTGTACATTGTGTCCCGCATGCCTCCCCTGCCTCTACTGGGACACTACTTCTGACAGCTTACATTGTGTCCCGCATGCCTCCCCTGCCTCTACTGGGACACTACTTCTGACAGCTTACATTGTGTCCCGCATGCCTCCTCCTGCCTCTACTGGGACACTACTTCTGACAGCTTACATTGTGTCCCGCATGCCTCCTCCTGCCTCTACTGGGACACTACTTCTGACAGCTTACATTGTGTCCCGCATGCCTCCCCTGCCTCTACTGGGACACTACTTCTGACAGCTTACATTGTGTCCCGCATGCCTCCTCCTGCCTCTACTGGGACACTACTTCTGACAGCTTACATTGTGTCCCGCATGCCTCCCCTGCCTCTACTGGGACACTACTTCTGGCAGCTTACATTGTGTCCCGCATGCCTCCTCCTGCCTCTACTGGGACACTACTTCTGGCAGCTTACATTGTGTCCCGCATGCCTCCTGCCTCTACTGGGACACTACTTCTATGGCAGCAATCCAGCCAGATATAATCTTGTTCCGAAGCCCCTGGTTTAGGGTAACATTGTCTAATTAGTTAGATTTCAGATTTGAAATTGTGTATTGATTTAATTTTGAACCAAAGATACTTACAGGCCCGGTTCTGGTCAACATATCCTCTCGTTGATTGGTAATCTAATTTGAAATATCTAATAGGTGGCATGTATCTTGCTGTGAATAGATGGATTGGATTCCTTGGTCTCATGACCTTGCTGTTTAAATGTTGTGTTTTTAAGTTGATGAGAAATCAAGATAGACAATGTTCCAGATGTCCCTACCCTACTCTGCCCTAAACTAGCCCATCCTGTTCTGTTCTGTCACTACTGTAGTGGTCCAGCGAAAATGGACATTTGGTTTCACCAGGGTTTGAACCTGGGACCTCCCACATCCGGAGTGAGCGTCATAACCACTTGACCATGAAACCTTGCCTGCCATTCTCGCCTTACACATACATCTGGATTGGTAGGTATGAGGGGGAACAGTGATTACCCTAGGTGGCTAAGCCAGGGCACAGGGACAGATGTGGGCTTGATCTGTTCCCCTACACTACCCTAGTCTTCCCTGTCCTACCCTACCCTTCCCTAGCCCACCCTGCTCTGCCCTCTCCTACCATGCCCTGTCTTACCCTACCCTAGCCCCTCCTCTCCTGCAATAGGCCCTTCTGTCCTGTCCTGTCCTATCTCATCCTATCCTGCCCTGCCCTGCCCTGCCCTAGACCATACTGCTCTGTCTTGTCCTGTCCTGTCCCTACCCTCCCCTTGCCTGGCCCCAGACCCCACATTACGTTGTCAGGGGGTGGTCAGACGTCTCAGATCGATGACCGTTCTGGTATTGATTTGTCCAACATCCAAGTATTGATTTGTCCAACATCCAAGTCTCCTTGTACCTTACCCTGCCCGGCCTGACTGCAGCGCGGACGTCCTCTGGAGCTCTGTTACTCTAGATGCTTGTACAGTCGTATCCCAGGCCCAGAATTAGCCCTCTTCGCGGGGCGGTTCTTATTTGATAGTGGAACTAGATAAATTCAATAGTGATTAATTTTAAGACTAAAGAAGGTGCAAATAGCGACTCTATTTGTATTTAAAACTATGATGTAAATGAGCTGTAGAACAAAATGGCCCTACTTTCACGATTTACTCTCTGGAGACCTTAATAAGTGTTCGATTTACAAACCGCAAAAACTGGCATGGAGCTCATTACCTCGACTTTCAGGCCAACTGGGGTGGGACTTTTTTGGACCATCAGGGCTGTTGGGAGGGGGGGGGGGTCATTCGAACCGACAAACCCCCCTAGTTACAGGCCTTTATCCCTCTAAACAGAACTCAAGAATGGCACAAGTTACAAACGTGTGTAGTTCCCGGGAAAAGGACAAGCTGTATACACAAGATAGACACAGGAGATTCTGGAGGAATACTGAACCTTCCTAGTGACAATGGTGCTGTGTATTTCCTGTGTGTTTTACTTGTACAAATAACCAGAAATTCCACAAGTAGAACGAAGATGTGTATTTCCCAATTTCCACACAAGAAAATTTCCAAAAAATGTTCCAGAAATGTTCTAGAATTCTCGAGTTTTGACATAATAATGGCACGAGTGTCGCTTGACATTTTGTTTGCAGCTAGCCTGGATTGCAGCATCTTAATCCTCTAGTGCCCTTTGTTGTAACAATGTGTGCATGCAGCCCAGGTGGGTCTAGTAAGGGATGTATTCACCCAACGCACCTCACCCAATGAGGGTGTACCAACACCCTAAGGTTGGCCTGGTGGCATAATGCATCATGTTGATGTATTGATGCATTATACATTCCTAAAATTCACACTGTAAAAAGTTGGTTGCCATTTTTGTAGGTGTACAGTAGGTTCTACTGTAGGTGGTCAGTTTATTGTTGGTTAATATTAGAATCTACTGTAAATCCATTCTACAGAAGATTTTACTGTAGACTTACAGTAGATGCTAATGTATACCTACACTAACTATTAAAGTGCATAACCCTGGCTTTACCAGCATCATGAAAGCTCCTGGTATGTTTCTCAGATTGGATGCAGCAGGGGTAGTCCACCCTTGTTGGTGTAGTGGTACTCTACCGCTGCAATAAAGACCTTTGAATACCATGACAACTTAAACCCAAATTATCATGGAATTTCATGGAATTTCCTTAAATTACAAGCTTCATGCCGTGATAGATCAATGCTGAGTCTAATATAAACTTCACCTGCCTGACCTCACCCCCACTCTGCTTGTCCCTCTCCCTGATTCTGTAATCACAGGTGGCGACACTGTCCTGCACACTTCTCGGTATGGATATATGGCCACCTGTAACCATCAGCAGCTAATGCACGATAGTTTCTGCAACTCAGTTTGAGTCTATACCAAGCCTGTGCTGGGAGAGTGACCTATCTCCTATAACTGCAACCCTTAGAGAGGGACTCGTGAGTCAGCCTCTTTCTCAGAATGAACAGTCATTCTACTCGTTCTGCTTGTGCTGCCCCCTGGTACATCGGAGCTGTAAGCTGACAGTGAGGGATGACGTCAGCCTGACGCTGACTGATGACGTCAGAATGACGCTGACTAATGACGTCAGAATGACACTGAGTGATGACGTCACGTCCCACTGCCCACAGACAGCCACACAGACTTTGTGCTGGTTCCGGTCGGATTGCTGATCATGTCACTGCCACAGCCGGGAACCAGCAAAGCCTCAAGCCGCTAACCCTTCAATGGCATCATGCCTCAATGCATCATGCCCTTGATGGTCATGATGCATTAATGCAACCCTTGGTCAGCATGATGCACCAATGCAGATTTGGCGACAACGAATTGATAGAGTGATGACACCTTAAACAGGTCAAGGGCTACTATGCATTGTAATTCTTTTTAAATACAAGATGTCCTATGCTTTAGCACTGAAGGGCCGTATTCAATGCCTCCCATTGAATACAATGTGGCCATATTCAATGGGCTAGGAAAAGATTGTTTTTCTTCATTAAATAGCTTCAAATAAAAAATAAACACAAATGCCAACTACATTGAAACCATCTCTGATGTATTTCACTCGTGGGGGCTGGGCCATATCCCACTCAGCGGCTTCGTGGGATATGGCCCCAGCCCCCACGCGTGAAATACAAAGACAAAGGTTCAAGAGTTTTGGTCTGTAGCCTGGGTTATTTCACGAGTTGAAGGTAGGGCCGTATTTCATGAGGCCGCAGGCCGAGTGAAATGCGGCCCTACCTTCAACAAGTGAAATAACCCAGCTACAGACTAAAATGAGTGTTCCTTTGTATTTATTTTTTACCTTTTTCGATTCAAATTAAATTATTACAGGGGGGAGGGCCTAAATAGGGCTGAAATAGCCTTTTCTACATCGTTCAAATGTAAACAAACCGTCATTTTGATGACGTCCCAGGGATCTTGGGATCTTGCATCTCCCCATAAGGTTGGCATGATGCATGCATACAGCTCTAGCGTGTTAGTCGCAGGCCTGCATTCATACATCATGAGGACTGCAGTACTGTACTACCTGGCCCCTGAATGGTTAGGCATTCTGATGTAGAGATTCAATGTGGCAGTAACCATACAGAGAGTACCCCAGCTGCCTGGCACCACATGTTGTTACAGAACAGACCCAACTCTTGTACTAAGCTCTGTGTAATCTGCACTCTGATGGGAATACCTGCCCAAATAGAAAATATGCCACTCTGGGTTCCCCATTCAGGTGTCATTGTCTGTGATCCAGCCTTGCCCTACATGCCTCCCTCCTGTCCTGCCCTGCTGCCCTGTTCTGTGGCAGAACCAGTTAATGACTCTGTCAGTCTGAGATGGGAGCTGTCATACATCTGTCAGTTGTGACGTCACAGGGTCCAGCTGGCAGAGCTGGCAGTGATTAATGACGTCATTAATCATGTTGTAGTAGTTGAGGGATCCCTCCTCTCCATCTCTCATTTTTCATTTTTCAATTTCTTTGAAAGCAATACATGTGTTGACCACTTACTTTTAACTTGCCCCTCATAAATCCAGCACCCCCACCGTGTAGCCAATATGCGTACAAAATGTCTCCGTGCAAACTGAGTTCTGGGATTTTCATGAAAATGAATGACAGCTGGAATGCCTCCCCCCCCTTTAAGGTAGTCCAAATCTACTGTCAAGGGTGAGGAAATGTTCCGCAGCGCTTGAATCATGCCAGGCAGTGCTGGAATCTCTTCTCAGCATCTGACATTGCTGGACTCTTGGAACCAGAAACCTTGAATTTCTTTACTGCAACCTCTGGCAGTCCTTATCCCCTTTTCTCAGCAACTTCTAATGTCTCTTGATGATGATATATGTTTTACTAACAATAACAAGTATGATGGACATGACGGAACACACACTTATATATGCCAAAATATCTTAAGTTGCTTTGCTAAATGCTGTACTTGCATCTGTTTAAAGATGCCTCTAAATATCATAATTCGCCTGAGGTCGAGAAGGGAATATCTATGCTCACTGTAATTGACAAAATACAGGGCCTTGTCCTGTCAGTTGTAGTCAAAACAAAAAATATTGAATTGAATTGAATTGAGAAGAGGACATGCTGGTATCCGGGACTGTGTGATCCCACCTCACTGCTGCCCATACTGTCTCCGTGCTGCGTGGAGCATGGCGTCTCAGTTCAGTGGCCGCCATCTTGACACCTGTTTTCACTCTCACAAAACAACTTCTCCTTTCCTGTCCACTCTGCCTTAGAGGTACACAGCACACTGAGCCAACCATCTGACAGTAACCGTCATTTGCACTCTGTGTGTTTTGGGTGGATGGGTTGATCATGCGGGTCCCATATGGGCACCCATCGTTGCCACCATCTAGCCAAATAACAGAACACTTCAGTCAAAGCAAATGCTTGTTCCAAGATGCTCCTCTTAAACTGACTAATCAGGGTGTTTCAAAAGACACTGCCCTACGGCCCCCTTCCACCTTGCACTGTGATCATTGGGTGTTTCAGTTTGGTGATGACACCGGTCTCGACTTTCACAACATGACTCCCATTTCTATCCCTCCCCCCTTTTTTTTCTTCCATTCTGCCAAAATACCCCATTCTTGTTACCCTTCTTGCCCCCCGTCCAGTGTCAGTCTGAGCCATATACTGGGTATCTGTGTTTTCAGATTAGGTGGGTGTATATGATACCTACACTCCTATGAGCAGCCAACATCACTGCCCCAAAACACAACACTTATATCAAGTCACTTACTCATTCAAAAACACAGCGAAACGGAGAAACCCCATACCCTGTCTCTGACCTTGTATAGCGATAACTCTAGTCGCTCTGCATGGGTGGCCATGTTAGTCATGTCCACAGAATTTCCCGTTAGCTAGGAACAAGCTGCGTTGTGAGAACAGAACCAGGTTCTCACGAGAGACCTTGTGCATGCCTGCCTGGAATGTGGTGATCTCAGAAACAAATTGCATTCTGCTTAAGCCCTATAGGAAATCAGTGATGCTCCATGGTATAAGGCTGTGTCTCATGAACATGGGACGTTTTCGTCTATGACCGGGTACAATCTTTGACCGGCTAGTAAGGAAAAGGCAAATATAGGGCGGACAAACTTTATGCCAATTATATTAGGACCGCCATTTTCTTTGTTGGCCCCCCTCACAAAACACAGAATTTTTTTTTTGTTGTTGAAAATTACACTTTTTCTGATACCCGGTCAAAGATGGCACCCAGTCAAAAATGGCCCCGGTCAAAGATTGCACCCGGTCAGAAACGACAACAATGGCCCGATCTCATGAGACATAGCCATAAGCTGTCTATAGGAACCCATCCTGCTGCCGCCAGGTTGTGTTATGACAGAGACCAGCACCAGACATAAAGACATCATAAAACCTGCACTCCACCCTCCCACCCATCTTCAAACCCCCTCCCTACCCTTCTTTAGGGAGTGGTCATTTTTTAACAACAGGGGGGCTGGTGGATTTGGGGGGGGGGGTGGGACCAAATAAATTTGGACCCCTATTGAGGAGGGGACCAAAAACATTGCACCTCTTTTTAGCAAAAAAAGCCTGCATGGTTACTATAGCTGAAAAAAGGGGTCGGCCGCGCTCAATTTCAACTTCCCTGAGGGGGAGACCAAAAATAATTTGACACCTCTCACAGGGGGGACCAAAAAGATTTTGAACCGCTTGTGTGAAAATCCACCAACCCCCATGTTGTTAAAAAATGACCACTCCCTTATACCCACCCGTCCCCCTCCTTATATCAGCCGGGTATAAAGCCACATGGACAGCACAGCAATGGCTGACCTCTCTGTACTGACCTTGGGATGACATTGTCCTTGACCTTGACAATGACCAAGGTCAACATGACCAGGACACACCAGGGATATCTGCTCACACTCGGAACGAGGCAACGGTCTAACAAGGGTCCTTATGAATCATCCCATTGTAGCCCCAGCTTGTTCCCAGCTTGTTGCCAAGTAAGTAAATGTTCATTGGCAGAGGTTGGGGAACCCAGAAATTAAAGCTTTAAGCATCGGCTGATTCTTGATGGCACATAGACATGCTTATACATAGGCGTTGTATAGACAATTAGTGCCCTCTTTACCTCGGGTTAGGAACATGACTATGTGGGAGAAGTATGGTTTGGGGGTCCAAGCATGTTCACCCCTCTCCCCTGTGATTGGGGAGACTCCGCCCCCCCCGGTCCCACCTTTCCCCGCACCACAGTTAGCCTCTTAGATCTTCATTATATCATCTCCCTTTTGCTTCCACGTCCCTATTTCGAACCACTCTTCTCTGTCCACTGCAGTGGCAAATTATTGCAGCAGCAACAACAGCAACAACAACAGCAACATAAATAGCACTGTGGCACTACAATGTCAGCTTGTTGCAATATCCCGCTCCATATCTCCCCCCCCCCCCCCATACATCATGGCCCCGGCCGGGCAGACACAGCTTTCTTATACATCTTCCCGGCCGGCACAGGACGGGGTGATTCCTCATCCATGTTCCGGGACAGGAAGTAGACACACGCTGTAATTGTTTCCTGTTGTCAGCCGCCGCACAGCATCATGGGAAGAGTAGACGATGACCAAATATCTATTTCTGCAAGGCGAGCAGAGATCTGCTGAGCGGCCTTCAATGGTGTGTCATGTCTTTAGCCTTCTGCCCCTGTCCATCTCTGTCTTCTAACATGAATCTATCTCTGTTTCATGACACTTTTCTTCCCTACGTCCCATCATGTCTACCTACCATAAAACCTTGCATATAAGCCGCAGCTAGTACACAAGTCAGATTGCTGATGGGGCTTATAGAATCGCACTATAGGCGGGGTGAGACTTATACGGGAGGTTTTACAGCAATCATTTCAGTTAAAAAAAGATAACATTTGTTGTCATGATGCACCAATGCAGGCCCGGCGAGTAACTTGCTGGAGCTGCATTAGTGCATCATGCCAACCCTTCAGGAGTGTCTCAACCCCATAGGGTGGCCATGATGCTTGAATGCAGCCCTGGCGAGTTACTCGCAGTGTAAACCCACCAACACTGCAGGGTAGACTCACCTCTTTACCATGGCAACACGTGTCTGGGTAACAATACATTCACAGAACATGATAATTAGACCTAATTAACTCCTGCCTGACGCACTCTTCCCTTTGTTAGAAATGAATCAGAACCATCACCATGTCCATAGGCACAACGCTGAGCACTGATTGGTCACCAGCTGCTGGGAAGGTTACATATACTTGATTGCTTTCATTTATATTGGAAGTGCGATGGGCAAACAAACCCCCGGACTGTGACCCCTGGGGGTATGCACCACGTCTCAGGTAATTATAACTTGTACTCTGTGTACATAGTCCCCGTTTCAGCCGTTTTGAACCTTTCCGGTCAAACAGGTCACCTGGTCAAAGACTATCAACTTTCATTTTTTATGGAATACTGCAGTGCCATTGACTTAACCAAGGAATGCCGTAATAAAACCCCCTGTTAAATAACCCATCACCGTATTTCACGGCCTGTGACGTCATCAAGACGGCAGTTTGTTTACATTTGAACAGGGTTGAAACAGGATGGAAATAAGCTTTTTTAGGCTCCCCCTATAATAATTTTGGTATATTCTATAGAAAGTCATAAAAGATAAACACAAAGGTACACTTATTTAAGTCTGTTGACTGGGTTATTTCACCTACGGTCTCGTGAAATACGGCCCAAAGTCAACTCGTGAAATAACCCAGCTAACAGACTGAAACTCGTGCACCTTTGTCTATGTATCGATCTGGTGAGACACAGCCCTATGCAGACTGAGGCATGGCCACAACTTGTACAGTGATAGATGTACCAGGTATCCCAGACAGGGGCTTCAGAAGCCATCCACGTCCCCCCCCCCCCCCCCCACCCTATCGTGTTGTAAACGGGGCGCACGGGGAGGCAGCCAACAACGCAGCCAAAAACAAGCAACAGGGAAAACAGGCGCCCGATAACAAACACTTCTAGTTGTATACCGAGGCAGTAAAAAGCAGCCCGGCCGCCCGGCCCCTGTTGTGCCCAGTGTCTGAGAGTGTTTATTGACAGCGGGGGTGTTTGACGCGACAACGTGCTGTCACAAGTCAGCTGTCATGGTTTACGTCGCTGGCAGCCTCCGCACCACGCCCGGATCACAAACACATGCACCACTCCGCACACGGGTCTCTAGCTGTTTAAGTAGACAGGGGGCGCCACTTAAGTAGACAGAGGGCGCCACTTAAGTAGACAGAGGGCGCCACTTAAGTAGACAGAGGGCGCCACTTAAGTAGACAGAGGGCGCCACTTAAGGAGCAGTCTGGGGAACTACACCCAGGCAAATATCAGCGTCAGCCTGACGCTTGCCTTGTTGCCTAAAGCACTCATATACCAAGGTCAAACACTGCTGGACTATAATAGATGGGTCAAGGACCATTCTAGTGAGTGCTAGGCTATGCTGGACCTTCATCGAAAGCCTCTACCCACCCAGAATTGTCTGGCTATGCTGGATCCTCATGCGAGATTCTTGCAATGCTGGACTCTGGTAAGAGTCTCTTTAGGCCTCTAGCATAAGGATCCAGCATAGCCAGGCTCTCAAGCAATTGTGGTTGAATGGAGGCTTTAGATGAAGATCCAGCATAGCCTGACCCTCACTAAAATGGCCCTTGACGCGTCTATTATAGTCCAGCAGTGCCTGACCCTTGTATGAGAGTGCTATTGGCGACATTGGTTGACGCTAATAATTGCCTGGGTGTAGTTCCCCTGTGGGGGCACCCTGTGGAGATGTTCAGAACCTTTAAAAGCTCATGAGTTTCTAAAGGTTGTCTTGACTTTCAAACTAGACTTCTTCGTCATGTTTGATTATCGTGGTCACTAACCCCACCTGGTGGACATTCTCAGAATCAACTATCCCTGGTGTGGGTTGGTTCAGGACTTTTTTTTAAAACCATTTTAGGTTGTTTCCCCAAGAGAGCCTTGAACCCTCAATGCTGGTAAGATTTAGAGGTAGGCACCCTACTGACTAAGCTAACCAGGAAAGTGTTGGTATGGTCTATTGATGAGATAGTCAATGGTCCATGACTAGTTTAGAATGTTCCATTTGGATGATATGTTGCATGTTCATTTTCCAAGTTATCATGGAAATACAATGGTAACCCACTCTGATATGTTGATACATTACAGTATGGATATGTCCCCAACTTATTACTATAAATAGGTCTGGTGAGGAGGCCATACACCATTCTCAAGGATTGATGTTCCACGGTTCTCAAGATTCAGACTTGTAAAGTCAGGAACAGACACTTGAAAGTACTCAGTGTACTACTTCACATACACATTTATAAGCAGGCATTAACCTCAGTGACACATGAATGATACACTGTCAGATGATTATGAGGACATAAATATATTTTATACTCTAACTATGTCTATGAGGGAGGCTACTAAGCACTACCTCCTACCTACGACTACCGGGGTAGGGACAGCGTCACTGCACTCTACATCCAACAACCAACTGATGATAAATTGTCGAAAGGAGAGTTACAAGTTAGACATTTTCATTTGTACTTTTTGGAGTTAGTTTTTGAGAATTTTTTCATTTTCAAAAAATTCTGAGGAAATTTGAGTTCATTTCAAAATTATGAAATATAATTGGTTGTGTGTAGAGTACATTGGTCTGTCCCCAGTCACCTCATGCACCGTCTGGTCACATGACCTACACACAGGTCACGTGACCAGGAGGTCAGAGGTCAAGGTGACTTACGTTTTTTCATATGTGGCGGCTTCATCTGAGCGTGGACGTGCACCCGGCGGGCTCCTGGGTGGTCTCTACGGGGGTCAACTTACCTAAAACAGAAGATAAATAATCATTGATAACACTTAGATATATAATAAGATGTAAAACATCAATTAATATGACTTAAATACAGTAAAAAGTAATAATAAGTAATAAAAAGACGTGTAGTAAACAGTGGTAATATATAAACTAGTACTCCTGGAGGGTCTCTATTTGGGTCAACTTACCTGAAAATATAATGAAATACATCCATTAGTATGACATAAAGACAGTAATAATATCAATTTATCTATGGTATAATAAAATATAAAACATGCATGCATAGTGCTCCCGGGGAGTCTTACCTGTAAAATACAACAATATAGGGTCATTAATATTACATAATGATAGTACAAAAACAAGTAGAATAGCATTTCAAATGATATATTAAACAAGCGCCCGGCAGGCTCCTGGGCAGTCTTTACGGGGATGAAAAAGATAAATAATCATTGATATGACATAAATACAGTAATAATATCAAATAATGTATGGCATAAAAGAATATTAACCTTCACAATGAAGGCTCTAGGGTGGTCTCTAAGGGGCTGAATTTACCCGCAGACAGAACCATATATATAGTTATTAATATTACATCAATACAGTAATAGGATGTAAACAGTGGTAATACAAAAAGTATAACATATTAATCAATGTATGGTATAATGACATATTAAACACGCATCCTGAGGACTTCATCCAACAACATAGTGCATAAGGCACTGGGCACTCAATCAAGACATGCACCTATATAAGATCCTATATTACAGTGCTGAAGACAAATTTCAAGACCCATATACCCGGTGCCTGTACAAGACAGGTTCGATATCGATGCGACGTTATGGTACATTCCCTACTTTAGATCAATGCATCAAGAAAGGTGGCTTTTTCAGGCTAGAGTCGTGTTTACGTTGGTTTTACAAGAACACTCACAACATTTTCTGTAATAGCTATGTTTGCAAACATCTCATATCACAGGATCTACAGGACCATTATCTGTAAAGTAATATATTAGAATGCAAAATTCTGAGATTATATTCATGTATTTGTCGGTAACTCTTCAGAAATGTTCAAAAACTTTATCAACGACTTTTCTCAGAAGTCCCCCTTTCCGGCTGCATTGGTCTATAGACCGGATGCTGCGTCCAGGTCCTAATATCAGGTCTTGTTACATCCGGGTCTGTAGCAGATTAGTGTGTGAGGCCCCTGTGTGTGGATGCACTGGGGATGTACCGAGTGTAATCAATAGGGGCCCTTGATGGGGGGGGGTCCCCATGTCGCATGTCGATTTTAAGAAATGGCCACATGTCATGTCGCTTAGTAATGCTCATGTCCCATGTCGATTTTAAGAACTGTTCATGTCCCTTGTCACTATCTTTTTAAGCCTCATGTCACATGTCACTAGGCCCCATGTCACATGTCGATTTTAAGAGATCCTTATGTTGTCATATCGAATTTTAGGGTCTAGAGCCATTCAATACTCCGAATCGTGCTGGGTCATAATGCCTCTGTTAAATCCCCACTGCCCCTATACATAGGGCTGTGTACCTGTTCCAACTTCATACTGACTGTCGCTGGAGGGGTACTGAGATCTGTGCCTATGAGGACCTCATAGTGACATGCTACTAACTATTATATCGCTATAATCACCCATGCCCTGGTCATGAATGTAGCCCTGCCATGCAATATGCCGTACTACATTTACGCATCATACCAATACTATGTAGAGTCGGCATGATGCACTAATGAAGCACAGGTAAGATTCTCACAAGAAGCTGCATTTGTGCATCATGAAATAGATGAACATAGATGAACCCTGGGGCATCATGGACCGTCCTTCATGCCTTTCTTCAGGCATCACGCCTTCCCTGAGGCATCATGCCTTCCCTGAGGCATCATGCCTTCCCTGAGGCATCATGCCTTCCCTGAGGCATCATGCCTTCCTTCAGGCATCATGCCTTCCCTGAGGCATCATGCCTTCCTTCAGGCATCATGCCTTCCCTGAGGCATCATGCCTTCCTTCAGGCATCATGCCTTCCCTGAGGCATCATGCCTTCCCTGAGGCATCATGCCTTCCCTGAGGCATCATGCCTTCCCTGAGGCATCATGCCTTCCTTCAGGCATCATGCCTTCCCTGAGGCATCATGCCTTCCTTCAGGCATAAAGCCTTCCTTCAGGCATCATGCCCTCCTTCAGGCATCATGCCCTCCTTCAGGCATCATGCCCTCCTTCAGGCATCATGCCCTCCTTCAGGCATCATGCCCTCCTTCAGGCATCATGCCCTCCTTCAGGCATCATGCCCTCCTTCAGGCATCATGCTTTCCTTCAGGCATCATGCTTTCCTTCAGGCATCATGCCTTCCTTCAGGCATCATGCCTTCCTTCAGGCATCATGCCTTCCTTCAGGCATCATGCCTTCCCTAAAGGTTTAAGACTTGTACTGTGAAGGGAAGACTTGAGAAACTCTTCTCTCATCTCAAGATGTCAACTTTGTTGTTTTCTTGTTGCCTTCAAAGTGACACAAATCCCCTTGAGTACATGAAGGGTTTCAGGGAGAGCTGATTAGATGCAGAAACAGCCACCCTAAACCCTGCAGGGACAGCATGCTGCTTTAAGGCATGACATTCAGTCATCCTCCTACGGCACCAAAGTAGCTGCATCGGCTGACCCGGTTCTAGGACCCCCTCAACATCTACCCCCCGGACATCTTATTATTATTGGCTGTGAAAGAGCATAGCATATTAAAGACTATGCGGCTGATAAAGGGTTAACATGGATGGTGGCAGTGGGGAGGTGGGGGGACGACACAAGGAGGTGCACCCCATCTAAGGCTCGCAGGGCTGGAGCCTAATTCATAGAGTTTTAGGATAATAGGATTGGGATTTTCAGACCATCTAGAGAAGTAGAATGACATCGTATTTCATAAAGATTGTCCTATTGAGGTATTATCAGTTCTTACAGAGGTGCACCAAACATAGTTATCCAGGTTTGATGACACTCAATGCACCAAAAACCAATCAACAGGGTGGCTAAGTCTCGTCACGTGATCACCAACTTCCTGGCCCTTCTGAGCTCCCCCTATTATTGCCACTGGTACACTGCCATCTTACTGATACACACACATCATATATATATGTTAAATACCGAGGCCAAATCTGGGATTTAGGGGGGTCCCATGTAGATTGAACCTATATACCAACTTTCAAAGTTTTGTCTAGTGAAGCCCCTGGGGACCCAAAATAGAATTTAATAGCCCCTACCATCAGCCTCACCCTCAGTCCTGGATCAGGCATTGGGAATGCTGCCTGGAGGCCAACATGTGGCCACTCACCACCAGTTTGCTGTCCGTAAGTCCAAAAAACTGAGGAAAGACGAGAGGATTGTTTCTATCGGGAATCAGCAGTCATATGACACCGTTGTAGACGCTACATGTCAGAGTGACGTCAGAGTATGACACATGAGTAAACTCCCCTTACACAGGGGCTTCCTGACCCCCGGGGTCACCTCTGTGACCTCTGACCTCCATGACCCCTGCATCAATCACTCCTGAGGCTTCAGACCCAGTCCCCTGTATACCTCAAACATCCACATTACAGACTCACTCAGCCTCACTAGACATTGTTATATTCACATGACTTTGTTTCTTACTGAGCCGTATTTCTCCAGGTTCAACAATTCGAATGCCTGCAGAAACAAAAAACACACATTTTGATTCTGGGTGCCTCTGCTCAATCCACTGATCGCACAGGCAATGTCGTACAATGCTGAGAAATTTGCCCCTAATGATTCGTACATGCAAGGTCCGCTTTCCCCTCCTAGACACAAGGCAATTTACATGGCACCTGAGGCCTTAAAGCTGGGCTGTCACGGAATAAGTTCAGGATTTTCCATACATAGACTAAAATAAGAGTTCCACCAGAGGGCAGCAGTGTTTGGACAGAGGACCATGAGCATTGTCCAGCTACAACATATTCACCCTATCTTGTGCCTGTAAGAGCTGAGCTCCCAGCCCTTAAAAACCCTCTTGTGAATCAAAACTGAACTATATCCAAAAGTGCTTTTGGCCTCACTTCAACCATGATGGTCAAGCTTTACGGCTTTGCATTAAAGTAGATGATTGGATCTGCCATGCACCTGGGGGGGAGGTGGAACTGGGTTAGAGCCAGTTAGAGCCCGGTCACCATTTTGCACATCCAGTGTGTGAGAATTATGAACTGTCTGTTCTCAGCACGTGTTGTGGTGCGTGTTTGTCCTCTGCGTGGGCTGACCAATCAGGGCCCAAGGTCACTCATTTCAAATGATACCAGACCATTTTATAACAAGTTCAAATAACCTGTTTATTAATTGATTCAGTTCCATTGTAGTTTGGACCAGCAGAAATTAAAGATCAATTTAACCCCCAATGCACCACATGGCGTTTTAACCCTTTAAGGATGGCATCATGCCTTAATGTATCATGCCCTTGGTCGTCATGATGCTTGAATGCAGCCCTGGCAAATAACTCACCAGTGCTGTATTCACGCATCATGCTGACCCTATGGGATTGAGACACCCTTGAAGGGTCGGCATGGTGCACCGATGCAGACCTGGCGAGTTATTCGCCACGGCTGCGTTGGACAAATGTCATCCTTTAGCAACATCCGTCCTCAAAGGGTTAATGGACACTATCCTTCTGTCAGCATGGTGATGCATTAGGGCCTTTTGTCTTCATGATAGATCAATGCAACGCCAATTAGCTCATTCATACCAAGGGGTCATCATGATGCACGGATGCAGTACCAGTGAGTTACTCGGCAAGACATGTGAGTGCATCATGACGACTGATGGACGTGAACATTTTAGCATCATGCCTTCCTCAAATGTTTCGGGTTATATCATATTTTAATCAGCTTAAAGCCTTGTTGTAATGAGGTGTTAGGTAAGTCACGTGTCCAGGTACGGGCCTCCACCAGGGTTACCATGGCTACACATGTAACCATGGTAACCGAGGTAGCCCGCCCTCATCTACACACATGCAAGCAGGTAAACCGGCCACAGTCCGTCCAGTGTGTCAGTATATGTTTCAACACTTTTAATGTGACTGTTAACATTTTTTTCGGTATTAAACACCGTTACATGTATATGCAAGGCTGTGGAATGTAGATACACACACAGAAATGTGAGCCTCACTGCTGCCAAAACCACCTAATTCTGATAGTCAGATACTGCCCAACTTTGAGAATGAGGTGGTTTTGGAGACAGTGACGCTCTCATTTCTGTGTGTGTAGAAAAGACTAGGTTGTGATGATTCATCGTTTTATAGCAATGTACATCTTACAGTCAGCCCCTTGTTTGCATATACTGATGACATGTCAACCTATCTTGCGCTAAATTCAAAGAAACAGATCTCTGTGGGAAATAAATCTGTTTTCCTCTAATACAGGCTATGGATTGATTACCAGAGTTCTCCAGTGTATGTTTTTATCAAAACCTATAACCAAAAGTTTCCCTTGAAGTAGAAAACACTTGGAGCTAAATCCTTGTGCTGTGTATATTTAGACATATTATAAATAGTATTTATATATCATGAGAGGTAAAGCATGAGCCGATGCTCTGAGATTCACATGGAAAAAACTGTAGCTGTGGGTGTGGTAGCTTGCATAACAGCTTCAATACGAACACGGCACCTACAGAGCACCCCAACCACTCTGTACAATGCATTCTGCAGTATATGGCGCCATTTCAGTAAAAGCCATATAAGGCTACATGCGGCTAAGGTATGACCATCTATGTACACTCTAAAACCAATGTGTTACGGGAACATGCATCGGGAGTTAAACACACAAATTTGCAACACACTTTGAGATCAACACACATTTAGCAAAAGTATGTAGTGTGTTACACCAAAATGTGTGTTAAAAGTGGCTGTAGAAAAGCGTGTTGATAAGTGTGTAAGCGTAACACACTTTTCTTAGAGTGTAACTGAGTTAGAGTCTACCCCAAGTCTGTGTTGTGAGAGTGACGCCTCTGCTACAGGTTCTAACCCCTCGGAGATTTAGTTTAGATAATGCGCTCTGTTGATCTGATACCTAAAGCACCGTCATGTACTGCCAATACATCCCATGTTGTACCGAGTGTATTTCACAGTGAATCACCGCTTTTAAATAAACCTCCCCCATATCTCACAGCCCATCGGCTCATCGGATTATCTTGATTATTTCTCAGTTGATATAGCTCACAATGACATGAAACTGATACAAAAGCTCAGTCCACTTATTCTACTGAAGGTTATCTCACTACAATACTTCAACTAGCCTGATGAGTATGAAACTAAAATGAACCTTTGTCTATTATATACCACCACCATGACAAAGCAGTATTCAGTGGGCGATATAAGGGGACTTCTGGAGCATGTGGTGGATTATAAAGGGCATTAATTATGTATGTATGTCCCAGTCCCCGCCACACTAGTAGTACACAGATAATCTAAATGCCCCGGCCCTTAGTCTGTAGAGGCTACCCCAGGTTAGTCATAAGGATATAGGTCAGGCATGACCATGTGCTGTTCAAATATTCAGTAGAAAAAACAGAGAATCACTGGCATCAATGGGAGCCGGGAAACCCACGTTTTTTTAAGCGAATTCCGTTTTTGGAAGTCACCGTAATTTTATGGAATTTCACTGTAAAATGTTTCCCTAGAAAACACAGAGAATCACTGGCAGCAATGGGAAACCCACGTTTCTTGGGGGGAATTCCGTTTTTCAGAGGTCACCGTAATTTTTACAGAATTCCACTGTTATATCATGAAGTGGCCAAGAATAATTTATTGCCCATTATCATGAATTCAAAGCTGCATGAGCCCCTGAGAGACACACATATTGCCCCACATCACTTTATAATCACAATTCTTGAGAGGGCTTTACTATAGGATTGCTATACAACTTTATATATATTTCTCATTACCACAATATGGGTATCCATGACATTACAAATACTCCTCTGTGTCCCACACAACTGAATGTTAATTGTGAATATTTCATCAATCTCAAATTACATCTGTATATTTATTATATTAATGAATAAAGATATTGAGAAATACTAGCATATTGGCACATTTATATAACTTTAGCATCTGGAGCCTGCAGAAAAATGTCCTTAAGTGCTAGGCTGCCACCTAGTAGGAAAAGACAGAACCACCCAGAAACAGAGTTTCACTGTAAAATAAATAACAGAGTTTCACTGCAATCATTTATGGAAGTTCACTGTAAAAGTGATACAATTTAAATTGATTCACCGTAAACCAGATTACGGCGATGCACTGTCAAATTTAACTGAGATTCTCCGTAAATTTGAGGGATTTCTTTTTTACAGTGTACACTGGGGCCCTGTACCCCTCCTTTTCTCAGTGTCCTGGTGACAGAAGGTGTTGCCGCCGTCCGTATTGACTAATTTGTTAACTAGAACTGACAAAGTCCTGGAGCATGAGGGTTGTCAGTGCAGCAGCCTGTGGCTATTAATACCGGGCCCTAACGGGACAGCTACCAGCAGATACATGCCGCCGATAAATGATGACAATCAATAAATCAATAACCTCATAATGAGACGCTCCACCCTCTAATATGGAGCCTGTCAGGGTCTGATACATGCCATAACAATAGCCCTAGACCCCTAAATTCGACATGGCGACATGGCCATTTCTTAAATTCGACATGCGACATGAGGCCTAGTGACATGCGACATGAGGCTTAAAATCATAGTGACATGGGACATGGACAGTTCTTAAAATCGACATGGGACATGAGCATTTTTTAGCGACATAGACATGCGACATGGCCATTTCTTAAAACCGACATGCGACATGGGGACCCCCCCCATCAAGGGCCCCATAACACGGGGGGGGGGGGGGCGTCTGTCTGTCTGTCTGTCTGTCTACCTGTCTGTCGGTCTGCCCCGGCCTGCCTCAATCTACCCCAGTACGCCACATAATAACGTCAAAATGAGATGGTACATCCCCTTATATGAAGTCTAGATCTGCCGCGGTCTACTACACAACATGGCACAGGGAGGGGACCGTCTGTCTGTCTGTCTGTTTGCTGCAGTCTGCCATGGCCTACTACACAACATGACACAGGGATGGACCGTCTGTCTGTTTGCTGCAGTCTGCCATGGCCTACTACACAACATGACACAGGGATGGACCGTCTGTCTGTCTGTTTGCTGCAGTCTGCCACGGTCTACTACACAACATGACACAGGGAGGGGACCGTCTGTCTGTCTGTTTGCTGCAGTCTGCCGCGGTCTACTACACAACATGACACAGGGATGGGACCGTCTGTCTGTCTGTTTGCTGCAGTCTGCCACGGTCTACTACACAACATGACACAGGGAGGGGACCGTCTGTCTGTCTGTTTGCTGCAGTCTGCCACGGTCTACTACACAACATGACACAGGGACGGGACCGTCTGTCTGTCTGTTTGCTGCAGTCTGCCACGGTCTACTACACAACATGACACAGGGATGGGACCGTCTGTCTGTCTGTTTGCTGCAGTCTGCCACGGTCTACTACACAACATGACACAGGGGTGGGACCGTCTGTCTGTTTGCTGCAGTCTGCCACGGTCTACTACACAACATGACACAGGGATGGGACCGTCTGTCTGTCTGTTTGCTGCAGTCTGCCACGGTCTACTACACAACATGACACAGGGAGGGGACCGTCTGTCGGTCTGTCTGTCTGTCTGTCACGGTCTACTACACAACATGACACAGGGGTGGGACCGTCTGTCTGTCTGTTTGCTGCAGTCTACCACGGTCTACTACACAACATGGCACAGGGATGGACCGTCTGTCTGTCTGTTTGCTGCAGTCTACCACGGTCTACTACACAACATGGCACAGGGATGGACCGTCTGTCTGTCTGTTTGCTGCAGTCTGCCACGGTCTACTACACAACATGGCACAGGGATGGACCGTCTGTCTGTCTGTTTGCTGCAGTCTGCCACGGCCAGTTTCACACACCATAATACAGGATGAGACGGTGCATCCTAGTCCAGGGGGGGGGGCACTCAATTTTTTTTGACATGGGTGTGCGGCTGGCCTTTTGACAACCCTTAATCTTGGGGAGGGGGATTTTGGGCAGAAGTGACCCTTGGTGAGGGGACTTTGGTCAAAAGTGACCCTTGCTGAGGGGGATTTTAGACAAAAGTGCCTAGGTTTTAGCAATTTTACCCGGGGAGTCGCCCTTGGTGTAAGAATTTTGGTCAAAAGTGATCCTCGTTGCGAAGAATTTTGGCAAAATGTGACCCTATTTGGGGAGATTTCGTTGAAATCTCCGAAAAGTAACCCTTGGTGAGGGGGGTTTTGGTGAAAATTGACCCTTGGTGAGGGGGATTTTGGTGAAAAAGTACCCTTTCCAGCCGCACACCTGTGTATTCAAAATATACCAAGTGCCCCCCCCCCGGATCCTAGTCTATCGTCTGCCACAGAGATAGATATCAGGGGGAGGGGGAGAAACATGCAGAGGGACAGACATACAGACATAAACAGAGACAAACACATTTGTAGAAAGAGGGATAATAGATATAGCGTGTAGAGAGAGTAATTGAGAAACAGACAAAGACAGAGACGCACATTATAGACAACAGTGGGTAATATAGGAGGCAGATGCACATTCAGATGGGTCTAGGTCTCGGACCACCAAAACATTTCGCACTATAATCTAATATACAATAATATGCTTTTTAAGTGGCCAAAAGTCATTCAATCTCATCAAAATAATCCCAATAATTTAGAACCATGTTAGTTTTCCATTCTGAGACCACAAAATGCCCACTTTTACCAATTTTTTTTCTGTTGACCTGTGAAGCCACTCACCTGAGAATCCATCTTGGATTTTGCTGCAGAACTGACAATATTCACAATATGTTCACTTTTTTTTTAGCTCACCCTGGCATTGGCTAGTGCTTAGTTATTTCTATTTTCCATCTCAGAACAAGTCAGAGATTTTATAAATGCATAATATCAAAGCTTACCATAATTCCCATTGACTAATATAATCCAATCAGAGGCCACAATGTCTGAAATCCCTAGATTTACTGTATGATCGTTTTCACCATAGTCTCGTTTTGGTGGTCCGAGATCTGTAGGAAGGGGTTGGTGGAGTTTACTAAACGCCCTACCTGTCCCATGTAACAGGTCCCCCACCTGTCCCGTGTGTGTGTGTGTGTGTGTGTGTGTGTGTGTGGCGGCATGTAGTGTGTGAGTGATGCACCCACACACACACACACACACACACACGGGGTGGTATGTGACCAGGTGGTGGCATCATGACACCAACCACACCGCTGTATTGTCTGTATAACACTAATGTGCATCATGGTGTTGTCAACATTGTATGGACCGCAGACTAATTTACCGTGCTATGTCGTTATGCCGTCTGTCTCATATACTAGTCTATGTGAGTCTACTTGCAAGGGCTGCATCATGCCGACCCCTGAGGAGTGGATGAAGCCCGTGAATAAGGCTTCTATAATGCATTCGTGCATCAAGACGATAAAGGGTATGATGCACTTGTGCATCAGGCGTGATGCACTTGTGCATCATGCGGCCATTAAAGGGTTAATAGCAGCATGCTTAAACAGACCCACCACCTGCAGCCGTCAAACACCCCCCCCCCCCCCACACCGGCACTGATAGGAAATTCGCCCATACTACATTGATCTTGAGTCAAGGGCCTAACCCAGTGCATTGCTCTGAGTCAAGATGGCGGCCTCCACAGGCTAATGTGGGCTAATCTCAAAGCAGTATAGTTGCTGCATATAATACGCTGCAGATAGGATGCATTGTGGTTATGTCCCTCGCAATTCTAAAGTGGTATTGTACATGTATACATATATACACACATATATACACACATATATATATATATATATATATATATATATATATATACATATATTTATATATATATATATATATATACATATATATATATATATATATATATATATATATGAATATATATATATATATATATATATTTACATATATTTATATATATATATATATATATATATATATATATAGATATATATATATATACATATATTTATATATATATATATATATATATATATATATATATATATATATAGATATATAGATATACATACACACACACATAGTAGTTAAACCAAGGTTAGAGCCCTTTACTCATGATGCAAGAATACAGCACTAGTGAGCCCCTCACTTTGAGGTGCATTCTTATACCATGCCAACAAAGCTCTACAAAGCCCTTACAGGGATAAACCCCCAGAATGCACCATAAACGTGCTGCCAAAACACCAGCGTCATAAACATGATGTCATGGTTTAACGGTCGCGTCTCGGGTTACGGTCTATAAAACATGGCGTTATGTCACGGCATGTTGACTGACTGTACAGCTTCACCATGAGCCATAACTATTATTCTACCTACAACAACAAAGCATACGGAGGTTGTATATGTAAAGCACTGAACGTCATATGCCTGTTAGTGGGGCGTATGACAGTGGTACGCCATGCTGGTGTGAGCGGGGCGTACCACAGCCATCCTGTCCATAGCCCTCCTCAAAATCAGCTCTAAAATCGTTATTTATGGGTAGATTTCATGATTTAAAAAGGAAAATGATTGTAAATGTTTGCTGTTGTCGTTGTAGGTAGAATGAATCAAAAACATCACTTGTTTGCATATGGGACATTGGATACCACGGAACCACTCGTGACTTATGAAGCCACTTGTGGATCCGTGGTGTCCAATGTCCCATATGCAAATCGCGTGGCGTTTTACGTTAGTACACCATGATGCATCCTGTACACACTCCTACACTGGTTAAGGGGGACTTGCAATAAGTCTTTATACATAGCACTTTAAAATATGAACCCCGGTGAGTGGCTTGCAATTGTGCACTTACAATGTCTAGTCCAATCCAGTTTGCTTTAAGAACTGGAAAGACTGAGTACTTCAGGGAATATGGTTTAGTGCCAGCTTTTATTTTCCACCCTGACTCCAATAGAGAAGTATTCTAGTACAGACGCTGCAGGTGATGCAGGTTAGGTACTGAAGTACTCAGCTGTGGCCCCTGGTCTAGACATCCCCGAGACATCCCCTACTTACTACAGCAGGAGCCTCTCGTCATCACGCTAAGCTGACAATGCACTCCGACACACCCAGAGTCAGAACCTGCCGTAATGTTAATGACATGTCCCTGGTTACTGGACGGGTCGTGTCCCTGGTTACCGGGCAGGTTGTGTCCCTGGTTACCGGGCCAGTTGTGTTCCTAGTTACCAGGCCGGTTGTGTCCCTGGTTACCGGGCCAGTTATGTCCCTGGTTGCCGGGCCAGTTGTGTCCCTGGTTATCAGCCCGGTTGTGTCCTTGGTTACTAGGCCAGTTGTGTCCCTGGTTACCGCGCCGGTGTGTCCCTGGTTACCGGTTCGGTTGTGTCCCTGGTTACCGGGCCAGTTGTCTCTCTGGTTACTGAGCCAATTGTGTCCCTGGTCACTAGGCCAGTCACATCCCTAGTTACAAGATGTGACATCCCTGGTTACCACGCTTCATAACTTTCTGGTTACCAAGCCGGCAAGATCTCTGGTTACCATAGCAATGTCCTTGGTTAACAGGCAGGTTATGTCCCTTGTTTAATAGGCCGGCTACATTTGTGGTTACCAGGCTGGCTACATCCCTGGTTATGCTTGCTGAACTCCTGGTTAGCAGCTACAACGTTTCTGACTATGTATACATGCTGCCCACACTGGTATGTGAAACATCCCACATCATGGTGCAGTAAAAGTTTGGTGAGTGGTTTTAGTGCCTGGTTTTAGGCGCCTGGTTCGAGGCTACAGTATTCATGTTGGTTCGAGGCTAGCGGTTTATCTGAAAGGTGGCCTTTGATCGGCTGCAGAGATTGCGTCGGTATTCACGTGAATAGTGGACCGTGCAGCGGGTACCAGCACAATAGAATACAGTACATGGTACAGGCACGGCAGGGGGACGGGCAAGGGCTAAATACATACGGCATGCTATGGCATAAAACTTTTAAACACCATGTCGGGAGTTTCACATGTTTTATTCCATCAAATACAGAATGTATTTAACATATGGCATTACATACATATGTTGTTGTACTGAACCCCATCCAACATGGTCATCTGTATATTCAACATTCAAAATTTTAACCGCCCAGTAAAACTGACAAATGTGTCCATATATATGTTGCTAGAGGAAGTTTCACATCTCTCCACTATAGGAAATAATACTAAACAGTTAAAGCTACACAGTATAATGCCCAAGTAAAATGGATTCTGGGTTGTCTCATGATTACTTAATAGACTAGAGAAGATTGCAAGGTTTGACCTTTGTCCCTGTGACCTTTACAACCCGAACCACTCACTACCAGCTCCGGGGCACTCCCAACCATACAGCATGCAGCTCAGATAAAATCTGTAAAAAGGCAGAACCCCTTCAGGTACAGCATGATGCCTGGAGGCTTTAGGTTAATTAGTGCATCATGGCAGCCCGTATTAAGTGTATCAACCCCATAGAGTAGGCATAAATGGTACTCACCGGTGCTGCATTCATGCTACATGGCTACAAAGTGGCACAGTGTGTTGGATTGCTAAATCTTAACAAATCAAAACCCAAGCTGTATTCCTTCTATAGTCATCTGCAAAGTAACACAGAACAACCCCTCATAAATACACAACCTTCTCCTAAAGCCACCGGAACTAGACCCGCCACCCAACTCCCCATATAGCGATAATTCTGGTGGCGCCATGTGCGCGGCTATGTTAGTTCTGTCCTCGGAACATCACCTAAGTTTTAGCTTGGTGCCAGACTCACACACACACCATGACATGCCAGCAACAAGCTGCATCCCGTGGACAGAACCAAGATCTCACGAGAGCTGCTAGTAGCAGCCTACAAGTTCCCACCCGTTTTATCCTTATACACTGGACCCCACTCCCACTTACAGGGGGGGGGGTTAGGGGGAGCTACTCCCTCCCCGACCGGTCGCGTGACCCACTAATTACTTGACATGGGCTGTTCGTGATTCAGGTTATAATTGTAATGGCCGCCCGGCCGTCATAACGGGAGCGGCCATACTGCTTCCTGTTCACACGCACACCCCGCCTGCTACATCCTGCCCTGTAAGGTACGCACGCTGCTTTAATGTATCACTCCCCACAGCCGGCATGATGCATGCATGCACACAGCCGGCATGATGCATGCATGCACACCTGGTATCACTCCCCACAGCCGGCATGATGCATGCATGCACACAGCCGGCATGATGCATGCATGCACACCTGGTATCACTCCCACAGCCGGCATGATGCATGCATGCACACCTGGTATCACTCCCACAGCCAGCATGATGCATGCATGCACACAGCCGGCATGATGCATGCATGCACACCTGGTATCACTCCCTACAGCCGGCATGATGCATGCATGCACACCTGGTATCACTCCCCACAGCCGGCATGATGCATGCATGCACACCTGGTATCACTCCCTACAGCCGGCATGATGCATGCATGCACACAGCCGGCATGATGCATGCATGCACACAGCCGGCATGATGCATGCATGCACACAGCCGGCATGATGCATGCATGCACACCTGGTATCACTCCCTACAGCCGGCATGATGCATGCATGCACACAGCCGGCATGATGCATGCATGCACACCTGGTATCACTCCCCACAGCCGGCATGATGCATGCATGCACACAGCGGGCATGATGCATGCATGCACACAGCCGGCATGATGCATGCATGCACACCTGGTATCACCCCTACAGCCGGCATGATGCATGCATATACACCTGGTATCACTCCCCACAGCCGGCATGATGCATACATGCACACCTGGTATCACCCCTACAGCCGGCATGATGCATGCATGCACACCTGGTATCACTCCCCACAGCCGGCATGATGCATGCATATACACCTGGTATCACTCCTCACAGCTGGCATGATGCATACATGCACACCTGGTATCACCCCTACAGCCGGCATGATGCATGCATGCACACCTGGTATCACTCCCCACAGCCGGCATGATGCATGCATGCACACCTGGTATCACCCCTACAGCCGGCATGATGCATGCATGCACACCTGGTATCACCCCTACAGCCGGCATGATGCATACATGCACACCTGGTATCACCCCTACAGCCGGCATGATGCATGCATGCACACCTGGTATCACTCCCCACAGCCGGCATGATGCATGCATGCACACCTGGTATCACTCCCCACAGCCGGCATGATGCATGCATGCACACCTGGTATCACCCCTACAGCCGGCATGATGCATGCATGCACACACAGCCGGCATGATGCATGCATGCACACCTGGTATCACTCCCACAGCCGGCATGATGCATGCATGCACACCTGGTATCACTCCCCACAGGCGGCACACTAGCAAGTTATTCTCTAGGCACTTCATGCATCATAATGACACACTGCATTTAAGTACTCTGCGGCTCTTAATGGGTTATCTGACATGAACGGGGATTGGAGAACTCAAATAGAGGGGAAGGGAGAGAAGGAATGCGGAGAGGAGGGAGTGGGGGAGTGCGGATTCTGGAGGAACAGGTCCGAGGCAGCAGGAAGGGGAGGCTGAAGTATCATTTATTCGAAATACAAAATTTACTATGTTTAAGTACTGGAACGACCATATTCAATGCCTCCCCCCCCCCATTGAATACAATGTGGTTGCATTCAATGGATTTAGAAAAAGTAGTTTTTCCTTAAATGGCTTCAAATGAAAAAATAAACACAAATGCCAACTACATTGATACCGTCTCTGCTGTATTTCACTCATGGGGGCTGGGGCACATTCCACTCAGCCTGCAGCTTCACCCACACTGCATGTAGCTGGAAGTGTGCCTTCTGGTATGTATACAGTAGAATATATTGTAGGTGTACAGTTTACACTGAAAATATTGAATCTCAAATGTTAGTCAAAAGTTAGTAGGTTGTACTAACTTTTTACTAACTTTTGTACAAACATTAGCGAAAATTACGTGCCCAAAGTTCCTATCCTATCTTAGCGTTTTGCTGCTAACCCTTAGCTAAAAGTTAGCATTGCCCAGGTCACCTGAACTTATGAGGCTACCATAAAATCTGGTGAACACCCACATCTCACATATAACCCACACCCCGACTTTGAGAGAATCCTATAACCTCTACCTAGGGCTTGAAAATTGTGATTTTAGTACTGTGCTATACCTTCAAAAACCCTTGTATTACCTGCCCATAGACCTGAGAATATTGTATAACCTGCACTAGAGGTTTGGTTCTAGTATATCCCACAAGTTACATGCAGGAATTTGCGGTAGTCATTCATTAGTGATTAGTACATCTATAACCAGTCAGTGGCATGGCCCTGGTTAATATGCAACAACCACATCATGAATTACCTGTGCAATGGTAACTCCATCCATTGAAGCCAGTTTGTCTACATAACAATTATTGTCCTGTAGAATTGGCCATATAAAGACTTGAGTCTGTCTTTGATATATGCATTTTTCAAAAACACAAAAAATGTGTCCCATTCAGAAAACCTCTTTGGAATAGGTTGATCAGGTGTGTTTTTTTAATCTGGCTAAGTAGATACATGCATACATTATGTTACACCCCATACCATATTCAAAATTAGAAAAGGTTACCTTTAAGCATGATAACAATTTCAATTACAATCTTATCATGTAGATAAATATCTCATGATTTGCTTGTGCTGTCACCTGGTGTGGAGTTCCTGTGGGTAGCTGGTTAGTAAAAAGTTAGTCATAGTTTAGCAAAATCTTAGTTCGATTTAATAATGCTGATAAGTTAGTGGTTTTGACTAAGATATATTAGCATTGACTAACCCCCAGAATTTTCAGTGTAGGGTGTCTAGAGTAGCGCTACAGTAGATACTGTAAAACTGCAGCAGAGACTAATATGCATTTAGAGTTACTATTGGTCGATATGTTGTACAGCCCTGAGCTCATCGCCCTGCTTCAACATCATTGGTTCCCCCCCCCCCCCCCCGTTACCTCTGCTGTATTATCATGAGCTGTTTCCCAGTTCCCTGTCAGCCCCTTACCTAGTCATTGTTCACTAGCAGCCTCCGAGCATTTTGACAACACCTCCAGCTGCCAAGCATTTGGGCAGCTGCTGGGACCAGTTCAGCGGCTGGGCGGCAGTTCAGCAGCAGCTATGGACCATGCACCTGTAGAGTAGTTAGGGTGTACAGTTCAGCAGCAGCTCAGCGATTAGAAGCTCATTTAGTGGCAGCAGACGCCGTGAGGGGGCAGCAGGGTCAGCCAGACGCCGACCTCTGACCCCGCCGTGTGGGACGTGCAGTGCCACCTGTGGCAGCCTCTGGTACTAACCAGCTTGTTGGGGCTGGTGGGGATGTTTTAAGGACAAAGATTGCTTCTTATACACAAGTGTATATAGCTATCAACCCCAGCTACAGTACCACATTTACACTCTATTAAACAATGACCAGAATTAACAGAGTATGGTAAACACTGATATAGGGGTTTATCAATTCTGTATAGCCGGCTCTAACATAAGTTAAAATTGACCAGAATATGGCAGATTGAGACCCCAGAGCCAACAGTATTAATACATAGATAAATGCCAACGCCCATTGATACCCTCTCTGTTGTATTTCACGAGTGGGGGCTGGGGCAGTATCTCAAGAAGCCGCAGCATCAGTGGGATGCGTCCCAGCCCCCATGAGTGAAATACATCAGAGCGGTATCAATGTAGTTGTCATTTGTGTGTTTTTTTTTAAGCCATTTAATGAATAAAAACCAACTTTTTCTTAACCCATTGAATACGGCCATGTTGTATTCAATGGGGGCATTGAATATGGCCCATCAGTGCTAAAGCATAGGACATCTTGTATTTCCAAAAAATAGATAGGGTTATATTGAGGTTGATATGAGAATTGGTATTTGCTGCTCTGTGTGGCGCTCAGTGCGTCTGACTACGTATCTGAGATCAGCTTGTTCTGTCCGCTGTCAGTGTCCGAATGTTCCCATAATTCCTCCACTATTATCCTCGGCTCCCGCCCACGCTCGTCAGACACAGGTCACCCGGGGTCAAGGCCGTCATCTGTAGGGGTCAAACGATCAAAGCGAGGCTCAGCGAGACTAGATGAGAAGGATGTCTCAGGCAGCCATGGGGTGGGGGGTGGGGGGTGGGGGGGGGGGACTGTCGCTCATTTCCCAATTAACTCTCTGCCTATTTGCCTACTACCATCTGTATGTAGCACTAGTCCTGCCTTATTCTCTCCCCCCCATCTCTCTCTCCCTCTTTCACTCCTTCACTCCATCCCTCCTTCCTTCATTTTTTTCTTCCTTCCTTTCCTCCCTCCCTCCCTCCCTCCCTCCCTCCCTCCCTCCCTCCCTCCCTCCCTCCCTCCCTCTCTCCCTCCCTCCCTCCCTCCCTCCCTCCATCCCCCCTCCCTCCCTCCCTCCCTCCCTCCCGCCCTCCCTCCCTCCCTCCCTCCCTCCCGCCCTCCCTCCCTCCCTCCCTCCCTCCCTCCTCTCGCCCTCCCTCCCTCCCTCCTTCCATCCCTCCCTCCCTCCCTCCCTCCATCCCCCCTCCCTCCCTCCCTCCCTCCCTCCCTCCCTATTTAGCCTCTTCCTCCCTATCTGTGGAGTGTTGGGTGGATTGACGTATATCAGAAATATATGAAAATCCGTCTTGCCCTTCCTGTCCATTGATATATTCCGTCTATCCATCCCCCCTTTCCTAACCCGTCTGTATCTCTTTGTCTGTCCGCCCCTTTTCCTTATCTGTCTATATCTGTCTATATCTCTCTTTCTGCCTGTCTCGCGCCCTATTCATCTCTATCTCCCTGTCTGTGCCTCCCGCGCTGCCCGATACATCTTTATTGATCGTACCCAGCCACCACCAATAACCTAATAGTGCGGCACCAGGCCCCGACCGGGCACCAGCATGGCCTGTTACCGGGCACGAGCATGGACCGTGTCACCGGTCACCACGCTGGTGGCCAGTGTGCCAAAATAATTAAAGGTGTATTTCAGGTTACACGTTCTGAAATTATTTTCTTTACTTTGGCCTGAAGAGTATCCAGAGATTGACCTTCAGCGTTGACTCCCTAACAACAGCCTCGACTGTCTGTCTGACAGAAAACATACAATACATCATAATGGCTGCTCTTGGGGCCCTCAGCTGACCCACGCCACAACACAATAACATGCTGACCAACGCCACAACACAATAACACTATGGCAGCACAGAGTGTGAGGCAGCGGGTGGGGTTTGCAATCGGCTTAGCAACTTTCTTTTCAAAATAGTTCTGTATCTACAAGGCAACAATTTTGGCATAAATAAGGAACACTCAGAGAGGGGTATGGTGAGACTAGAATAGGGCTAAAGCCCCGCTCGCACTGTGACTGGCATGGTAGCGGGAGTTTAGCCTGCTTTAAAGTGCATACGTGGAGAATATTTTTGAACCAAAAATTCCCTCATTTTAATGCGGAATTCTTGGGTTATAACTGGTACCCATTGTGACAGCTATTATCAGGGCTCATCTTGCCGGTACCAGATTAAGTTAGGTTTGACCTTAAAGAGGAGGTTGGTGGCGGCCATCACAAATTAGCGGGTCACCTGGGTGGTCTGGTATCTGTCTGACAATATACCTGGTTACCTGCCCAACAGACCCGGCAACCAGCCCGGCAACCAGCCCGGCAACCAGCCCAGCAACCAGCCCAGCAGCCATTATTGTTTTATATTGCCAACAACTCACCCCCGAAATTAAGGTCTGTGAATATAAACTGTGCTGCCATGTTGAACAGAGGTCACACAGCTGGAATAGAGGTCAGTTAGAGGTCAGTTAGAGGTCAGTTAGAGGTCAGTTAGAGGTCAGTTAGAGGTCAGTTAGAGGTCAGTTAGAGGTCAGTTAGAGGTCAGTTAGAGGTCAGTTAGAGGTCAGTTAGAGGTCAGTTAGAGGTCAGTTAGAGGTCAGTTAGAGGTCAGTTAGAGGTCAGTTAGAGGTCAGTTAGAGGTCAGTTAGAGGTCAGTTAGAGGTCAGTTAGAGGTCAGTTAGAGGTCAGTGCTGGACGGTGCACGTGTACTGATAACCATTGTGATGGACACCAAGGGCAACCTTTGTGGTAGGGTGTGGCTCTCTATATAGAAGGCCCTGGAGAAAGCTGCCCCCCGTGCTACCTTGCAGAGTATAAATACAGATTCACTACCATTAGTGAATGCTCCTCAGCCTCTGTCTGTGCATCCTTATATAATAAGCTGAAGCTGAGTTGCACTATTGAGATTTTAATTTGCCAAATAGGCATTTAGCAATTTTGGTGACACCAATATTTATTATTTTCACCGAAATGGGAAATATGGATAAAGGGGACCTAGATAAAGTATAAGCATTGCATAACACAGTATAGCTCTCTGAGTCTGAGTGTCCAATTGGTTTATACATGGGTATAAATTGGTTCCCAAGAGGTTCAATTAGCATATTGGGTGTCAAATTAGGTCACCTCCTGTTACCAGATAGAGTTGTTATTAAGTTAGTTTTGGTGTCAATTGGATTATAAGATTGGATTATAAGATTATAAGATTGGATTATAAGATTTTCCCTTAACGCTCTAAGGATGGCATGATCCCTTAACGATCCAGTTGTAGCCATCAGATGCAGCAAAGCATTCTCAGTGGTAACTCACCAGCATTGTATGACTATGCTTGCATCATGCCCACCTTAGGAGTGTATCATCCCTGCAGGGGCAGCATCATGCATCATGTTACTAGCACACTGCATCATGAGGGACAAGGGCAAAGAATGTTAGGGCATCATGCTGCCCTAAAAAGGTTAAAGATATCCCTGGGGTGTACTTCAATCATTTCAATGCATTTTCCCTGAGCTCTGTCAGTAGCAGCTGAAGTCATAGAAGATGCTCATGTATGGAGTTTTACTGTTGATTGGTGGCATTGGTTCAATCAGCGCAACAGGCATGTTACATAGTCAAGTTAGTTTATGTGTTTTTTTCGAGTAACTTGTTGTAACTATGCTGCACTGGTATTTGTACCCGGTCGGTGTATGGTGAGACAGTGTAGGGTTTATATGTGGGCTGTGTAACTCCCCGTAACCTCACACCGGTTCGGTATTGGTCTGATTGGCTGACACCACTGGATATAGTGGGTTTGCATGTTGGTCATGTTTAGTGGTGTAACTTGGTCTGCACACATACCAATAAGGTGTGTTTACCTGAAGTATGCTGCTCTGTGTGTAGCTATACTAAGTACTAAGGCTGAGTACTAAGTATGGTGATCAGAAAAAGAGGTTTGTTTCAGGTAACACAGCAATAAAATGTAGGGTCGGTAGGTCGAATTTTTTTTTAAAACTTCTTTTTTTTAACATGAAAGTACTAGCCAGCCTCTACAAAGACCGTACTTTGACCAAAAAAGGATAAAAATACCAACATTTCTTCAAAATTGCATAAAAATGCAGGGTCGGCCTTGTTTTAATAGGATCGGTCGGGTGACCTGAAACAAACCTTTCCTTTTTGGGTCATTATTCATTGGCCGCTGAGTCTGACTAAGGCTGTGTTGGTTAGGCTAACACAGGCTGCCTAAACTTCAAAACTTTGAATTGAAATTTACAACAGCTCAATTGTGCTGAGGCTGACAAAGGCTGCCTATAATACCTCTCTGAGCAGTTGCAAGAGCCTTTTATAATTCCCGGCACTTATATAAGACGGATGTTTATTAAGCTACTTTTGTGCTTAAGACATATTTCAAAACCTCTGTACAGTGCTTTAGCAAGATTGGTGCTCTATTGATACCGGCACTACCTCAGTACATGTGGGTGAGTAGGTACACAGGGTTCTAACCTTTACCATTTACACCTTGTTAACCAACAGTTTTGAAGCTGACAAACTATGATAAATCTCTGAGCTGTTGCAGGGGCCTGTCCTACTTTCGTGCTTAAGACTGAGGTTATGTTCTGTTCTTCTGCATGTAGCCTAGAGCTGCTATATGTGCATAACTGCAGCAGAGTCCCACCTATTCACCTACATGTAATTATGTACTAAGGTTATATACAGAGCATGAAGCAGCTAGCTGGGTAAGGGTAGGGCTGTCATCGATACCCCCAAAATCGATACACCGACATTTCTATTATTCCGATTATCGCATCGACAAAAGCATTATATCGATACAGTATTTGTATTCCATAAAGCCTCATAATTTACCTTTCTAAAACTGTAAAAATTGTGTAAATATTCCATCTAGAACTTCCTTTTTGTTGCGATTGAAAAATAATGCCATCCTTATGCCTAAAATATTGAGGGAAAGTGACCTCAGGTTGTGTCTAAATTGCTACCAAGTGTTTATCCTTATAGACTCAAGTATGAGGAATCAAATAAAACAGATAAAGATGCCCTTTTGTAACACATATTAACTGTTTTGCTACATAAAAAAAAACGAAATTGAAATAAAACTGATGTCAATGACATCCCTAGGTGAGGGGTGGCGGGCCTAAGTACCGAGCTGTAGCAGAGGCTGACAGAGACTATGTATGGAAACTGCAGTATAGTCCCCCCTACATGTAACCATGTACTAAGGTGATGTGCTGTACAGAGACTAGAGCATCTATCTAGGTGCAGGGTGCAGGGGCTAAGTACCAAAGGTGTCACTGTGTATACTGGACTGCTACATCTACATGTATGTGTAGGTTAGGAGGTGTAACCATGTACTGAGGTTATGTGCTGTACAGAGACTAGAGCATCTATCTCGGGGCAAGGTGCAGGGGCTAAGTACCAAAGGTCAACCTCCTCTTTACAAATGTCAGCCCTGCGCGGCGCCCGGTGCATTAGGTGCTGCTCACCCCACCTAGTGGGAGGGCTGGTACTAACCCACGCGTGCTCCATCATACTCACATTCTACAAACAGAAAGCTATCTTTGTTTTGGCAATCTTTAACTGCCCAATAAAATACTGCATTGGCAGCGTGGCTAAAACAAGAAAAGTATCAGGTCCGGGAAATGGAGGAAAACCCTCCCAAGAGCCGTTATTTACACCAGTGTTCATTTTCACAACGCAGGTAAGTGTGAAAACACTGCAGGGCTCACTGCCTACTGGGTGAAGTGGAGGAGCACAGAGGGAAAGTCTATATAAAAGGCTTATTTATATGTGATTTCATGGCAATCCCATGTATGATTCACTATTCCCCATGTATGATTCAAGAGAATACACTAATCTATCGTATGGGATATGTACATTTGACAGCAAATTGATAGCAAATTCAGCAAATGGGTTATAAGAAAACCGTTGCTAATTTAAGCCCTGTAGTGTTTATGTTACAAGCAAAACCGTTGCTAATTCTAGCCCTGCAGTGTTTTCACACCTACCTGCGTTGTATAAATTAACACTGGCGTAAATAATGGCTCTGGGGAGGGTTTCCCTTCATTTCCCGGACCTGAGTATTTCAGGTATCCATAGATTAATGTACAGCATGAGTTCACACACACATGTGTGAGACCTAAAACCTTTTTTCAGCAGCAGCTATTTAGGTCACTGTGTGCCTACCCCGATGTGCCTCCCATCTCTACATGATACATAGAACTCAACATGCCTCCTGCCCCATATAACTTAGGCCACTCATGATTTGGGCAAAACTTTATTTTTTCAATTTTGATGAAAAATATGTTAAAATTTGAAAAAAAAGATTGGCAAATGTGGTATCAAATGAAAGCTTATGCTTATTACTAAAGTGTGAAAATTGATCATGAAAAGTCTAAATTTCCCCATGTATTAAAGCCCCAAGTAAATTTCAGAAAAGGAATAAATAAAAAATTCCCTCGTCATACTTTTCACTGCTTGGTGATGAGAAACAACTTTTTTTGTTGAGTGGCCATAGATATAGCTCATGTAGAACCCCCCCCCCCCCCCCCACACACACTGTACATAGACTACCTGCCCCTACCCCTGATCACCCAGATGTACAGCTGATGTACACCTCCCCCCTCTAACCTAGATCTGCTGATGGTGTACCTGAGTCCGGTTAGCCGACCCGAAATACCCCTCACCTATTTCTGCTGCCCCGGGGGGCCTCACAGGGTATTAACCACCCTGTATCAGTGTATCAGGGTATCAGGGTATCAGGGTATCAGGGTATCAGGGTATCAGGGTATCACTATCCTCAGGGGAGGAGCACGAGTAAACATTACTTAACTGAAAATAATCAGGATGTTTGGGGTTGTCCGGTATTTTGCAGGGCAGTAGTTTTCAGTCTTTGATTGGTGAAATGGCACAGCTAATTTCACCTGATCAAATTTATATCATTAACTTTGGATCATTCACTGCTTCAGATATTTTCTCTGCAACTTCAGAAGCTCAAACAAAGCACTGAGTGTATATAGCAACACTTTGAAGAAGGCAGGTTGCCTCAAGGCTTTATATTCATGTGTCATCATGATACAATAACAGCTTTGTGGCAGGTGCCTTAACACTGCATCATGTCGGCCCTTTAGATGGCGCTACAAACCACATGGTCCGGATGATGCATGAATGCAGACCTTGTAATTTGCATACTTGGGCTGCATTCATGATTCTTATAAAAAGAGTGCAATGTCAGCTTAAAATGTTTAATGCTTTAGATTACGAGCCTGTGCAAACCCAGGAGCTTGAAAAGGGGGAGGGGTGCTCCGGTCCATCGAACACTTAAGCCCAAACGCATCACGGACCGAGTTGTAGCAAAATATATCATTAAAACTACAATGCAGCAGGGACCTGATGAGGCCAAAAAAAAAAAGGTGTGTTTCAGGCAACCCGACCCTAGATTAAAAAAAGAGCCGACCCTAGCATTTTTTTCCCAATTTTGGAGATTTTTTTAGTTTTTTTGATTTTTATTGTTTATTTTTCTCTATTTTTACAAATTCTTTCAAGAAAAACAAGCTCCCAGTGACCTCAGAGGCCTGAATAATTGATTAACTTCAGAAAATGGCTTAAAGAGGAATATGCAATAACTTCTTAATATTCCTAGTCAATAGAGGAATTATTGAATCATTCTGTTGAGGCGAGTCGATTTCTCCATTCGCGACTCATTCCTGGTTCTCTCTATGTTAAAAAAAAAAAGAAAAAAAAAAAAATCCAGCCTACCTACCCTAGAAATTCTGACCATGTTGCCTGAAACACACCTTTTTTTTTTTTTGGCCTGACTAGGCGTATTTCTAACCGATACCAGAAGATACACTCTGGGAATGCATAGAAGTTGGATACTATATCTAAGATAAATAGGATTATTGGATTTGGTTGGCAAGCAGTTATCCCTAGAATGGACACTGTTCAACTCTGGAGCACCCTTTTATAAGATAGTACAGGGTAGAAGCCCATATAAGGGATAGCATGCGTGGAGAAGTAAACGGAAAAAAATATGGAGCTCCAATATAGTTAAGTTTTAAGAAGGAAAAAGGACTAGTACAATGTTAACTACATTACTAAGGTGAGTGTGAATATTCAGTGGATATGTCACGCAAATTTTGTTAACATTGATTGAGTATTGTGCTTGGAAACTGTGAATTTATTTGGTTGCACGAGACCGAGTCTTGGATGATTCAATTATGAACGAGGAAATCACCGAGACGCAAAAACTTGAAATAGCCTGTAGTGCGGAAAATACAGCTCCAATCTCTAACATTATCGCGAGTGATTGCTGCAGAATGAAACAAGGATCATTTTCTGATAAATTATGTGAAAATCAAAGCATTATTAAGCCAGAAATTAGCGATAACGTGATGGTAACCAAGCAGAATGCGGCCGTTGCCGGGGGTGTGACGTCACTAGTGACGGAGGATGCGTCACGGCAGTTGCGTTCGGGAAGAAAGCAGGATAACACGCAATTGAATCAAATTAGTCAGAAAGAGGATATAGATTCCAAACTACAAAGAGTCAAGATGGAATTTGATGACAAGTTGCATGATTTCTCTATGAAGCAGAATGACAAGTTCTTGGAGCACGTAGCGCAGCAAAATGATCAACTTATGCGGTACTCAACTCAACAAAAAAGTAAGTTTGAGGATTATGACAACAAGATCTCAAATTTGATGGGCAAATTATCTCATTTTGAAGATAAAATTCAGGGTGTCGTTATAAGAGAAGTCACTGACATTAGAAAAGATTTATCAATGACTGATACCTTTGCTAAAACAACGGCCACAACTCTGAGCAAAGATATCGCTGGGCTTGATGTCAAAATTCAAAATTTGGAAGAACAAGGTAAACTACTTGATGATTTTAAGCTACAAACAGAGCAATATCTAAAGAAGCTTAAAACAGATTTCACGGCGGAGATCAAGGCTATTCATGGGGCGGAATCTTCATCATATTCGGGAGCCACTAAATCAATGAACTCAGTCCGTCATAGTGATGAACATGCCACTAGGAATTTAATAATTCATGGTGTACCGGAAAGAAGGGGAGAAAATGTTTTCATGCACGTTAAAAATATCATAAGTGATATTGGGATCAAATTTCAACCTGAAGATATTCTGCGTGTTCAAAGGATGCGTAACCCCAATCACAATCCGGATTTGAGCAGAAAAGTGCCGATCATACTGTGTCTAAGCAGCTTATCGATTAAAAGCAAAATTTATAGGCAACAGAACAAGCTCAAGGAGATCAATCCAGACACTGAAATTTCCATTTGTGAGGATGAGCCTAAGCAGCTTAGAATCCTAAAAAATAAGCTGCGGAAAATTGTCAGGTTCTGCTTGGAAAATGAAGTTAGCGCCAAAATTGAAGATGGATTTCTTGTTATTGACTCCAAACAATATCCGTTTGACCAACTGAACACCATACCGGCTATCTATCTACCAACTACTGTCACTCAACTAGATCTATCGAACACTCCAACAGATGATGTAACTAGGCCGCAACTTCAGAAAAGTAGGGCAGCGATAAAGCAGGAGCGCTATGACAACAACAATCTAGGAAAACAGGAAAGAATACGTGTCACCAACATTGGCATTGTTTATAATGGCCCAACAGCTTTTATGAGTAATTTTTACCCGGCGCGATTCAACTTTACATGGAGGCAAATTGAGAAGACGTACAGATGTCTGGAGCAGGCGTATGCCTATATTAAATGTGTATTCCATAGCAAACAGGACTGTGCCGACAGGGTCTTACTTGCGACGACACCACAACAAATGAAGTCAATTGCAGGTGAGTTTGAAACTACAAAAGAGTGGTTTGATAGTCGAGAGGATTTAATGGAGAGATTGATGCTTGCCAAATACACTCAAAACGAAGAATTACAAAGGAGGCTAATGTCTACAGCGCCAAAAAGATGTATAGAGAGTACTCTTTGTCACACCTGGGGTGGTAAGGCTGACTTTTATAGTAGCAAATATGAAGATGGTACATATGAGGGGGAGAACAAGCAGGGCAGGTTGACCGAGAAAGTGAGAGACTATTTTATTCAAATACATACTCTTGATCTCCATAGGCAACAACAACAACAGCAGAGCTCTCCTCAAACTCGACCACAACAACAACAACAGCAACCGGTTCGTCAACAACATCAACTTGGTGCTACAGCGGCGCCTATGGGCCCACAGCAGCATCAACAGCTGCCTCATTCTCTGTCTCAACCTCAATCTGATACAGTGTATCCGCCCGCACATAATACTCAGCAACATCAAAGGCAACAACAACAACAACAACAACAACAGAGGCTTGTAGAAGTAAATGATGTTGCAATTCAGCAAGCTATAATTCATCAGCAGCAGAGGCAATTCCTACAACTTAGCCCCCAGCAGAGAATAGCCTCTCAGATTCAACATCAACATGGTGAAGGTGGAGTGGTATTAGGAGTTGCTAGACAGCCCCAACAAAACTTGCCGACACAATTACATCAGCAGCAAGGAAATCAATTGCAAGGATCAATAAGATCACCTGGTATAAGTCAGAGGCTTCCCTATCAGGGTGTGTCTTCTACTGTAAATACTCCTCCCCTACTGACCAATCATCAGCAGCTAGCCAATCATCAGCAACAACAACATCACCAACGACAACAGCATCAACAGCAACTACATACGGCTCCAAACTGGCAACAACAGACTAGCCCGGTGAGACCTAATGCCAATAATACATCCAGAAGGTCATTGTCGCCGATTAATCAAACTCTTTTGAAACTAGCTTACTAGAATTAAAATTAGTCATGGCTTCAAATCACAGCAATAGAAAAAGGGTCAGAAAAACTTTTGAGGGAACTACTGAATTAAACTATCCAAAATTGGGCAAAACTGTGTTTGAAAAGTCTTCAGGCAGCTGGCAACAAGGGGATCGGTCGATCTTTATTGTGGGGGATTCTAGATTAAAAGGAGTGTATAGTCATATACCGCAGTATGTGGCAACTCGTGTGGTATTGAATTTTGCCATGGGACTTGACATAGACCAGGCCAGGTATGTCACGGAGAAGAAATTAATGACAGAAAGCTTTGATGTAGTGATACTGCTATCTGGACTTTGTAATATCACCAATATAAAAGATGGACAAGTTTCATATGATTGTACACCAGAGGCTACTGCAGAGCTCATATTACATGAAAGAGAGAGATTCTGTATCAGTGTCAAGAGAAGGCAGCCAGACCTCAAGATTGTTATGGGAGGTATCTATGGGATGGATCTTGGTAGATACAATGTTAAAGATCTACCAAAAGGTACGCCAGTCGTGAGACATCAAAACCAGGATCTACTCAACACAGCAATTAGGCTAACCAACTCCAAGTTACATGAAGTAAACAAGAGGGAAACGCTTGTCAAAGTTAGAGTTGATACAGTGGTGCATACATCAAACGGGGCCAACAAATACGAACGCCTCTACGACGGGTGCCATCCTGACACAGATGCAGTGGAGAGCATTGTTGTGTACATATGTAAGGCGATATTTGCTTTCAATAAGGAGTCCAATTAATTAATTAATGTCACTTTCCTAGTCACATGAGTGATATCTCTGGTCATTATGCAGTTTTTCAGAGTTAGTTCAGTGGACTGCTCAGCATAAACATGGTGCATTCTATGACATTCAGAGAGAATTAAGCCTTCACTTCTCTAAATGCACTCATATAGCAGTTCAGTGGACTGCTAGAAATGTGTGTAATACTGAAACCCATAAAAAAATCAACATAGTCTATTAAGCTCGACCGGCTGTTCAGTGGACTACCGGTAGGGTGATATACACATCATGTTGAGTCATATCAACTAGCAAGACTGTTCAGTGGACATCTTGACTGGTATGCAAAGGGCATATTTGCACACTAACTGTGTGGGAAATAATTAGTGAGTTCAGTGGACTGCTAATCAATCAATTAATTAATCGCAAATACCGGTATATACTGCTAAAACTATTGTTACCGGTATCTTAGTGAGATTAATATCTACACGGTTAATGCAGAATACCGGTATAACGGGTGAAAACTCAGTTCAGTGGACTGTCATTTTTTTCCCTTTTTGATACCGGTGCTACATACAAGAAGTCGTGTCTTTATAGCAGATATTAATATCACAGTGTATGTGAATGAGGAACTGCAAGCTGACAGTCAAACCAAGTGCCAAGTATCGGTTTGTTTGCTGAATCAACACAACTAGAGTCTACACAACCACATTAGGGCTTTCAACAGTTACAGTTACTATTTTAGTTAGGTTTGTTCAGTGGACTACCTGACTGACTTGGTATTCTTCATTAAGACCCATTATTAATCAATCCAATAGTTTGAAACTAAATGTGTGTCGCCATGGCAAAGCATATTACAATATTGATTGCACCTTCTTATTGTTAAATAGTTATAATGCATTCTATTTTGAATTTATATTTAGATCGGAAACAATAGTAACATGATAACATTACATAGGTATATTAACATGTGAGCTAGTCCTTTTTCCTATAATATCTGTACGGATATTTAGCTATTTATAAAAAGTATAGAAATAGATTACTATTCAAAAATACTTTTTCAACCCTTATCTTTTTCAAGATAAAATGTAATAAATTGTAAATAACCAAGCTACGGTACAATAGGTTAGAAATACCTTGTTGGTTGGTTTAATTAATCAACAAAACTTTTCATCATCTTTGTGCCCAGTGTATACTACTATGATGTTTAGTGGTTGCGCTAACCTGTATAAAGTTCAATTTCTTGTTGCCAAATTGGCTTTACAATTTTTAATCAAAATCACAATTTTTGTTAATGGTCATGCAGCATCTGGAACAAGAGTAGATTTGTACTTAGAAGTATGGATTCGCACGCTAAAACTTTTAAGGGTCTAGGTGTACTACACATGAATTGTAGGAGCTACTATGGTAAAAAAGATGAAATTAGGAAACTTTTTGATAATTTTAATATAATTACTTTGTCTGAAACCTGGTTGAAGAGTAAACATGTGAAAAATATGATTCATTGGCCAGGGAAAACCTTATTTAGGTTGGATAGGAAAGCCAAAAAAGCTGGTGGAGTTATGTGTTTGGTACCAAATGAATTAGCGCCATATTGTACAATTAATAAGGCACTCACGATATCTAATGAGAATTTAGAATGCTTAACTATAAATATCGCTTATCCAAATTGGAAAAAAATGATTGTTTCCACAATCTATAGACCTCCTGGTAAGGACATTAATGTACTATGTGATCACATGCAGTTAATTGGTGAAAATGTGGAGCAGGAAATTTGGCTATATGGAGATTATAACATTGATTTTAGAAAAACTGATTCAGAGTGTTATAAGAGTATAATTGGAAAATGTAAAACATTTGGAGCCTTGCCACTAATTTCCCAAATTACAAGATACAAGAAAAAAAAGAATGGAAAAAGGGGTGCTGGTTCTGCTATTGATAACATAATCACAAATTGTCAACACATTAGTGAGTCGGGTGTTCTTGATGTACTAATTTCTGATCATTTACCAGTTTTTGCTATTAGGAAAAAGTGTAAATTAGAGTTTGTCACAAAAATAACAATTGGCAGGACTTATAAAAATTACAACTTTAATGATTTAGCAGAGCGCTTACTATTTTCAGACTGGGATTACTTTTATAATTTAGAAGATACAGGCAAAAAATGGGATTTTATAATTAATGTGATAATAGACTATCTAGATGAGATGTGCCCTCTAAGGGAAATTAAGTTTAAGGATTATAATAATGATTGGTTTAACAATGAAATTCTGGATTTAATTAATCTGAGGAGAGATAATCTAATTCATTACAGGCATACAGGTGACTCCAAATACTTGGAAGAAGCCAAAACTCTTAGGCAACTGATTACATTAACTATTAAAAAGGCCAAATCAAATTTGTTTCAAGAAAAACTACAGGAGACAAAAGGTAACCCTAAGAAATTCTGGCAAGCTGTAAACAGTCTTCTAAAGCCAAAGGATGAAGTAAAAATGCCAAGACTGCGTGATGAAAATACTAATCAATTTATTGAGCATGAGCAAACGCCAAATTACATTAATGACTATTTTGCTTCAGTAGGGGAGAAACTTTTTGAAGAAAAAATATCAGAGGGCTTGGATAGAAGCCAAACAGTTTATACTAAGCCGGATCTTGATGTATATGAGAGTACTGAATTAGATGTTGCAGTTACATTTGATGATGTAAAAGAAATTGTTAATGACATTGACATAAGCAAGCCATCTGGTGTATCCTTTGTAACATCTAATATACTTAAAGATGCTTTTAGATGTATTCTGCCCCAGTTAGTGCACATGTTCCAACATTCTTTCAAAACTTGTAATTTCCCAGAAGAATGGTCAATAGCATGCATTACTCCACTGCCTAAGCCTGGGGATGCATCCTCGGTGTCTAATTTACGTCCAATAAGTATTTTACCTTTAGTAGGAAAATTGCAAGAAAAGTTAGCTCATACATATTTCATGAATCATCTTGAAACTAATGATATTCTAAATAATTGTCAATATGGTTATAGAAAAAACAGAAGTACTGGCGAAGCAGTATTTGAACTAGTAAATGACCTTTTTAGAAATAGGGATTTAGGCCACTATACTGCTGTAACATACATAGATATGCGCAAAGCTTTTGATAGCATTCACCATGGTCTTTTACTCAAAAAACTGTCAAATATAGGTTTGAACTATAATTTTCTCCTATGGATGGAATCATACCTCTCCAATAGAGTTCAAAGAACAAAGTTGGAAGGCATCATTTCAGACAAAAAGCCTGTTAATTTTGGAGTGCCTCAAGGTTCTGTTTTGGGCCCTTTGCTGTTTATCTTATTCATTAATGACCTTCCAGAATGTGTAACTAACTCTAAGATTCTTATGTATGCGGATGATGTAGTTATTTATAACAACAATCTGAATTATAGACTAGCTGAGAGAGCTGTGCAAATGGACCTAAATTGCTTGTCAAATTGGTGTGATATTAATAGTATGACAATTAATGTGAAGAAAACACAATGTATGTGGTTTGCATCATCTCAAAAGATCAACCTGGCACCGGGTCTGACTCTAAAAATAGGAAATCAAACACTTCAGACAGTTTCTACATATAAATATTTGGGAGTAACTCTAGACTCAGAGCTAACTCTGTCAAATTTTGCTGCTGAGATTAATAGGAAAATAACAAATAGCATATTTAAATTAGCTACATTACGGTATATGATAGATGAATACACTGCAATTACAATTTATAAGCAAACCATTTTACCTTTTGCAGACTACTGCTCTTTTATTTTGGATTCTGCTAGTAAGCAAACTACCATAGAGCGAATTCAAACTTTACAAAATCAAGCCCTTAGAATCTGCCTGAGGTGTAAGATGCGAGAGGAAACAGTGAAAGGTCTTCATCTGAGGTGTGAAGTTCCTATGCTAGCTAGCAGAAGGAAGGAATTACTTGTCTCATTAATGTTTAGGAAATCTAAGAAAAACTTAAACTTCCACTCTACTGTCAATACTAGGAGTGCGGACAAATTTAATTTTCCACTTAAAAGGCCAAGGTCTGGTTTCTATGCTAAATCACCTTACTATAAAGGAGTGCATCTTTGGAATGAGCTCAGTGGAGATACACAGTTTGTGATAAAAAAGGAAACTTTTAAGAGAATCATAAAAAAACACTTTAATACCAATATGTGGGGCAAAAGAAAACTGTATTTAAATAGTAGAGAGTATATAAATAGGCAGCGTAGGAACAGAGCAAGACATGATGTGCTAGTAAATGCATGATTTGATCACCGAATTTATTGTACAATACCTCTAGCTAGTTCAGTGGACTGCTAGTGGGTTAATCAACATTTTTAGTATTATATCTATTACCTATCAATTGAGTGATATGATTTAACATATTATATTATATTATGTGATTTAATAATTTGGAATAACCATAGTGCTCATCTGCAGAATGTTTGTGTAAAGGTAGTATTCCTACATGATTGAACAACTTCTCACAATGAAACAAGAAGCAAGTATTGTCACTATACTTGTGTCCTCCTGAAAGAAGGTTAACTGCTGCATAAATTGTAAATATTGTATATAATATTTCTGATTTTATTTATAGGTCTGACCGTCCGCCCATAATTATTGTTACCTCTTTAAGGATTATCTAATGTGTATGTTAACATAGCTTGCGATATGTTGTGCAAAAATGTATGTATTATTTATGGAACCTAGTTAATAACTTGTTAACTGGAGATACAGTTTTTGACGTGTAAATCACTATGTGGAAGTCAAATAAAGCAATTCAAAAAAAAAAAAAGTAGAGAGGGTTTTGTGGCCCTGGTTAGTGCCCCCTCTGGTGGGTGCTGCACAGATAACCTTAAGGCTCCAGAACTTAGTCAGCACTCACTAACAAATTAGTCAATATACCTAACCTAGTTAGTTATTTTTTGGCTCCTTATAAGAACAACCTAGGTTAGTTAGTACTGTTAGGATGGTCAGTACTGACCAACTCACCTTAGTCTTCTTCATTTCAATGAATATTTTTGAGTAAGTCCTTTTGAGTAAGGCATTAGTCATATGTTGTTTTGCCTCAGTCATCTTTGAATAGCACTTGGTCATACCTAACCAATGTCCCCATGACTAACCTGGGATAGCCACTACAGACTAAGGGCTGGGGTATTTATATTGTCAGTGTAGTGAGTGCCTGCTGTGCTGTAGGGGTACACAGGTTAGCGGACTGACAAGCTGTCAGCACCGAGAACCCAATAAGCCCAGAGCCCCAGTGTAGCGGCGCGCTGACCCCAACATTCCCAGAGTTACACACAGCGAGGCACAAAAAGCTAAATGCCGCCGCTCTATCCCACTCTGACCCTTCCTGCACACATTTTTCATAAGGCTTTTACTGTAGCAAGAAATGGCGCCACTTGAGATGTTTACCTCTCTGTAAGGCTACAGCCATTTTAAACCAGATGCAGCTAATACATTTTAATGATTAATGAGTCTGGACTAAGACTATGCTGGGAGAGTGCCGCCTCTGCTACAAACCCGTCAGAGAGGGATGTGTCACCTGTGGACGTCTGACTGAGAGTGTAGCCGCCTCAACTCACCATTGCTACCTGTCAGCTCCTCACCCTGTCTGTAACTGACATGTCCAGTTAGAGCTCTGTACTGTGGTATCTGGTGTCATATGCACTCAAAAAGTAAACTTGTCTCCAGACTCTTTCAAGTGAAAGTGACAAGTAAGCGGGTCTTCTAGCTGGAGATAGAAGACTCACTTGTTATGTGCCAGCCCAAAACCTGACATTTGCCAGCTTCAGATTATTTTTGTGGGATGGTAACCTGATAGGTTAGACAACTTTTGACTCGTTTATTTTATGACAGTCACTTAGACAAGTCAGGAGACAAGTTTATTTTTCAGTGTGTATGTAACTTGCCGGCAACTTCTGTGTCTCTTGTCGCTCCATAATGGTCCATGTCTTAGCAGCATGCTTGCCTCTGTCATCTGAAATAATGCTGAGGTGGCGTCCATCTTGGATTTATAGAGTATGCCATGAACACTTATATCAGTATCTTACCTAGTTTTCCCTATTCCGAGTCCAATAACAATTCTACCCCAAGCGTCCAGCACATTTTTATGGAGCATCAATGTGGACCTAGACTATTATGTTGGCATCGAAAACAGTAAAGTGTGGTCCTGGATTAACTTACCACTGCAGCCCCATGTTTCACAACCCCCAGTCATGTGTACTTACCTAGAAAAGAGAAATGAAAACAGGCATTAGTTATAGAGTACAATACAGTGGTAATACAATAGTAGTCATTATCATTAGATAATAATGGTGAATGGTGATTACATGGACTACATTAGTATACATTATCATTATTAGATAATAACTATAAGTGGTGGTTATATGGACTACATTAGGAGTCACTAGATATCATTAGATAATACATAGCAAATGGTATAGTCGCATATTTACTGGAACAATAGCAGCAATATTATACCTGCTATATTAATTGAAGCTATTACATAATAATGACTGCACTAGCAGTGTCCCAGTAACACGAATGCAGCCCCACCAATCAATTATAGGTCATATTTAGATGAGGAGTAACGTTTCATCCAAATTAAGGGAAGGTCAATCGATTAGCTGGGTGTCCTTGGTCACTAGGCAGCCTCACCACTGGTCACATGACCCCCCCCCCCCATGCACCCAGGTGGTCACATGACCACCCTGTATAGGGATTTAATGCATTGAACCATATGGCCAGTTGGTTGTTTTTTGGGTTGCTTTACACGATATTTTATAGCTATGGTCATTTCAAGGGTGGTGATGGTGATTGAATCTATGAGGTGACTGAAGATAGAAAGCCTATCACTACACTTTTACCGAAACAATGGCTATTTTACATCCCACACCACATGGTTACAGTGTCTATAGACAGGCTTTTGATAGGCTGTATGTCTACTACAGCAGGGGAGGTGCAACTGTCATGTATGTGGTCGTCATGATGCTTGAATGCTGCAGGGTCTGCATCCGTGTATCATGCCGGCCCTATGGAGCTGATACACTCTTGAAGCAACATCATGATGCATCCATGTAGCATCTTGATGAGTTTACAAATTGCCTGAAGCATTTCAGCATCATGCCATCCTAAAAGGATGAACTCTCCTTGCATTGCATTGTTTGCTATAGTGTTCTACGATTGCCTTGAGAAAGGGCTAAGAATTTTGTTATCTCAAGTTTCCCGCTGGATGTACTACGCCGTACCTGCTATACTGTAAGCCTAGAGGGGTTAGCACGAGGTGGGGTGCAGGGCTAGACTGGATCCCCTCTGCCGGTGTATATAAATATACCTGTATATACTACTAGTATATACTAGAATGGACCCTGGGTATAAATATACCTGTATACACACAGTACTAGTGTACTCTATACAACAACTGAGGTATAAACTAGACAGCCACTTCATACCTGGTACACACACACACGCCGAGTCATCTAAACCTCCAAGGGCAGTATAGTGCATGACTGCGCTATGCACCTGTAACATTTGATGCTTTGATGCAGTATTTAGATTACTCGTTATGGCTCCATATATGCATCATAATGCGCTTTCAGGAGGGTGTCAACTCAGCATGAGGCTTGAATGCAGTCCTGGAAAACAGCACAATGACCAAAGGGCATGACATATGAATGCACTATGGGTCCCTGAGGTCTGGGCGGCTGCAATAATGGCTTCAAAAATGGCTTGAATAATGGCTTCAATAGTGGCTTCAATAGTGGCTTCAATAGTGGCTTCAATAGTGGCTGCAATAGTGGCTCTAATGGTGGCTTCAACAATGGCTTCAAGATTTGTTTCAATAGTGGTTTCAAAAGTGGCTTCAATAGTGGCTTCAAAAGTGGCTTCAATAGTGGCTTCAAAAGTGGCTTCAATAGTGGCTTCAATAGTGGCTTCAATAGTGGCTTCAATAGTGGCTTCAATAGTGGCTTCAATAATGGCTTCAATAGTGGCTTCAATAGTGGCTTCAATAGTGGCTTCAATAGTGGCTTCAATAGTGGCTTAAATAGTGGCTTCAATAGTGGCTTCAATAATGGCTTCAATAGTGGCTTCAATAGTGGCTTCAATAGTGGCTTCAATAGTGGCTTCAATAGTGGCTTCAATAGTGGCTTCTATAGTGGCTTCAATAGGCGCTTCAATAGTGGCTTCAATAGTGGCTTCAATAGTGGGTTTAATAGTGGCTTCAATAGTGGCTTCAATAGTGGCTTCAATAGTGGCTTCAATAGTGTCTCCAATAGTGGCTTCAACATTTGTTTCAACAGTGGCTTCAATAGTGGTTTCAATAGTGTCTTCAATAATGGCTTCTATAGTGGCTTCAATAGTGGCTTCAATAGTGGCTGCAATAGTGGGTTTAATAGTAGCTTCAATGGTGGCTTCAATAGTGGCTTCAATAGTGGCTTCTATAGTTGGTTTAATAGTGGCTCCAATGGTGGCTTCAATAGTGGCTTCAACAGTGGCTTCAACAGTGTCTTCAATATTGGTTTCAATAGTGGCTTTAACAGCTTCCATGAGAGAATTTATAGTACACACTACAAGCTACTATTCTAACACTATAAATGCTGTGAGTTACTGATTTCCAATGTTGCTGTGCTCACAATAGTATGCTAGATAAGAAGGCTTAGTTCCTGTATGAACACGGTCATCAAGAAGGGAGCTACAGCGAGGCTATAGCCGAGCAGGCAACATGCTATAGTACAGAGCTGTGTGATTAATGTTAGTGAATGCTGCAGGAAACGGATGCTTGGCAATTGAGGTATTGTAGGTTGGGGCAGAGATACACATATATATGGTGACAGTACGTGCTGCAGAGAAGGGCTGCTCTGTAATTGAGGTTAGTGGGTTGGGGCAGAGATATGTTGATATATTGGGTGCTGCAGATTAGGGCAGAGATACACAGGTATATGTTTATGACTGCTGATTGGTAATTGAGGTCTATGCTGGTTCCTGGCTGCTATACAGTATACAACACAAACCGCCGGTACCAGCGGACACCAGCAGACAAAGGACTTAGTTCCTGTTAGACTGATGGCCGCCATGTTGCCATGGTTACCAGGCAGCATCAATGGCCGCTGTACATGCCCCAACCCCAGGGTACACCCCTCCCCTTCCCGCACCTCCCCACTCACCCCTCCCCACCCCCCCCCCACTCACACCCCTCCCCTTCCCACACCTCCCCACTCACCCCTCCCAGGTCCCCCGGGTGCAGGGTGCAGGGTGCAGGGGTAGGGGTGGTACAGGTGCCCAGTATACACTGCAGGACTATATTTACCCGCGCAGGGTCAGAAATAGGCGCTGCACTCAGCCCGGGGTTCCTCCGCGGGGTGAGTGAGATCCGGGCTGGTACTGAAATAGTGCAGCCTGAGGGGTGGGGTGTGGGGTGTACCGCTGGTGTGGGGCTCTCCGCTAATTGGGATAGTTTGACCCATTACTGTTAAGGTGGCTTGATCTCTTGGTCTAAGAGTAGCTAGATTTTCATCAGGATTTTGCAAGAGGACAATCATAGCATATACTTTCCAAAGAAGTTGAGAAAATAGGGGGTCCCTAGCTCTTTTCTGAGATATTTCAGCTATAATTATATGCAACAGTTGATAGTTAGATTAGATAAAATGTAATTTGAACCTATATATGATCCCACACATATTTCAAAGGTTTTGTGTCATTGATAAAAAGAAATAGTAATATACTGAGGCACCTTCATGTACAGGTTTCAACTGCAACTACTATCCCCAAAGACGGTCTTTGCAGTGGTTTGTCTCATGTCTTACAACACTAAGGTTAAGGTCCCAGTCAGAACACTTCCCAGGACAGGTGCCTTCTGGTGGTGCATTGGTGAACTACAAAGGGATCGCGCCACCTTAATACTTTAAACACAATGTACCTTGCGCTAAGCCCTTTGTCGTCGTGCATGCCACCCTAGTGAGTAGCTCACCAGTGCTGCACTCATGCATACATACCAACCCCATATGGACAATACTTTCAGAATGGTAGGCGAGATGCACTAATTTACCATTGGCAAGTAACTCACTGGTGCTGGATTGCTACATCAGGACCATAAAAACAGCAAGGGAGATTGTCTAAAGGCTGTAGCCCACTATACTTATTCTGCAGCCTGTGCATGTAGACCTTTGACGGCGCTGCACACTTACCGGTTTCTCAAACCATAACCTCTCTATCATCTATTACGAGCTGTCAATCCTGCTTCCCAGTGGGCATAATATGCAGTTTAACATTGAATCAATGTTATATCAACATTGAATCAACATTGAAAACCAGTTATCAATGTTGATTCAATGTTCTGTGCCTACTGGGTTGCCACCAATGCTCACTGGTGATTGCGTATGAGAACAGGGGTTGGGATGTACAATTACAAGTAGTCCTTCGATATTTTTATATCGGGTATCCATGTTCGTATGTTATTTTACACAAAATCACAGCTGGTTTATAGTGTAGTTTTCACTATTACATGAATATCATGGTATTACCTTACAAGCATAGACATGTATTGTCTTAGTACATATTTAATTGATTACCAGTATAGTTGTTTTTATAAAAGGCAACATTTTTATGCATGGGCTTTGCGTAGAGGGACAATGGCCCTTAATTCTCAGTGTGGTCCAGGATATTTTCCAAATTTCCATGAAAGCAGCATGAAAGCGGATGCTCAACGAGACTGTACAGATCATTTTTCTCGTGCTTTTCTGGTATGATACAAGGTGAAGTGACAGTGGGGAGAATGACCGTGGGGCTGGATAGGGTAGTGGGGATCTAACGGTAGGAAAAGCTTGTCACGGATCAGTGTTATGCAGGACGATGGTGTGTCAGGCCCCCCTTCCTCATCGAAGCCCTGTTTTTTTCAATTTGACCTCCCATATATCGACCAAGCCCCTCGAGCTGGCAACAAATGACCCTAATGGTAGAATCTGCTTGTCACTGGTGAGTGTTGGCCAAGGCACCGGTGTGGTGGGGAGTCTTAGGGGCTACAACTGCAGTAGCAGTAGCAGCAGTAGCAGCAGCAGCAGCAGCAGCAGCAGCAGCAGAAGTAGTAGTAGTACCAGCAGCAGCCCTAGCAGGGGGTGCAGCAGTACAGCCGGGTGACAGCAGCAGCAGGAGACAGCAGGAGGCGGCAGGGGAAGGCCCTGCAGTAAGAGGACAGGGCACCTTAACCCTCCACCTCCTCACACACTCCTTCTACCACTGTCACAACCAACTCCTCACACCATCCTACAGTCCACACAGTCACAGGCCACACTTCTACTCCTCCTACCACTGACATGTTCTCCCCACAGTCACACGTCTCAACCTACCACTGGTACTCCCACCTCCTCACACCATCCTCACAGTCACACGTCTCAACCTACCACTGGTACTCCCACCCCTCACACCATCCTCACAGTCACACGTCTCAACCTACCACTGGTACTCCCACCTCCTCACACCATCCTCACAGTCACACGTCTCAACCTACCTCTGGTACTCCCACCCCCCACACCATCCTCACAGTCACACGTCTCAACCTACCACTGGTACTCCCACCCCTCACACCATCCTCACAGTCACACGTCTCAACCTACCACTGGTACTCCCACCCCTCACACCATCCTCACAGTCACACGTCTGAACCTACCTCTGGTACTCCCACCCCCCACACCATCCTCACAGTCACACGTCTGAACCTACCACTGGTACTCCCACCCCTCACACCATCCCCACAGTCACACGTCTCAACCTACCACTGGTACTCCCACCCCCTCACACCATCCCCACAGTCACACGTCTGAACCTACCTCTGGTACTCCCACCCCTCACACCACCCTCACAGTCACACGTCTGAACCTACCACTGGTACTCCCACCCCTCACACCATCCCCACAGCCACACGTCCTAACCTACCACTGGTACTCCCACCCCTCACACCATCCCCACAGTCACACATCCTAACCTACCACTGGTACTCCCACCCCTCACACCATCCCCACAGTCACACGTCTCAACCTACTACTGGTACTCCCACCCCCCACACCATCCCCACAGTCACACGTCTCAACCTACTACTGGTACTCCCACCCCTCACACCATCCCCACAGTCACACGTCTCAACCTACTACTGGTACTCCCACTCCCCACACCATCCCCACAGCCACACGTCTGAACCTACCACTGGTACTCCCACCCCTCACACCATCCTCACAGTCACACGTCCTAACCTACCACTGGTACTCCCACCCCTCACACCATCCCCACAGTCACACATCCTAACCTACCACTAGTACTCCCACCCCTCACACCATCCCCACAGTCACACGTCTCAACCTACTACTGGTACTCCCACCCCCACACCATCCCCACAGTCACACGTCTCAACCTACTACTGGTACTCCCACCCCTCACACCATCCTCACAGTCACACGTCTCAACCTACTACTGGTACTCCCACCCCTAACACCATCCCCACAGTCACACGTCTCAACCTACTACTGGTACTCCCACCCCTCACACCATCCTCACAGTCACACGTCTCAACCTACTACTGGTACTCCCACCCCTCACACCATCCTCACAGTCACACGTCTCAACCTACTACTGGTACTCCCACCCCTCACACCATCCCCACAGTCACACATCCTAACCTACCACTGGTACTCCCACCCCTCACACCATCCCCACAGTCACACGTCTCAACCTACCTCTGGTACTCCCACCCCTCACACCATCCCCACAGGTCTATACCTACCAGTGGTACTCCCACCCCTCACACCACCCCCACAGTCCACGCCTACTACTGACACCCTCCTCCTCCCACCATGGACAACCTCCCCACACCATCCCCACAGACCACAGGTCTATACCTCCCCACAGCACCGATACCCACCAACTCCTCACACCATCCTACAGTCCACACAGTGACAGGCCACACTCCTCCTACCACTGACATGTTCTCCTCATAGCTACACGTCTCAACCTACTACTGGTACTCCCACCTCCTCACACCATCCTCCCACACTGACAGTCACACCATACAGTGCCCACTGACACCCTCACAGCCTATGTGTCTCCACCTTATACTGACACCCTCAACCTCCCCACATACTCCTCCTAACAGTCACAGGTCACACCTACCACTGGCACCCTCCTCCTCACTTCGATACCCTCCACCTCCTCACACCAACCTACCACTGTCAGTCTCCTTGTCACACTGACACCCACCTCTCACAGCCACCTACCACTGACAACCCTCCCCACAGTCACAGACCATGTCTCAACCTTACAAAGACCCTCCCCACAGTCACAGTCATAGTCACAGTCGTAGTAACAGTCATAGTCACAGTCGTAGTCACAGTCACAGTCACAGTCACAGTCATAGTAACAGTCACAGTCGTAGTCACAGTCACAGTCTTAGTCACTGTCACAGTCACAGTCACAGTCACAGTCACAGTCACAGTCACAGTCACAGTCACAGTCGTAGTAACAGTCACAGTCACAGTCACAGTCACAGTCGTAGTAACAGTCACAGTCGTAGTCACAGTCACAGTCGTAGTCACAGTCACAGTCGTAGTCACAGTCGTAGTCACAGTCACAGTCACAGTCGTAGTCACAGTCACAGTCGTAGTCACAGTCACAGCCGTAGTCACAGTCACAGTTGTAGTCACAGTCACAGTCACAGTCACAGTCATAGTAACAGTCACAGTCGTAGTCACAGTCACAGTCACAGTCACAGTTACAGTCACAGTCACAGTCACAGTCACAGTCGTAGTAACAGTCACAGTCACAGTCACAGTCGTAGTAACAGTCACAGTCGTAGTCATAGTTACAGCCGTAGTCACAGTCACAGTCGTAGTCACAGTCACAGTCAAAGTCAGAGTCAGAGTCAGAGTCAGAGTCAGAGTCAGAGTCAGAGTCAGAGTCACAGTCACAGTCACAGTCACAGTCACAGTCACAGTCACAGTCACAGTCACAGTCACAGTCACAGTCACAGTCACAGTCACAGTCACAGTCACAGTCACAGTCACAGTCACAGTCACAGTCACAGTCACAGTCACAGTCACAGTCACAGTCACAGTCACAGTCACAGTCACAGTCACAGTCACAGTCACAGTCACAGCCCACATGTCACCATCTCCTCACACCCTCCTACCTCTCACAGTCTACACATCTAGCAACTCACAGCTCCGGCAGTGAGAGGATTGGGGGACTATAGGGATATTGGGTAATTTCTTTTTTTCAGAGCAGTAGGACAGGGAGAGTTTGGGCGCAGAAGTTTTTCAACTGATATGTCATCCCAAGCGAGCCCTTTTACATAGATAGTAGTGCACATGTTTTTTTTGTCACCAAAAGTGTATTTTTTTGAATTTCAAACATTCGTTGGTCCCCCCTCAAGAGGGGTCTAAATAATTTTACCCCTTCTCCATTTCAAGGGGTCCCGCCCGCCTGCCCCCCCCCATGTTGTTAAAAAGTGGCCACTCCCTAGGGACCCTGTCTAAGGGGGACAGGGGAGGCAGGATCAGGTCGGCTGTAGAGATGGCACTGGGGGGGGGGGCAGAGGGCGGTGGCAGCACGGTCAGCGGTCAGCAGTAAATCCATACAGCACCACCGTGACAACACCCTACCAGCCTACACCCCACACCAGCCTCCTGTCACCCCTACCCAACCAACCTCCACTAGGCCCCAGCATCTCACCCCATGCCACCCACCACCCACCACCCTACCTACCTACCTACCACACTCAGGTCTAAGCCCTCATATCCCTGTGCCTTCTTTCTTTCTGTCTCTATCTCTCTGTCTGTCTCTGTCTGTCTCTGTCTCTGCCACTCCTCTCCCTCCTACCCTCTTGTTTCTGTCATTCGCTTCTCTCTCTCTCTGTCATCCGCTCTCCTGCTGCTGCTGTGTGTGTGTGTGTGTGTCTATATCTCTGTTTCTCTCTTCCCTCTCTACCATCCCCAGTCCTGCTCACCAGCTCGGCTACCCAATGCCACCAAGCCTACCTACCACACCCTGGTCTAAGCCCTCATACCTCTGTCTCTGCAGACCTTTCATCTTTCTTTTCTGTCTCTATCTCTCTATCTGTCTCAGAATGTCTCGGCCACTCCTCTCCCTCTCCCTCTCTTTCTCTCAATCCCTCTCTCCGTCTCTCTCTGTTTCTCACTCTTCCCTCTCTACCCCCCCCCCTACCTCTACCAGCCCGGCTGCTGCCAGCACTGCCTCCTTCCCACTGTCTGTATAACCAGGTTTGTAGCCTCCTAACACTGCAGTAAATGTACAAGTAATGACAGCCCCAACCCTGGATGTGTGTGCCACCAGGCCCCTACACCAATGTACACGTGATGAGACCTGGATGAGTGTGCCACCAGGCCCCTACACCAATGTACACCTAATGAGACCTGGATGTGTGTGCCACCAGGCCCCTACACCAATGTACACCTAATGAGACCCTGGTTGTGTGTGCCACCAGGCCCCTACACCAATGTACACCTAATGACACCCTGGATGTATGTGCCACCAGGCCCCTACACCAATGTACACCTAATGAGACCTGGATGTGTGTGCCACCAGGCCCCCACACCAATGTACACCTAATGAGGCCCCAACCCTGGATATCTGTGCCACCAGGACCCTACAACACCAGACTCGCTCAACCAGTACCCTTTTCCGTCATACGGGCTGCAAATGGGACTGGTGGAACTGTTGTATTTAGATTGTTACTTCCTGCTAGGCTTTGCACAGGAATTAGTGCACAGGATTTGATCAATCAACTCCTGAGGGCAACTTAGTGTAACCAGTATTTTATATGAGTTTGCCCAGACTCTACTATTATAGAGTCGGGGTGTGAGACTGCTGCACCACAGCCTGGAGAGGTACATAGTGGATACTCATAACACCAAGTAGCAGATATAGTACAACTACAACCCTGTATGCACTATATTGTCCCACGTCAAGATTGATCATAAGGCAAAGCCGAGTGTAGCCAGCCAGGATGGTGCATACAGGGATCGTGGCTGTATTATAGCATACTCATACTACTTGTGGATGTTTCAGAGCCTGTTTCTTTCGTTCTCCTTGCCAACAGTTGTAAATGGGCAGATAGCCCTGTCACTGACTGTAGCCTCTACCCCTGCCTCTGTCAGCCTCTACAGACCAATGCAGCAAGAAAGGGTGACTTTTGAGAAAAGTTGTTGATAAAGTTTTTGAACATTTCTCGAATGTGACAGACAAATACACAATTATAACCTCAGAATCCTGCATTATAATGTACATTATTTGAAAGATAACTGTCCTGTGAATATCCTGATATGGCATGCCTGCAACATAGCCATTACAGACAATGTTATGAGGATTCTTTTGAAACCAATGTAAATATAACTTTCTTCATGAAAATGTCACCCTTTCTTGTTGCATAGGTCTATAGTTAGCTGTGTGCTGTGTGTAGGTCTATCTAGGGAGGGATGTGAGGAGCTGCAATATGGATCTTAGAGTGGCAGCAACCAAAGGGAGCCGGTATTCACTGGACGCAAGACGCGGGGAGGCAGCGACACCCACAGTCATCTCTGTACGTTTGACGCCATGTTCCCCCACCCGCAGCTACAGTAGGTATCTGGGTCAGCTCCTTGTTATAACCCACAACTAAGTCTGTGCTAGGAGAGTGTAGTCTATACTGTCTGCCTGCACACATTAGAGACTACTTTGGTACACCACTGTCTGCCTCAGAGTGGTAGCTGCAGCAGAGGGTCCCAGTGCTGCCTCACCGCTGCAGCAGCAGCAGCAGCAGGCTAGACGTGCGGGGGGCCCTCAGGGACTTGTACACTGTTACATCTTATGCGGCACACTATACACAGTTACATCCTGGGTATACATTATACAATGGTACTAGTGTAGTGAGGGTAGTGAGGGGTTGTAGGGGAGGAGGTCAGAATAAAATGTAAGGAACATAGGTAGAGGAGGGAGGGCAGATGATGAGGGGAGGGAGGGAGGGAGGAAAAGGGAGGAGGATGGAGGAGGAAGAGGGAGGGGGAGGAGGAGTAGCGCTAGGAGGAGGAGGGGTGGAGGGAGGGAGGGAGGGATGGAGGGAGGGAGGGAGGGATGGAGGGAGGGAGGGAGGGAGGGAGGGAGAAAGGGAGGGAGGAAGGAAGGGAGGGAGGAAGGGAGGGAGGAAGGGAGGGAGGGAGGGAGGGAGGGAGGGAGAGAGGGAGGGAGGGAGGGAGGGAGGAAGGAAGAGAGGGAGGAAGGGAGGGAGGGAGGGAGGGAGGGAGGGAGGGAGGGATGGAGGGAGGGAGGGAGGGAGGGATGGAGGGAGGGAGGGAGGGAGGGATGGAGGGAGGGAGGGAGGGAGGGAGAGATGGAGGGAGGGAGGGAGGGAGGGAGGGAGAAAGGGAGGGAGGAAGGGAGGGAGGAAGAGAGGGAGGAAGGGAGGGAGGGAGGGAGGGAGGGAGAGGGAGGGAGGGAGGGAGGGAGGGAGGGAGGGGAGAGGGAGGGAGGGAGGGAGGGAGAGAGGGAGGGAGGGAGGGAGGGAGGGAGGAAGAGAGGGAGGAAGGGAGGGAGGGAGGGAGGGAGGGAGGGAGGGAGGGAGAGAAAAGATGACAGTTAGAGATATCCAGCAATGTTTTAAAGAAAATGGATTATCAAGAGCCTCTATATGACCTGGAAAATATACATATCCTTATGTCTGAAGCACTAAATGTCAGCAATAACATTTCAATCATCCAATCGCTACCAATCCTGTCTATCATCCCAATTAGCACAGTGCATTAGCCTGAGCCGCCCTGAGAGGTGTCCCAGGCCTACCGTAAACAGTCATGTTTAGTGTATATCTTACTTAAACCAGATATTAGCTAGAGCCGCCCTGAGCACCGCTCTAGACCTACAACAAACAGACGTGTTTAGTGTGGCTTAGGTAGATACCCCGCAGTAATGCTACCACACTAGACGCAGTAATGCCGGCAGGAATCCCCGGCATGCCGGATCCTCCACAGACACCCTGTTACATAACGCCCCCAGTTCTACCCTACAGCCTGTTACAGTGTACCCGACGCCATCTTGTACTAGTTCTGTGATACATCCACCAGGGGGCATCCAGCCATGGGTCTGTTACAGTGCAACCAGCACCATCTTGGTCATTAGGGAGCTCACTACCAACACCAAGCTGGCCCTAACTCATCAATACACAGTTACTGAACAGAGAGATTGATATGATGACGTCACAGGACAGGCAATCACAGTCATTATGCAATATGGAGACTAGAGACTTAGTCTGCCCCCGTGGATGCCCCAATAACGCCCCGACTCAGGCTGGACAGGGGTCAGACTGCTGCCTTGGGGCCGGGGTAATCCCGAGTGTAACAGGATTAACAGGATTAGAGCTGGTACCTACGGGGTGCTGTAGGGATGTAGAGGGCGCTGCAGGCACTAGGGTTAATGTGTGGGGTGTACACCCAGACTCAGAGCTGAGGTTGTTCTACACTAAATAGCACTAAGTGGCTCCTACTCTATGATACTAGATTCTGGGCAAACTCATATGAAAAACTTATTTGCCTAACTCGTTGACCAATCAAGTCATGTACCCAGTTTCTGTGCACAGCCTGACATGAAGTAACTGTCTAAATATAGCAGTTCCACCAGTCCCTTTAGAAAACTTCTGGCAGAAAAGGGTACTGGTTGAGCAAGTCTGCGTGGCCACAGGAGCGCCCTTGCAGTTCCGCAAAGCATGGTATTGTCCAAACATTATTGGTCAAAAATTGACAGTGGGTATCTAAACAAGGCATTACATTATTCCTTAGAGTGTACACAACTTGATTCCAGTATATTTAAGATAGCATATGTTGTTAGATAGCCCTACTAAGCCTAAGGCAAAATTTATTTATAAATATATCCTCAATCTGCGACTGCAGAACTAGTGAAAACAAATATGGCCACACAGAAAGTCCATCACAAATCAACCCTTTTATGGCTTCAAATTCTTAGTCAGGAAAAATGTTTATCCATAAGTAAATAATAATGCCTGAGCCAAATGAAGCACACAGCTATTCCATATTTGCACATATATGCTATATAGGCTCAGTGTGGGAAAAAAATTAGTCTCGTGCCACCTGAGGCTGTGCTCCATGCTGACCTGCCTCTTACACACCACTACACTGTAACAAGGGGTGTTCAACTAACCCGGGAGTATGGTGAGGATTGCACCGGGGGATGGGGTTGGTTAGCAAGGCGGTGGGCATAGAAAAGGGGGAAATCTTAGCTTATATGTGACATATACCATTTATAAAGGTATGAACAACCTAGCTTCGGAAATATGGCATGGGAGCACATACTCTAAACACCATTCTTACAATATCCTAAGTTATGACTATTATAGTATTGAACAGGTAGAGGTCCCATACAGTGACTAGTGTAATAACCCTTGGTTCTAGAGGATATGGCCTAGGGTACAGTAGAGCGGGTACCGAGGATACAGCGTTGGATATTGCGGATACACAGGAGGAAGGTTCTACACTGGAGGGCTGCACTTGTGTGGCATTAATCACTAGATAACCTATTACCTACCCCTACATCCAACTACCCCACCCCTCCTCCCCTACCCCTACATCCAACTACCCCTACCCCCTCCCCTACCCCTACATCCAACTACCCCTACCCCCTCCCCTACCCCTACATCCAACTACCCCTACCCCCTCCCCTACCCCCCCTACATCCCATCTGCCCCTACCCCCCACCTATCACTAATCCAGCCCCTGGCACCGTACCAACAGCTAGGGTAGATTCTCGACCACATACCTTGAGTCAGACACTTGTCAGTATTTAATCATGCTGAGCCATCTATTTGTGTGCAATATTAGTACATTTTACTCACATTCTATCAACAAAAGAAAAAATAAACAGGTCATGTTTGAATGAATTCAAGGTATGTTGTTGACTCATGAGGCTACTACCCTATCTTGGTTTTGCTGTAAAGCATCAGGCTATGGCTGAATTATGGTGGATCTACCCTAACCTGGTGTACAGCATTACCAAGTGACACAGTAATACAAAGTAGCCATATATAAAGTGGTGCTGCTCATAGGATCCGCACAAAATGTAGGCGCGGCTAGTACGCGAGTTAGGTTTATTATACCTGAGGTTATACCTGAGGGTTTATGGTATCTACAATAATGAGGC